>CM042317.1:11363209-11410709 GCA_023566125.1 Zingel zingel
CAAGTATTTGTTGAAGAAGTTGAGATGTGAAAGAATAAACAACTATACGCACACTTTGCACAAAACTCTATGTTTTTATTGTATTAGTCGTGAGACACATACAAGACAGCACGTGATGTCTTTACCCCTGTGTACCAATGCAGTAAGAAACGATCATGCAAATGATCTTTGGTGTTTTTTGCCCCCAACGTCTCCTTCCAGGCAGCATGGCAATGGTTATGTTTAGGGTTAGGGTTAGCTGCCTGAAAGGCGCTGTTGGAGGCAAAAAACACCATCGAGCCATGCAAAACACTTTGGCTCACTGACCTCGCTCAGAAGCCATGCAGGGATAAACGTAATATGACGAGCTATATAACGAGCTAAAAAAAAAGTAGGTTTGTTTATCTCGTTACTTGAAACTGTGGCATTTTGAAAAGACAAAGGTTTGCACAACACAGAGACAACAGACGCATTTAGGGCCCCCTAAATTAGCAGGCTAGCTAGCTAAGTAGCGGCAACTGGCTAGTTAGCTAATGCTAGCTAACTAATTCTGTCATGCTTTCATGCTACACTGGTTACAGAAAATGAGCTGAACAAAATTTAAACTCATCTGGACATAGCAATGTGCTTTCTACACTGTGACAAGAGTGTGTGAATGAAGCATGAAGTTGTTAAATGTTACTCTTTTAGCGGCTGGCTAGTTAGCCTGTGGTTAAAATGGCGGTCGCGGTTGCTGCATTTGCTCATGTGATCGATCATTCATCAACATACACTTACGTCTGGACCAATCACTGTACAAAGTTCCTCTTGTGCTGGGAGAGAGAAGTAGAACTTGGTTTTTAGAACTAGGAAAAAGTTTCTTTGGGCCGAAAAACGCCAAATTTTGCTAATTAGAGCTGTGAGAATTAACCGAAATAATGAGCTGAAAGACACTTGGTAGAGCTGAATGGAATTGCGACCCTTCACACATAGTCGTTCGATACATTGTAATTATAAATATATTAAAGCTGCTTTTAAGTTTTTTACAAGGCAAAAGGGATTGGCCATGTATTCCTTTTGCTGCATGCTACCAATGACTACAATTCAAGTCGACAAAAGATCTTCTCTTTGTGACGACCTTCCTAAACATTTTGCAGTACCCTATGAACACCAATACGTTTGGTATTGTGCTATTAAATGTGAGCTACAACACTATGAAGAATTGTTTTTTAAGTCAAAAAAATTGGACAAAAGAATTTTGATGAATGATTGATTTTGGCATCAGAGCTGCAGAGTCGGGGCACCGTTGTTTTTCTGTTTTTTTTGCATAGGCATAACAGTCATATTTAATTTTTCTCTTTGCCTTGCGTCACCATGACATGGCAAGAAAGTGCCAAATAACAGTCATTAAGGGATGTGTGCGTGTGCGTGGTCGAGTTATTGACATCAGTCAGTGGTCCTTCTCCAGTTGACCTGTGTGGACACGGAATGTCTCGATGGTGTCATGAAGTTATAAACGCACCAATGAAGTCATGAACACATATGATCTAAATTTAGAAGTCAGACTGTCACATCGTGTGTGTGTGTGTGTGTGTGTGTGTGTGTGTGTGTGTGTGTGTGTGTGTGTGTGTGTGTGTGTGTGTGTGTGTGTGTGTGTGTGTGTGTGTGTGTGTGTGTGTGTGTGTGTGTGTGTATGTTTGTGTGTGTGTCTGTGTCTTAAATCCTAGTTGTTTTGATACTCACATGAATGATTGTATTAAAACAGACTTGGTTTGATAAAGCAGTTATAATTCAATTTTATTATCAGTTCAACATTATCTTTTAATTTCAAATTAATTTAGGATTTGCTCGTGTGTCTGTTGGTTTTGTATAGTATATATACATATGCAGGTGAGCCTCTGGCAGCAATATAATCCCCATCGTTTCCATGGGTCCACCAGTCTCATATGCAAAAAGTGCCTCATGTTTATATCTACTGTATGTGTGTACTTGTAAGCAATTGTGTTTGCAAAAGTGTAGGGCCTGTGTGTGTTTTTGTGTATGTGTACTGTATATACAGGGTTAAGATGTGTCAGTCATAATTGTGTGTGTGTGTGTGTGTGTGTGTGTGTGTGTGTGTGTGTGTGTGTGTGTGTGTGTGTGTGCCTCAGTGTGTCTTGTTGTATGTCTCAGTAGCGTGTGCATGGTACTTAAGAAATTAACATATTTTGAAAGGAAAGAAGATCCTTAATGAGAGAGGGCATATGCATCTCATTATGGCATCATTAGCATAATTACCCAGCATCCTTTGTGATCATGACATGCCATTGTGGGTGTGTGTGTGTGTGTGTGTGTGTGTGTGTGTGTGTGTGTGTGTGTATATGTATATGTGTTTGTTTACAGGCGGGATTATTTTTCTGTGCCTTTTTATTGTCATTAACAGTCCACCCACGCGTTTTCTGTGTGTCTTACTTTTCTCACGCTCGTGTTTTCTCCATTCATCTTTTCTTTTCGTTCCACCACCTGAAAATTTACTTTTACTGTAAAATAACCAACGGTAACAGTAAGAAAATATCTTTGTCCCTTATTTCTGAAATCAGGCATTTTCAGTGGAAGTATTCGTGTCAAACTAGTCTTCAAATCCTTTCTGTTTTGCCTCTTACTCTTCTGAGTACAGAACACCTGATCAGGCAGAAAACAATATGATTCTCCTCCCCAGCCTTCGCAGCGAGTGTGGTCATCACCGCTTGTCTCCCAGCCAGAGGTTTTAGACCTTCACCGTGCACTGGGAGTAAACACTGTGGTAATGTGTGTGTATGTGTGGGTAACAATAGCATTCCTGTATGGAAAGCAGCAGTTATTGCAGCACATCACAGTCTAATTCTAGGCCACACACACACACACACACACACACACACACACACACACACACACACACACACACACACACACACACACACACACACACACACACACACACAAAAACACTCAAACACAATTCACATTTAATGTGAATTGGCTTATCATATTTTCTAATAAGATATTTCTTGGAACATTTTTTTTGTCATTCATACAAGTGTAACCCAATTGATTTCTCCAATCTTTTTCTCCATTTTCCATGAGACCATGTGCAACATGAAGGATGACATCAAACTTGAAATGAGACTTGCTAGCTTATCATATTGGTTTATCCAGACAAAAAATAGTCTAGTCTGGAGGATGGATTGTATGCTTCAGTTTCGACAGCTACCTCGCTGTTGAGGGTAGAGACAGAGAAATAAGCAAATTTATTCCACACAAACTATCACTTACAGTAGACAGGCTTAATTCGTTGAAAACTTGCAGGTTAGTGATACTCAAGTGCTCACTCTAGTGCAAAGTTCATAAAAAAAAAAATCCAGATACAGTATATAATATATATTTGTTCTGGCCTGCTGGTGCAGTCTCGTTTTCGTGTTTGCTCCGGAAAGAACATTTTACTTTGAAAAAGGTAAAACAGTAGTTATGAGAGTGACCTATTGTCTCTGTGTTTAGTTGTGTGGCAGCGTGTTTCTATTTCTGAGCTGCCATGTATTGTCTACTTTAGATAATCACCTCCGACCCAACATGCCTTGACATGTCTCTCATTAACTGCATGGCAAGGCTTCACAACACACAGCAAATACAACAGAAAACTCAAAATGCAATAGAAATGCCTAATACATGGATAGAAACAGGGTACATGTACAGGTCAGTAATACTGTCAGATCAGACTCAGCACGCTACAAAAAGTCAAGCTATTTTAGAACAATGGCTAGCTAGCTAGCTTGCCAAGTGCACTATTTCATGTAATACAAGTTGTTTGTTGATCTGATTGCTTGAAGTTAGCCCGTGATGGACAGACGCTTCATCCATTCCCCCAAGTATTTTTTGAAAGTTTTGAAACCCTTTTCCAATGACGGTGCTGTGTACGCGATTACGTGCATATAGCCATGACTCAGCATGTGTAGCTGTATTGCAAAAAGAAGCGTACGTTGTTCTGTCAGATGCAACAAGCTGTAACTTGAGGCTTCCACAGTTAGGCAAATTATGAGGGTATCTTCCAAAGTTACAGTCGGTTTAGTACAAAATTCCCTTTGTGGTATCCCTGGATAACACAACGAGGGGATTTCATCTTAAAAAGACTGTACTTTTGGAGAAAACCACTTAAACCGGTGGTGGAAGAAGTATTCAGATCCTTTACTTAAGTAAAAGTACCATTACCACGCTGTAAGAATACTTAGTTACAAGTAAAAGTCCTGCATTGAAAATGTTACTCAAGTAAAAGTATGTAAGTGTCATTAGGTACATGTACTTAAAGTATTAAAAGTAAAGTACTTAATACAGAAAAATCCTCACATTTCAGAAACTGGAAACAATCCAAACAGTTCTGTCAATCAACTAAGTGTTTAATCGTAGAATCATTTCACTTAACTTGTAGGACCATATATTGCTGGGTAGTTGAATTTTTTTTTTTTTTTACAAAACATCGTATTTTATAAACTATGTTTTGTGTGCAAAATATATTGTAAAGTAAAGCTGTCAGATTAATGTAGTGGAGTAAAAAGTCCAATATTTCTCTCTGAGATGTGGTGGAGTAGAAGTAGAAAGTGTTGTGAAAAGAAAAGACTCAGGTAAAGTTCAAGTACCTCAGATTTGTACTTAAGTACAGTACTTGAGTAAATGTACTTACGTTTCACCACTGCGACTTACTGTAATTTGGGTCTCTGAGACTGCTGAGGCCTAATGCTGTATAGCTTCTCCTTTTCAGTGGATAATTAATCAGTCCTTCCAGAAAAATGCTGAGTTTTTTTGTGATTGTTGCGGGCAAAAATCCTTGATTATGCGGCACGTTTTCTTAAAAAATGCGATGGAATATGCGGGATATTTATGCAGTTTTATGCGATGAAATTGCAGGAACTTGTAAAAATTGCGGGAACTTGCAAAAATGTTGGTTTCATCATGGCTTCATCGCGGGGTTTGCAGCTTTTCGATGATGTTCACGTCGCGTAATTATGTCACTTCATAACGTTACCATGGCAACAGGGGGAAATGGCTGCTCTTGTGTGAAGTAAACGCAAAATTTTTCAACTTTCTGCTAAGATATATGTGACTTTTTTTGCAGCGAAAATGCGGGGATTATGAAATCATGCAAGCCCTGCATATTTTGTGCGGAAATCGGCAATTTATGCGGCGAAAGTGCGGCGTATTTGAAAAAATGCGGCCCCCGCATAAATATGCGGACTTTGGCTGATTATGCATTGAATTATGCAATCGCATAATCGCGTTTTTCTGGAGGGACTGATTAACCACGGTAGCGACATGCCTTAAGGGATGGTGATGTTGGTCGGTTGAGCAACCACTTTGGTTCAGAATGTAATATCATGACAAATATTGGATGGATTGTCATTGTCGTGACTTTGGTGATTTCCACTAGAGCCATCCGCTGTCAGGTTTTAGACAACAATGTGGAAACCAGGGGCAATTCTAGGATCAGACCTTAAGGGGGGGCTCAGCCCCATAATAAGAATGTGACACGGATACAGTGCCTTGCACTTTCACTATGATGGAACTAAACCTGATGCTTTATAGGTCACAGTAATAACAACCAGTTTAACACAATGTTCTAACATTCAGCAATTTTAGTTGCTTACGTTTCAGTTTGGGTTCTAATCTGCGCCATGAAATGACCAACTTCTTCTCTGGGGACTACCAACGTTAAACTTTACAACCGCACTCCTGCTCTCCCTCTGACAGATCAGATAGAGACTCAGCCAAAACTACGTTTCTGTTAACTCTTTCCTTGACTGGGTTACAGGTGTATAGCGTCGGCGTCAGTGACACAAGATATTAAACCTGTTTCAAGCCCTTTGAACCTGTAATTGTTTTTCCTCTGTCACTAACAGACAAGTTCGCAAACTCTAACTTGAAGCACTAAAATTGATTTAAAATTTTTAGGGCGGCTGAGATAAAATTTAGGGGGCTAAAAATCGCCCATGGTGGAAATGGGATTAGATTGAATATGTTGACAGCGTTTTGAATTGAAAATGTACCTGTATTAATGTGAACATCTTGAAACAGGGTGGAAACAAATCTGGGTGTGGACAGCAAGCAACTCGCTCCACTCCCTCACTAAACTACGTGTGGCCTTGAGCAAGGTTGTCTCTCACATCCTTTCTGTCCTCCCTCCTCCTCCTGTTTCTCTATTTCTCACCCCTCCTCCTTCCTTCCATCCAATCCTGTGCCCTCCCTCCGGCTCATCAATATATCCACCACCGTGATTCTCTCTTTATCTCAGTCTCAGAGGCAGTGCTGCGTACATCAAATATTTAGAGACAGACGGGCTAGTGCAACAGCCCGGCAACCTCTCCACTGAGAGAGAGAGGACAGGGTCATCGCTCTCTCTCTCTCTCTCTCTCTCTCTCTCTCTCTCTCTCTCTCTCTCTCTCTCTCGTTCTCTTTGCCACTCCAGGGAGGGGAGTCACCGGAAGAGCCCGAAGGGTGGGGGAGCCCCGTTCTCCCCCTGGGTATCACTGAGCGTGTGTCGGGGGTCATCACAGGGTGAACAGTGCAGTCTGAATGTCAAAACACTGTGGAAGTCGATGTGGTGAGCGCAGAGGAATACAGGAAAGGCCACATGGAATAAAAAAAAAAAAGAGGAGGAGGAGATATGTGGTGTCAGTGTGGAAAGAAATCCTCAAATTAGGTTAAGCACATTTCTCTTTTTTTATGTGCATGTTTGTGTTTGGTCTGAATCTGTTTGATTGGTTTATTATGTATCAAAGAGAGCAACACGCAGCCAGACAGATACACAGACAGCGTTGTTTGCCCTGTTGATTTTTACAACGGTCAGTACTTCCATCCAGTTCTCAACCCTGAAAGTGTTACTCTGTGTGTACCTTTTGTGTGAACTCATTCTTTACCTCCCACACTTGAAGACGTGAGCAGACAAACCGGCATGGCAGTGAGAAAAGGAAAGAAATACGTCTCTCCCTCGTTCAAGAGCGAACAACAAATGATCTTTTGTGCTTTTGTGTAAGTGCTCAATGCAGATGCAGATCCAGTAAAAACAGCAATTAACATCCCTTAATGATCACTTTAACCTCTCAAAAACAGCTCTCTTCTTTAACAGGGATGACTGACGAACTACGAAAGTGTTAAAAGCCCTCTGCAGCACTATTATACCTTTGCACAGTGTGGCATGGGCATGCACTATCCTAATGCATCACTGAGAGCTGAGGCCGGAGCTTTTGCTATGGTGGGAAACCCGTATTTTAACAATGGCTGTTTGAGTGTCAAAATACACTTGGACACTCCTCTGCTCTAAAATCCTGCAAATATTCACAACCACCCACTCCTACAATGTCAGTGCCGACAAGCAAAATTAATAGATAGTAAAGCCATCTCACTTTAAAACTAATTTTAAAGAAATTCGGCCAGTATTATAACAGCAGAGAAGGAGAAGAAACAGAGAAGACTGTGTGTGTGTGTGTGTGTGTGTGTGTGTGTGTGTGTGTGTGTGTGTGTGTGTGTGTGTGTGTGTGTGTGTGTGTGTGTGTGTGTGTGTGTGTGTGTGTGTGTGTAAAACAACATTCCATTCATTCCTGAAGCACTAAGCCGGCCAAGCTGGGCAGCAGTGCCGAAGCACTAGTTACAGACACACACACACACACACACACACACACACATATATATATATATATATACACACACACACACACACACACACATACACATACACATACACATACACATACACACACACACACACACACACACACACACACATCTAAGTCTCTTTATGCTTGTAAAGCTAGCTGGACGACGTGACGCAAGTGTTAGTCATGGTTTGTGGTGCGCAGGGGAGTAGAACAGGAAGTTACAGTGATAAGTCAGGCCAAGGTTGCCTGGGAACCAGATGAATCTGCGAACTCATGCTTTATTTGCTCTGGCAGGTGTGTCTGATCCCCCTTCGCTTTAGACAGATTTCCAGCAACTTGAGATCTGACGGGCCAATCCCAACCGTTTATCTAATATAGGGCATGTCTGACACAATGACTGTAAAGAGGAGCGCAAGATGGCTGCAGCTGGTGTTCAACTCTCTGTTGTAGCCGCTATCCCGTAGCCTGACATCGCTGGACCAAATCGCAAATGCATCTGCCACAGCAACTAAAACATGAGCTCGCAGATTCATCTGGTTCCCAGGCAAAGTAAAAACACCTTTTGTCTTCAAATTCTGATGGCAAAAAATGGCAACGCTCATTCACAGACATGTTGATGCTACACCATCAAAGCTCATCTCTGCACGCTGTAGTCTGTTTAAATGTATCTGTCGCTCAGCACACTCAATTTGGATACTTCCGCAAGTACACTGTAGTACACTGTAGATGTACGCTATGTTCTCACTTGTGTAGTGCGATCATTTCGACAGGGTAGTGTCTCAAAATCACGCTCGGCCGTTATGCATTGACCAGATAAGACTCTTCTTCTTTTCTTCTTCTTGGGTTTAATGGTAAATGCAGCCGGGCTGAGCATTACCGCCACCTATTGTCATTTGCCAAAACATATACCGGCCTTGTTTTCTCACTAACTGGTGGCAGTATAGGTGTACTTATTGTAAAAAACACATGTATACACAGTGAGGAAAATAAGTATTTGAACACCCTGCTATTTTGCAAGTTCTCCCACTTGGAAATCATGGAGGGGTCTGAAATTGTCATCGTAGGTGCATGTCCACTGTGAGAGACATAATCTAAAAAAAAATATCCAGAAATCACAATGTATGATTTTTTAACTATTTATTTGTATGATACAGCTGCAAATAAGTATTTCAACACCTGTCTATCAGCTAGAATTCTGACCCTCAAAGAGCTGTTAGTCTGCCTTTAAAATGTCCACCTCCACTCCATTTATTATCCTAAATTAGATGCACCTGTTTGAGGTCGGTAGCTGCATAAAGACACCTGTCCACCCCATACAATCAGTAAGAATCCAACTACTAACATGGCCAAGACCAAAGAGCCGTCCAAAGACACTAGAGACAAAATTGTACACCTCCACAAGGCTGGAAAGGGCTACGGGGAAATTGCCAAGCAGCTTGGTGAAAAAAGGTCCACTGTTGGAGCAATCATTAGAAAATGGAAGAAGCTAAACATGACTGTCAATCTCCCTCGGACTGGGGCTACATGCAAGATCTCACCTCGTGGGGTCTCAATGATCCTAAGAAAGGTGAGAAATCAGCCCAGGACTACACGGGAGGAGCTGGTCAATGACCTGAAAAGAGCTGGGACCACCGTTTCCAAGGTTACTGTTGGTAATACACTAAGACGTCATGGTTTGAAATCATGCAAGGTACGGAAGGTTCCCCTGCTTAAACCAGCACATGTCAAGGCCCGTCTTAAGTTTGCCAATGACCATTTGGATGATCCAGAGGAGTCATGGGAGAAAGTCATGTGGTCAGATGAGACCAAAACAGAACTTTGTGGTCATAATTCCACTAACCGTGTTTGGAGGAAGAAGAATGATGAGTACCATCCAAAGAACACCATCCCTACTGTGAAGCATGGGGGTGGTAGCATCATGCTTTGGGGGTGTTTTTCTGCACATGGGACAGGGCGACTGCACTGTATTAAGGAGAGGATGACCGGGGCCATGTATTGCGAGATTTTGGGGAACAACCTCCTTCCCTCAGTTAGAGCATTGAAGATGGGTCGAGGCTGGGTCTTCCAACATGACAATGACCCGAAGCACACAGCCAGGATAACCAAGGAGTGGCTCTGTAAGAAGCATATCAAGGTTCTGGCGTGGCCTAGCCAGTCTCCAGACCTAAACCCAATAGAGAATCTTTGGAGGGAGCTCAAACTCCGTGTTTCTCAGCGACAGCCCAGAAACCTGACTGATCTAGAGAAGATCTGTGTGGAGGAGTGGGCCAAACTCCCTCCTGCAGTGTGTGCAAACCTGGTGAAAAACTACAGGAAACGTTTGACCTCTGTAATTGCAAACAAAGGCTACTGTACCAAATATTAACATTGATTTTCTCAGGTGTTCAAATACTTATTTGCAGCTGTATCATACAAATAAATAGTTAAAAAATCATACATTGTGATTTCTGGATATTTTTTTTTAGATTATGTCTCTCACAGTGGACATGCACCTACGATGACAATTTCAGACCCCTCCATGATTTCCAAGTGGGAGAACTTGCAAAATAGCAGGGTGTTCAAATACTTATTTTCCTCACTGTATTACATTTGTATAGTTCGGGTTTCGCTGTTTCAATAGTAAAAGCTGCTGCTTCCTCACCTGTCACGTTCACAAGTTTGAAAATACTGTACGTTGGTAGTCCCGTAGCTTCCACCCTGAGTAGTGTCCAGCGTTCCACACTTAACATTTTGGCTCCTTTGAGTGCACCATCCGGGTAGTGCACTGCATTGGCCATACTTTGTTAATGTGGACACACTATGCCCTCAAAATAGCAATGATAAGTACAGAATTGCTCAATTTGAGACACAGCATATGTCATGTTTAGTTGCTCTGATTGGTTGTAGGTCTATCTACAAAGTAATTACGTCCGGAGATATTTTTGTCAGGCAAGACCATGGCCAAATATTTGCAAAACATGTATTCTTTTTGTCTTAAATATGAACTGATAAAAAAAAAGCTAATTAGGACAATCTAATAGTGTCTAACAATGAATAACATTGACAGTTTTTCTGTCATTGTCCAACCCAGTGACGCATGAATTACACATTGTGGTTTTATTACCAACACTAATTGTCATATGGTAGTTGTGGGAATCAAATCCGATTGATTAATAAAATTGGAAACGTGCTTAGGAAAACTAGTGTTTGCGGAAGAAATAGCGAAGCCATGGAATCTCTTTAACGAGGGAATTGCCTAAAGCTGATTTGATCAAATGTGGAAATCGGGATAATGGTTTACCGGTGTTTTTATTTTACCTTTATTTTACCAGGTATGGTAAACCAATTAAAATGCTGAAAAGCTGCAATGTCATTTTTAGCCATGCTAACAAAGTGGTTGTAGAGATGGTAATGTTAGTCAGTTAAAGGGTTTGTTCAGTCTGAAATACTCAATAACTATTGGATGGATTGCCTTGAATTTAGCAACAGACATTGATGGTCCCTCTGACATAATCGCTAAAAGCTTTGATATCTGGCTTACAACCCCTTCTGCTCTGTAGCAGCTGAAGCTAACGTTAGCTTCCCAGACTGGCAGGACAGGCTGCCTCACAGCCCTGAGTCATGGAGGACCAGATTCAGAGCTTTTAAGTTGATTAACTTTATCTGGGAATTTCAGTCATTATCTGCCAGCTGCTGTTCAATATCTTAGTTTAGCATGTTACCCTTTGCTAGTTAGCAAGGGTTGAGCGGACACAGGGTACATGGGGGACATGCCCCCCGCACTTTACATGACGGTGCCCTTCTTTCACCCACACTTACAACATGTATTATTTGATTTGAACGCACCATAAGTAGGCAACGTGCATGTTACTCCTGTTGCGTCAGTTGATATATAGACTCATATAGATAGGCAATAATAAAATAATATATAATAAAAATATATACAAAAATATAGGGAGGAAAACTCATTTAAATAAGCAATAATTAAGATTAGTGTATATGATGGAATAGTGGCATTAGAATGTACCAGAGGCCACCAGATCTGGGCTATTATGGCCAAACATTTCTCCAAGGAGGCATGCCTCGAGACCCACCTAGTTAAATGTTAGCAGGTCTCCCATTGGGAAAGATGCGGCAGAAAAACATAATGGATCGGTTAATGGAAATGTCAGTGTTTCCATCAATCATAAATGAAATGTAGGCTAGTTGGAATCAGTGATTTGGAGAGACAAATGGGAGAGAATCTTTTTTTTTTTTTTAAAGATAATTTTTGGGGCTTTTCCGCCTTTTAATTGATAGGACAGCTAGGTGAGAAAGGGGGAAGACCTGCAGAAAATCAGTACAGGGCGGACCCTGGACCTCTGCGTCGAGGAATAAGCCTTGAAGTATATGTGCACCTGCTCTACCCACTGAGGCAACCCAGCCACAGAGAGAGTCTTTTCAATAAAAATCATCCTCCTAAACAATCTGTCCCCCTCACTTCTGAAATTACGGCTATGCCCCTGCTAGTTAGCACTAAACACAAACTAAGGCTGATGGGAATGTCATTAGTCAGTATTTGGTCATAAACCAAAGTTTTGGACAAAGAGGAAAAGTCAGGAGATCACCAGAGTTAGTAGGATTCATTCAGGACATTTCCTAGGCTTGTAGACATAATCTGGGTCTGGAGGAAATGTCCATAGTTGTGGCCAAACACCCCAGTGGTACAGTGTGTTTGTTACTGACACAAACATAAGAATAATTGGTGGAAGACTCAACTGTTGAATTTCAATTCCACAGTCACATGGCTGAAATCTGTTAAGGTACTCTTTAAGTCAAGAGATCACCATCTTCTAAGGTAAGGTGTAGTGCTAGCCTGGTCCTAACAGACTCTGGTATATTTCATTTGTACAGAGAGTCTGGCCACTCTCCATTGACAAGTGTTAACTTCACTGAAGGTGGGTACTCTGTTGAAGTTTAAAACTATTGGATCTGCCCAGAGCCACTCTGGATCTGCCATAACCAATCGCTAACGTTTGGTCGTGATGTATGTCATGCGCATGTGCAATAAGAGGGGAGACCGACAACAACTATCGGCTTAACGTCGCTAGCGATCGCCTTAGCCAACTCCTTCACCACTAACGGAGCAAGCTGGAAAATCAAACTGTTCCTGAATTCCGTGGGGAGGAGGGCCACAACATCATGGCCTCCAACACAACTCAGCAAAGACTGTTCTTGCTCGGGCTTTAACTTCTGGATATTCGGCAGCGTTGCCACAACGGACCGCATCTTTCTTTGCCGCCATTACGGAACTATAACTCAAACTAGAGCACGTCACAACCTCAACGTCATTGTTCTCAGCCACTCCCTCTGTACGCTGATTGGACTGGTAAAGATTTGGCCGGAGAAAACCCAAGAATATACCGCAAACCCAGACGGAGTACATAAGGAAAATGAAAATTGAGCAGAAGTACGTAGGAGGGCAGAGCCAGACTAGTGTAGTGCACTATAAGCATGTAAAAAAAGCAGTTAGAGTAGAAGAGTTATTTGAGCCAATATTTCGCCCATGGCCAGTGGAGGCATCTCCCCGCTCAACCAAGAACAGCAACAAGTGAACCAAAGCCTTTCCTCTGTCTACAAAGCAAAGAGAAAGCCAAGATGTTCCAAGAAAATCCTCATGGCTTCAGTTCTGGCAGATGGGGGATGATGAAATAGTCAGAAACACTGTAATAAGCATTTGCTTCTGCCACTGTTATTCTTTTAATGCCATTGTCATGTCACGCTCAGAAAAGGAATGTGAGGTCCCTGCTCTTACATTTTGCTAATATGTTTTTGCTGTGGTAGTTTTGCATTGGATTGATCACAGTTTACTTGTTGATCAACCAGTGTTTTTCAGTATTAGGAACAAGATTTCCTGGAATGTTCAGTTGACGCAGTTTACTTTTCTGTACAATTCTTTTTCTGGTAACTTCTTAGTTTTTCCTCTATTTACTCCAAACAAACCGCTGATGCTGCTGTACACTTCCTGTGCTCCACAAGATTTGTCACTGGAAAGAGCGCTAGTGCTTGACCAGGACATTGTAAAACAACAAATGTAAAGCTTTGACCAAAATGATGGATTACTGGGAAAAAAAAAAAATTAGTTCAGTGTGGTTAACATTTCACATTACAATTTCACATTCTACCTTAAAATATTCATTGTGTGTGGCCGGGGCTCAGTGGGTAGAGCAGGCGCACATATACTGAGAGGTTTATGCCTCAACGTGGAGGTCCAGGGTTCGAGTCCAACCTGTGACAATTTCCTGCATGTCTTCCTTCTCTCTTTCTCAGCTAGCTGTCCTGTCAAAAATTAAATGTGGAAAAGCCCAAAATAAAAATGTGCATTGTTTTGTTTTTTTTAGCAGCTGTAAGACAAGTTAGAGAACATTCATTGAGGTATATTGTTTGTCTATAAGTGCCTTTCCATCCACCTGTTTTAATGCACATTTACAATTTTTATGTAAAAAAAAAAAAAGGTTGAAATATTGCAAAAACATTTTTTATGTTTAGTTGAGGTGGAGAAGTTGATGTATTCAGTGGAAACAGACTTAGAGAAGAAATCATGATGTACATGAAGCATGTGACTTAACTTCAGTGGACTTCATGTTTTTCATTTGGTCCTGTTTGCATTCACGCTGCACTCTGTCAAGAGCATCGAACATTGTGAACAAATGTCACACGGTCAAAATGGCCGCTGATCTATTGGACAGAACATCCAAGTGACACGTGCTGACACTTCTGGTCTCAGAAATAATGGAGCAACACCTAATTTATAACGCCTTCGGTTTTCTGGTTTTGCTTTAGTGTTTCTAAGATCAACGCCAATGTTTCTTTATTTGTCTCCCTTGTTGGACAAGGGTAAGTTGCTGCACGGACAACCCAAAAACAAGGACAAAATATCAAACAAAAAACATCTTCTATAGTAAAACCACAAGCAAAAACATAGACAATGTGCAAAACATCAACTCATGGCTGCTGCTTCTTAAAATAGAATTCTTCAAAAAACACATACACACTGCTCATCCATACACCTCCCCATTCTTCAAAGCGCATATCGGCCGTATTCAGATGCCTGTACAGATATGCTACCCAAATATAAATATCATACAGTATTTCAGAAGAAGCCGAACAATATAAAAGCAGCTGACAAGACAGCGAGTGAAGGAGAGGGCGGGCCCTGATGAAAGACAGATTATATTGCGTTTCATTTGTACTCGGAAGTCGGATTTTTCGAGGTCAAAGTCGGAAACACGCCTCCTGACCTCGGATTTCCGAGCTCAGTCGTACAGCCTTGCAGTACCCCGAGTTTAAAATCCAACATGGCTGCCCTGTGTCTCAATAGTTGTGAAAGTTGTTGTAACATACAATTATTAGCACTTCTGCCTTATTTGTCCTTCTATCTGTGGACATGTTGTTACGCTGTTTGTATGCACAAAAATACTATCCCACACACATACTTGTGTTTGATATGTCATTTGTAATTTCGATCAGACAAGCAGAAATTAATGACACCCAATGAAGAGGAAGCAGAAACACATGCTGTCCACGTTTTAATTGCCGATTGTGTGAGTGTGTATGTGAGTGAGTGTGCAGGTCCATGTCTCTGTTGGTTCACAGTACAGTAGCCTATGTGTGGGGGTGAATAATTGCATTTGTGAGCACATGAGTGTGTGTTAATGGGGTGGTTAGAAAAGAGACAAGGGAACACATATGGCCTGAACAGTCGGGGATGGAACTCAGAACTCCCACATGACATAGCAGATAAAAATAAAAATGGGAGAGAGAGAGATGGTCTCTACTGCGACATAACATTGGAATGAACGACACACGTTTGTAAGGGTAAGATTTACAATGTTGTACGTTTATGTGAATGTGTGTCTGCATGCATGTGACTGTTCATGGTGTTGACTTGGTGACTGGAAATAGGAGTGCCATCAATGGTTATCAACATACAATATAAAGGCCTGTGATTCACAACATGACTTTGTATTACAAAGAACCATCAGTCATGTGTTGTCACTGCATTGCACTATTATTCAAATATTGGATCCTGAAAGTTGATAGGAAGATGGGAATTACGTGGTTGTCCTAAAGAACAAGCAGGACCTTACAAGTGCTATCAAAAATCGTTTTTTTTTTTTCTTATTTCCTTTCATTTTTTCATGTGCTTTACTGTGGCAGTGTATTTATACCAGCTATTATTAACGCACACTGGCTCTGTACTTATCCCTATTACTGGGGTCTTTAAATGGAACTGAACCAAAAGGCCCTGACACACCAACCCGATAATCGGCCGTCGGACCGTCTGGCGAGGCCGGTGACTCGAGTCTGTTCGGTGTGTTCCGTGCCGTCGTCCGTCGGAGGGGCCGTCGGCCTTCATTTTGGCTGATTTGACATGTTGAATCGGAGGGCGGGCAGTCGGACTCAATGGCCAATCTGATTGGTGGAGTGCTAGCCCGGAAATAATGAGCGGGATGAGCCTGACAAACGCCTCTCAAAATCTGATGAAAATCTTTTAAACTGACCTTTGTTGATCTGAAATGAAGACAGATTCAGCAACTGCACGGCCTATTTCTCGCTTAAAATGTTTTCAGAAACACGTTTCAGTGAACTATTTTCGTTAAATACGAGATCGTAATCCAAACGAGCCGCCATTATTGTCGGTGGGAGAAGCCAGAACCACGTGACGCGTTTGTTATTTACGGTTTTTCATTTTTTTGGGCGACAATACAGAGAAGCGTCGCCTGCTGTTATGGAGACGTATTACGTCTCGCACACGTGCAGAATGTACATTCAAGTCGGCGTCGCTTCGGTGTGTTCCGAGGCACTTTTTGGACCTCGGGGAGCCGACTTGATCAGTCCGACTGGCTGTTCTGCCGATGGTTGGCCATCGGGTTGGTGTGTCAGGGCCTTTATTCTACTGTTGCACCTTTTTGTCTGTCATGCTCGATAGAAAAATTACCTAAATGCCCTGAAGTGTAAACTGTGTATTTGTTCTCTATCTGTTGTTTCAAATGTTTCAAAAATAAAACTTGGTTGTCCTTCTCCAAAACATTTTTTTGCTGGAGTTTGAGCACCTGTTGCCACTGAATCACTGCTTTTATTCAAAGATTGCAAACTGCCCCTGATGTGAGATTTTATCAACATTTTAAACAATCATTATCTGCTAAACATTAAATTTTAAGCTATAAATAGCCAAAAAGATACACAAGTTGAGCTTGATCGTTTGAATCTATTTGTACATTTTTAAATCATTAATTCAGCTGTTCTACTCCATGTAGGTTTTCTCTGGCTACGCCCATTTTCAAAATTTGTTATACAATACATTATTATTACTATGGTCTAAAACAGTCCCAAAACATTAGTAAACAAGAACAACTCTCTCCCAAACCAGTGCTAAAACTCAAATGTGTGATGTCATCAAGTGTAAAGTGTGGAAGTGCTCCAAATACAAAGAATTGGGAAAGATGTGACACTGAAAGCACCCAGGGAAATGTTCTGAGTATATAGGGACATTTTAGTGTTCAGAACTAAAAACACTACTCTAGAATAAAGCTTATTTGGGTATAAAAGAAAATGAAAACTACAAATCAGTCTCCCATTCATTGTTGTAACTTAGGTGGTGTTTCCCTTTAAGTTAGGGGTCTTCAACATTTTTTAAGCAAAGGACCGCTTAAAGTGCTCATATTATGCTCATTTTCAGGTTCATAATTGTATTTAGAGGTTATATCAGAATAGGTTTACATGGTTTAATTTTCAAAAAACACCATATTTTTGTTGTACTGCACATTGCTGCAGCTCCTCTTTTCACCCTGTGTGTTGAGCTCTCTGTTTTAGCTACAGAGTGAGACATCTCACTTCTGTTCCATCTTTGTTGGGAGTCACACATGCTCAGTATCTAGGTAAGGACTACTAGCCAGTCAGAAGCAGAGTATGAGGGCCCTGACAGTACCTAGGTAAGGACTACTAGCCAGTCAGAAGCAGAGTATGAGGGCGTACCCTGACAGTACCTAGGTAAGGACTACTAGCCAGTCAGAAGCAGAGTATGAGGGCGTGCCGTGACAGTACCTAGGTCAGGACTACTAGCCAGTCAGAAGCAGAGTATGAGGGCGTGCCCTGACAGTACCTAGGTAAGGACTACTAGCCAGTCAGAAGCAGAGTATGAGGGCTTGCCGTGACAGTACCTAGGTAAGGACTACTAGCCAGTCAGAAGCAGAGTATGAGGGCGTGCCCTGACAGTACCTAGGTCAGGACTACTAGCCAGTCAGAAGCAGAGTATGAGGGCGTGCCCTGACAGTACCTAGGTAAGGACTACTAGCCAGTCAGAAGCAGAGTATGAGGGCCCTGACAGTACCTAGGTAAGGACTACTAGCCAGTCAGAAGCAGAGTATGAGGGCGTGCCGTGACAGTACCTAGGTAAGGACTACTAGCCAGTCAGAAGCAGAGTATAAGGGCGTGTCGTGACAGTACCTAGGTAAGGACTACTAGCCAGTCAGAAGCAGAGTATGAGGGCGTACCCTGACAGTACCTAGGTAAGGACTACTAGCCAGTCAGAAGCAGAGTATGAGGGCTTGCCGTGACAGTACCTAGGTAAGGACTACTAGCCAGTCAGAAGCAGAGTATGAGGGCGTGCCCTGACAGTACCTAGGTAAGGACTACTAGCCAGTCAGAAGCAGAGTATGAGGGCGTGCCGTGACAGTACCTAGGTAAGGACTACTAGCCAGTCAGAAGCAGAGTATGAGGGCGTGTCGTGACAGTACCTAGGTAAGGACTACTAGCCAGTCAGAAGCAGAGTATGAGGGCGTGCCGTGACAGTACCTAGGTAAGGACTACTAGCCAGTCAGAAGCAGAGTATGAGGGCGTACCCTGACAGTACCTAGGTAAGGACTACTAGCCAGTCAGAAGCAGAGTATGAGGGTGTGCCCTGACAGTACCTAGGTAAGGACTACTAGCCAGTCAGAAGCAGAGTATGAGGGCGTGCCGTGACAGTACCTAGGTAAGGACTACTAGCCAGTCAGAAGCAGAGTATGAGGGCGTGCCCTGACAGTACCTAGGTAAGGACTACTAGCCAGTCAGAAGCAGAGTATGAGGGCGTGCCCTGACAGTACCTAGGTATGGACTACTAGCCAGTCAGAAGCAGAGTATGAGGGCGTGCCATGCTAGCAGCTAGGCGAGCATTATAACGTGTGTTCCAAAGTGACCACGTTTGTCTCTGAAGTAAAGGCTGGACTACAATAGAGCTGTTTGGAGCAGTTTGTGAACAATGTTTTCTGGTGGAGATGGTAAGTCCCTTTGGGGGGGACTTTGGGCTTTTTCAGTTTGTAAACCTATAACGTGCACAAAAAAGATATATAACACAATAAAGGAAAGGGAAAAAGCCAAAAAGCATTATATGAGCACTTTAACTGAAAGAGAGATTGAGCAGGGACCCCCAACTGAAAAAAATGAAGTTGCATATTAAACTGGGCCTACCATAACGTGTAGGGCGGCATAAAGCCTTTATACACACCTTTTTTGCATTGAATACTAGCTAGCTATTAAAATAGCCTAATAATTGTTGGCATGATTTTATAAATCATGTTTTAATGTTAAACATACATGTTTTTTAGTAATGATCCATCAGCCACAGAAAAGTATTTCATGAATAAATAAAAAAGACTTGGCATCCTTCCCTGTAACTTTTTGTGAGTTATTTCACAATTCATAGAGTAATATATAAATTCTGAGAAAGGATTTCAATAAATCTGGAATGGTATTATGCAATTTATTCATGACTTAATTTAGTTTCTATGGTTAAACTGTTTGTATAGCGCTTTGCCACTAAAACTTTGTAATTCAAAATATCTAACAGGGTTAATGTGCCTTAGTGTTATGGTGTTTTTTTTATACAGCCAGCTGATGAAAAGTTTGTTCTGTAATCAGTTCATAAATATATGCAATTGTGCAAAACAATTTCTATCCTTTAGTTAGTTAGGCTACTATAGAATAATATTCATCCTATCTACATCACTGCCCTATTTCCTGGCCTGACCACTGGTGGTGATGTGTTATGATGCCCATTATTTAATTTGTACTGTAATTAACGATTGACTAAATGGGCCTCTGTTTGCATCTCTGTATATCGCTATTTTTATGCTACATATATGTTTTTATTTGTTTGTAAAAACAAACAAACAAACAAAAAACAGGTGTATCCTTTTATATAAGTCAGACCCCTGTAAGGAACATTGTAATAAGGAAATTAGCTAGGCCTAGTTATTTTTGCTAACTAGCTAGCTAGTTGACCCATTTACAACAATGGTAAACTGATTGTTTTGGTGTAACCTATGAAAACAACCCAGGTCGTAGATGGGACCAGTCCGGTCCTCTCCGGGTTAACACTCCGTATTCCACTCCGAGTTTTACAAGTGTCCATCAGCGGGCTCCTCACAGCCTCTAGCTGGTTTTTACTCAACTCCTGTCCTGATATCACTCCGCTGGCATGGTGGAGAAGCGGACCTGATTATTGTGATGGTGGCAGGCGGCAGCCAGTGACTACAGACTTCCGCCACTGCTTCCCGTATCCGCGTTTTGTGCCGTCTGGGCTACTGTCGTTGCCTCACAACCGGACTACCGAGGGCGCTTGTGCTCTTTCCCGTACCTCAACAACATCTTCACCGGGATTTCTTTCAAACCAAAACCATATGCGATGCAAGTTCACTGGGAAACTCCGGAGCCCGTTCGGTTCAGGCAGCAAAACTTTTTCTCAAAGGACGACACCGTAAAACGACGAGTGGACTGTTGCTGCTGCCCCTCAGTGGGACGGTTTGTGTGTATATGACCGTAGAGTTCATGCTAACGTTCATACCTATACGGTATTGTTGTTTTTTTCAGCGGGGTTGTTGTTAGCAGCGTTGCAGCGGCTTTATTGTTTAATTCAGTTTGGGGCTTGCTCGGTCTTACTCTAGGCTGGGTGGTATTTGTGTTTTCGGGAGCGGTTTGTTTGGAAACAGTGCCGAGGAGGGAAGAAGAAACGTTCACTTGCGACCCCTTAACCATATGACTATTAGGCTCGAAGCCCTTTAAACCTCCCCGGTTGTTGCTCGCTTCCGCGGCTGTTTTCGGTCGTACATTCCGTCCACTGTCCGGCTGCTTGGGACCCTTCGCCGGAGAGGACAGAGAGGGAGAGGACACTAGGTGGTGGAGGTGGAGGTGGCCGGGGGAGGAGGTGGCGGTGGTGGCGGTGAGCTTGACGGGGAGAAAAGTTCTTCCAAAATAGCAGCCACTCGGCCTAGTGATGGGGGACTTCGCCTCCCCCGCTGCCGGACCCAACGGCAGTATCTGCATCAACAACAGCATGAACCCGGCCGCCGGGAGCGTGGTGGCCGCAGGGGCGGTGGGCATACCTAAGCACAGCACGGTCGTGGAGAGGCTGAGGCAGCGGATAGAGGGCTGCCGGAGACACCACGTAAACTGCGAGAACAGGTATCAGCAAGCGCACGCCGAGCAGCTGGAGCTAGAGCGGAGGGAGACGGTCAGCCTGTACCAGCGAAGTCTGGAGCAGAGGGCCAAGAAGTCGTCCGGCGGCAGCAGCAAGCAGCCGCAGAGCAAGCAACCGGACCCGGACTCTGCCTCCTCCACGGAACAGAGGAATAACACGCTAATAGCGGTAAGGACGAGCTCTCAATCACGATCAAGATTACCCCGAGACACCCCCTCACTCACACATAAACACAGCACACACTTCAGTATACGCTCTGTCTTTCATTTCCCCTCCATCTCTATGTCCCCAAAACTCTTGGACCCCCATCAAGCAAGCTGCCGTAGACTACCAACTACTAGGCTACTTGTTCACCACTGTGAAAACTTGTTGAAAACACCCTCACTGAGCTCTGGCAATTGCTTTGGAAACACACACACACACACACACACACACACACACACACACACACACACTTCACCTTTTCAAACCAGAGTGCCAACTAGTGCTTTTGTTTACAAAGAAATCCAGCCCCTCGTTGAAGAAAACAGGCTGCTAGGACTTGAATGCTGCATGATTCGGAAATGACAAGTCTGACAGTTGATATATGATCTTTTGCAATGTCAGTGCTGCTTTATGCTCAAAGAAAGCCTGATGGTACTGCTAATTGTAAAGTTAAGATTTTCACCTCAAAAACTTCTAACTAACTTCTGGAGGATGGCTGCTTTTTTGTTGCATGAAAACAACTTCTCCTTTCTTGTTCTTTGCTATCTGGTGAAAATTGGTCTGCAACACAGTCAGCATTAAAGTTGCAACATTGCTTCCTTGCACTCAACAGTAGCAGTTTATGCTCCAGCCTGCTCTGTAACCTTTGACATACTCTCAAAATCAACAGCCCAGTCCACACAGTGTTGCAAACGCCTAATCACAGCCACCTCCTCACTAAAGTACCCTATCATTACACTTAGAAAATACTTCAGATGACTGCCACATAGTTACTGAACATTTTCAAACTGAAAGTAACTTTTGGAGATTCATTCATAATTGACTGTGGAGCTTCACTGTAATAATACATTGATCCTGTTACATATTTCACACGGAGGCTCTACTTCTATCACAAAACTGCATGCCCTTGTAAAAAATAATGCAGTGATGCGTTAGTAATTATAGGTGCTGTACTGACTCCAATAGAGTCAATATAAACTCGCAGTAGATTTTATTGGAATGCTACAGTGATTTTCTGTTGGTAGGGGGCAGTGGTAACATATGGAGGATTGTTCAGTATCTTGTTTTTTTGTTTGAAATTGCTGAGCACGTCTGCAGATCAGATCTTTTAAATAATTGGATTGTGTATTTACAAAGAAAATTTCCTGATGTTTGGCTGTCTTTGCTTGCATGATGGAGACAGACACCGGCAAACTGTGTAGTATCCCCCGTTCACACCACTACATCTCTTGTGGGCAAGCTCCAGTTTCCTTTAGAAAAAAACCAAAGGATACATGGCAGGAATGTCAACATTGTTGTCCCTTTTGTTGCTGCAATGAGCGCAGTTCCTCCTTCCTTTTGAAATGCAAACTCAGAATGTCTTTAATTTCGGAGACAGCCTCAGTCGTTATTTAGGAGCCACGCAAGCCTGACCAGCTACAGCTTGAGAGCGCAGCAGTGATTTTAATAGTGCAGGACCTCCCAGTGGCCCTTGTGGACATTAAACCGAACTGCCCATTAGATGGCCGGCAACAAATGCTCCGAGAATGAAGGATTACTGCTTAAAGACACAGTGGCATGTTGTCATGATGTCCCTCTCATCCCCTCTCTCTCAGTCACTAATGGTGGCACCTCAAATGCATATACACAGCATTAACTAGCTAAATTACAGAGAGCTTGGTGTTAGTGCCCTTACATTGTAAATTCTTGGCATTGTTTAGGCATGCATTGTAAGGAGATGAAAGGAAATGAGAGAAAAAGTCTGTAATCCCTCTCCCGTTTTTCCTCTGAGGAGCAGAGCTGCAGCTAGATGGCTGTATGTAGTCATTACAGAAGCAGGCAGGCATTCTAGGAAAGCCAAGTATGCTGTTAATGTTACTACACATCGCATACACATGCACCCCACAAACAATCTGTAGGGGTTATGTTACAGACTGTTTTTGGTAGTATTCTGTGTTGAGAAGATGTGTTTGAAGGCAGTTTCCCCTACGCCTAAAAGAAGAGTACAGTGGCAAATATTCTCATGTCTTGATTTAGTTGTATACTACATGAAGACTTCATAATATTAGGCTGAAGTGATACAAATGGACTCTTTTTGACTGCGGAGTGTGTGTGCTGTTGTACTGATTGGTTTGCCGTGCCAGTATGGTAATTGTCCGTTTGAAGAATGTCAGGAATGTCCACAATGTACAAAAAGCAAATAGATGAGAATCGGTGTGTTTAAAGGAGATGAAAGCAGCAAGACAGTGTTTGACAAATTGATTATTCAGCTATGGCCGATTATTCCATGGTCCACACCATTTGAAGTGTGATATTCTTGAGCATTTGGTATTGTCATATGCATCCCAGTACACTGCGCTCTGGTCTAATGGTTCTCAGACACACCCACATCGTTGCAGGGGCAAGCCTATAATTATGGAAAGCGTGTGTTTGTGTTCATAGGCTAACTATTATTGAGAAAGGGAAAGAAGACACTGGGAGCTTGTTCTGTCTTTCCCACCATTTCCTTGAGATCATTCAAGGAGTATAGTAGTGAATTACAAAACGTTCAAAGCATTAGCTACTGATAAAGGGTACCTGGGGTGTGATATTTCCAGTATTTTCACATACAGCCAGAGGTCGGTCGGACACAGTCGTGGCTGATAATCACTTTCACAAAATGGACACTTCCAAACGTGTAATTTCTGATAATGAGAGGGTTGCTTGCGAAACAACAGGCCACCTCAACGCTTTCTGCCAGCAACCGTGTATCACATTGCACTAACACTGAGATAGTCAATGATTCATTTACAAATTAAGAACGTCTACACTCTTGACACTGTATACACTCTGGATTGTTGCTCACCAAATGCCAAGTTATGGCAGTGGCAGAGACGGGTGATATAATGGTTAAGAACCAAACAGACGGTGTCCAACTTACAGGCACGTTGTAAAAGCCGATAATTACAGTTCCTTTGGGGATGTTGACGGCGTGCTGTTGGTTTTCTGTTCATTGCCCGGGCACACACACACACACACACACACACACACCCCTCTCATACTTATAAAGTGGTCCTCAACAGTGGCTTCTACATCAACACAAGATTCACACTCACATAATTGATTAACCTTACTAATTTAATATTTTACCACAGATTTATTATTTATTTATTTCAGGTTTATTTAACAGGGACAATGCACACTAATAATACATATTAAAAATGTAAAATGTGCCAGAATTAGCCAAAAGGCTATTTTACACCTGCTGTCCCTGGACAGATCGTATAACGTCACACCTAAAAAGATAAAATGATTATAACAGTACATACAGGTTTAGCCCAATACAAGTAAAAGTGACTGTAAATGTAAACATTTAAAAACATGTCATAATCAACATATAAGCAAGAACAGAGTGTCATTATCAACATCAATACCAACACACACACACACACACACACACACACACACTAACTAAACGTTCAGTCCAACAACTTCATAAGCATAGCACAAGTAGCACAAACAGGCAGGACAGGAAAGGCAAAATAGCAACAAGATTTAGTGTCTACATGTAATGTCGACAGTCCTGATTACCTATTAGCCACTTTTTTAAGTTAAATTTAAAAGAAACATATGTTGTAAAATTTCTAATGTGAATTGGAATGAGGTTCCATTCACGAGGAGCGCTGACTGAAAAAGCTGTTTGACCGAATGCACTTTTCCTCAACGGGACAATGCAGTCACCTCTTGCTGCACTTCTTGTAGATCTTCTTGTATTAACTTCTCATTAAGCCTACAACAAAACTGACACTGTGACAGGTTATGAATCTGAAATATCCATATCATAAAAGGTACATAACACCTTAAAGCAGGGGTGTCAGAAGTATATTTACATAACGCTTGCCTGATGGATACTCCTCTCGGCTGCTATCGCGCTATTGACGCTGTCGCGCAGTACTTACATACTACTACTACATACTTCTGGTGTAGTTACAAACTTTCTAATGCCTTGTTTTATAAGTACAGAAACTATTTGTACTACTGTAGAAGTTTGGTATCATTCCAGGCATTATTAGTGGGGTAATTTACGAGATACAAACGTGGATCCATTAGCGCCTGCACTAAGCTAACCAGCTGATAACGCTAACCCGACCAACGTTATAACAAGGGAAAAAAGCTTACGGGGAATTGTTTGGCTCGAGGTCAAGGTGCAAAGCAGCCTAGGGTGAAATTACTCTGAACCATCACTTTTACTACTAATAATCGGTATCGGCCTTGAAAAACCTGTATCGCTCGATCCCTAATAAAGAAGATAAAGTATGCTCATGAATATTATGAGATATGAGTTTACAATTAATTACAATTCCTACTGGGCATTGAGGAGTTGCGTCTTTGGCGTTTTGCTGGTAACAATCACTGAGTTATTGCTTCTTCACTGAATATTGTGTTTGCACGCCTCCTGGTGTTTCGGAGAATACTGCAAGAACACAAAGCGTTGAGCACAAACACCTTTGCGTGTGCTCGTAGCCCACGCACCATCTGGGGAGGCCTGTGCAACGGTGTCTTGCGCGAGTATAAGCAAGGCTTTAGAGGTAAATGTAAATTCCCAGTCTCAGAAGGCAGTATTATATTTCCCAAAGCAAGTTAATAATTGGGCAGCACATTCAGGTAAATCAAATAATACTGGTCGCTATGATGGACGATGGCGGCGAATGGTTTTGCTGTAATTTTCAAAACGGTCAAGAGTTATTGTGGCCAAGTGCGGATATTGTATGAAAACGCTATAATGGCCCACATCTATCCAGACATTTGACAACCCACAGGAAACTGGTATGAGCTTGTTCATCACGTGTGCATCGAGAGAGAATTAGTGATGGCAAAAAAAACGAGTCACACCACAAGACACAACACATTTTCTGGCTGTGTTGCATTCGGGCCTGTTGAGATCATTATTGTTAGAGAGATTTGTGTTTTCTTGCTTTTTTCTTCTTTTTATATGATTCATAAGTTCTGATAAAATTCTGAGTCTAAAAATGAGACTTGCATGTTGATACTGAAAAGAGGTCTACTGTCAAACTTCATTGTGGCTGTATTCAATATCTTAACGTGATGTGGCGTTGTCTACTTTTGGCTAGTTACCTAAGGGCATAGGCAAACTACAGAACCGCATTCACCAGTAGCTCTCGTATTTTCACTGTTTTCTCTAAGCAGGCAGGTTTCTTTGTTATTGCACACGGGCTGTTGCGAAGATCAAACTCGTGACCCTTTGAGTTAACAGGCACGTGTCTCTGAACCAACACGATGTTGCTTAAAACCCAAATTGTGAACCTGTACTTTCTGGCAAAACATCCAGTCAGATCTGATTACCTAATTGCTAACAAGTTTACAGCTGCGAGGCCGAGGCACACAGTGAGGGGCTCGTTAGTTCCACTAAAACACAGTAGCTCGGGACAGTCTGTCTTCAGCTCTGCTCGCTCCTTGGCATCCACCTCGCTGAGGAATGTCTCACTCACACACACACACACACACACACACACACACACACACACACACACACACACACACACACACACACACACACACTGTTGTCCGGCTCAGCTCTTGGCAGCAGAAGTCGGAGTGTGGGCGGCTGAGTTTTCATGAATCTTAGGCCTTCCCTCTCTCCATCCCTTCGTCTCCTCCCTCCCGTTCTCTCCTCCCTCCCTCTATTCACCACTACTCTGGTTTCGGCACTAGCACAGCGCTAATGTAGCGTAGATTGGTCTTGTTGGCTAAAGCATTGTTAATGTCAGCTGGGACTGTTGCCCAAGTGCTAAATTTAAACCACTGAGCTGGCACGTTGCTGACACTCACCAGCCCCTACATTCACACGCAGCGCGTGACGTCGACATACACCCGTGACATCACAGGCATGCTGTTCTTGACTCATTACTTGCTTATTCCACCGACTCCCTTTGTTTATTAATGGACTATGTCTTTGCAAGTCTTTATTCCCTTTTTGTAATCTTTTCTGCTCTCATGTGCACTTTATTCACTCTTTTGTTACTTCTTCTTCTTGTGCTTCTTCTCACCCTTGACCCTAGTCCCTACACACACACACACACACACACACACACACACACACACACACACACAAAGTGTGGATGTTTTGATTTGGAGCGGCTGCGACCACATTCCCTTCCACCCACGCTCGTTCACATGTTCTACAGGAACACACACACACACACACACGTTTAGCACAGACCCTTGAATAAGCGAGCGAGCAGTGTTCCCTCTGTTTAAGCTGTTGGAACAACAGTTAGTTTTAGATACTCAAAGTGAAAGTAAAGCTGTTTAAAATAAAGGTCATGCACATACTTACAAGTGTAGACTTACATAATCAGTAATGGTTCATTAGTATGGCAGAAGGCCTTGTCCATGTGACCCCTCTGTGCCGGACCCTACTGCCGTAGCCTGATGTGCACCTCTCAAAAAATGTAACTACAAGTCGCAGCGACGCACGTCGCTCGGCCGTTGCTTGGTAGCGTTGCATTTCTCCCCCGACTCAGAACCATAAAACAAGCTTAAGTGACCGATGGGAACAACAATCTTTGACATTGGTTCAGTATTAGGCAAGACCTCTGCAGTCGGCAGTCAGTGAAACAAGCTACAATGTAAGTTAAAAGGGCAATTGTCCAGTTTGTATTGACCTTTTTAAAAGTACAGTATTTCCATCTGGAATGTAGTGGAGTAGAAGTAGCAGAACACTGAAATACTCAAGTAAAGTACTTCTTTCTTTGTGATCCATTTGACACAAAGTCATTTGAGACACAAATGACTTTGTGTCTCCTTTTATGCACATACAGTAAAATAGCACTGACAAACTATCTCCTCCTCTTTGCGGGCACTTTTCAACTTCCTGCTGGTGCCAGGCAACAAACCAGTGACCTTTCTGTTTGTCTGTTTAAATTCAGGGTCAGCCAGGATCCATTTAGAAACCATCCCTCTGAAAAATCATTTTCTTGAACTGAATCTTATGACCCTTCTCCATCCTTCCTTCTCTCCCCTTCATTTCTACATCCACCCGTCCACACGGCGACCTTCCTCCATCCGGGCTTTCGATTTTCCTCTTTGTAACCTTCCCTCCCTACTTTCCTTTCGATCATTCATTCACACCCGCCTGTGCTTTTCTTTCTTTCCTCTCAGCCGATCCATCCCTCCCTCCCTCCCTCCCTCTCTTTGCCCCTTGTCTCCAGTGATCCCTGGTTCAGTCTCAGCTAGCAGGCATAGCGCACTAAAGCTCTCTCAGTGCAGGTCGTGGCGGGGAGAAATCCAGCTCTAAGAGGGAATTACCTATCGAACACACACACACACACACACACACACACACACACACACACACACACACACACACACACACACACACACCGGCTGCTACTTTACACCAACAGATCTGTACACACACACAAATGCACACACACTGATATCTTTGGGTCATGGGTAACAGGTGTGTTTGAACTTAACTCAATGATTCGTCATACAATTAGTGTGCACATATTTATCTGTATTTGTGGGAATACTGTGTTTTTCTGTCATATTGCCCGAAATGTCGAAACCGCTATTGTCTACTTCTTCCCTCCTTTTGTTAAATGACATTTGTTGTTCTTCCTCGGGCTGGCCAGACCCCCAGCACCTTTCCTATTGAGCCGGTGTCATGAATTTTTTATGTGTGTGTGTGTGTGTGTGTGTGTGTGTGTGTGTGTGTGTGTGTGTGTGTGTGTGTGTGTGTGTGTGTGTGTGTGTGTGTGTGTGTGTGTGTGTGTGTGTGTGTGTGTGTGTGTGTGTGTGTGTGTGTGTGTGTGTGTGTGTGTGTGTGTGTGTGTGTGTGTGTGTGTGTGTGTGTGTGTGTGTGTGTGGCCCTCAGCTGCATCTATAGCCATTAGTGCAGCAGCCAGGGTAATTGAGGCTGCAGTGCAGGAGGGAACAAAAACCCACATTATCTGATAATACTGCAGAGGGCAATACGGAGGAAAAGATTGAGCGAGGACACTGCGGGGCAGACCAGTGAGGGGGAGGATATTAACTGTGTGGACAGACAGTTAGCGACATTGGTTGCTATGCCACTTGTCTGCTAACTAGGGTTGTATTGATTCTTTGCACAACGATGCAATATTTACTGATATCACAAAGTCTGGTACGCTACGATTTCATTTTGATTCAATTCAGGGGGCCTGTGACCGATACAAGACGATACGTGAGCCCATTTAACACAATCCGTTAAATCTATATATATTTACAAAAAGCAACTAAAATGTGATGTGACAATTTCAATACTACGCTCTTCCCGACATTTAAATTAAATACAAACTACTTTTTTATTTTTATTTTTTTTGATCAAATATAAAGTATATAAAGTGGGAATTTCAAAATAAATGCGCATCTTAAAGGAACACGCCGACTTATTGGGACTTTAGCTTATTTACCGTAACCCCCAGAGTTAGACAAGTCCATACATACCCTTCTCATCTCTGTGCGTGTTGTAACTGTCTGATGGCCCCAGCGCTAGCTAAGCCTAGCACAGATCCTGGAGGTAACTGGTTCACACTAGTCTACTGCTCCCAATAAGTGACAAAATAACGCTAACATGTTCCTGTTTACATGTTGTGATTTGTATAGTCATAGCGTGTCACGTGAGACACAGCCATCGTCTAACTTTTCTGAGAATTTAGTTCCCAGTTTCTGTACGGTTAGAAGATGGCTGTGTCTCATATGACACGCTATGACTATACAAATCACAACATGTAAACAGGAACATGTTAGCGTTATTTTGTCACTTATTGGGAGCAGTAGGCTAGTGTGAACCTGTTACCTCCAGGATCTGTGCTATGCTAAGCTACCGGTGGGGCTGTTGGACAGAGTTACAACACGCACAGAGATGAGAAGGGTATGTATCGACTTATCTAACTCTGGGGGTTACGGTGAATAAGCTAAAGTCCCAATAAGTCGGCATGTTCCTTTTAAAGATGATATGTTCGATGTTTTCACCTTGAAACGATAACATTGGCTCGTTGAGGATCGAATCGATATATCGATCCAGATCGATGTATCCCTACACCCTTTCTGCTAACTGATTACTACCCGGTGATTTCAGACTAGAAGTCTTATGGTACTTCAGCAGGGGGACTTACAAATATGACAGTGACTGTCTGATGACCCTTAATATTGCCTGAAACTACATGGCCTTGGAAACCGTAGATAATATCTTAATTCAGGGTCCATTTACTTTTACTTCAATTTTATCTGATGTCAGTTAGATAAGCAAATTCTGTTGAGGGATGGATATGCCGTTGGAAAATTCAAGTAGACCTTGAATTGTCAAACGCAAGACCTTGCCCCCAAATTATGACTGCCACACATCCTTGGTTTTGTTTTTAGCCTTCCTTAGGACACTGGCACAACCAGGAAGCTTTCAACCATGTACTTCATCATCGAGAGTATAATGCCTTGTGGTCCTGTAGATTGTGGTGATTGCTTCTCAAAGTTGTTGTGTGGAGGAAAAAGGTCAAATCTGTCAAATTGAAAACCAGCGAGGGATAACAAACATCTCACACTCTTACTGAAACTGAATCCAGTCCATGATCGGTGTCTGCGATAAGCTGCTAGTGCTGCACTGCTTCACTAATAACAGCAGAACAATTGGAGCTCCCTCGTGGTTATTGTGCCTCCCCGCTCCATTCAGTTGTACCTGTTTTGGTTGGCGATGATGAGTTGAGCTGTGTTTGGTTGAGCTGAGCACTCCGTCAGCAGCCTGTCTGCAGATCACTTCCTGAACGCTTCCTAAAATAGCAGCAACAACGATCGCAACCAAAGAAACACGCCAGCTGCTCTTTTCAAAACCACGCTCACTTTCTGCACTCTCTCCTAAGGCTTGGGTTATAAGGATTTTACCAATAGCTATACTGATATTTGACACCTTTTTATATATATTTTTTTGTTATTTGATTGAATTACAGCACTTCTACTATAATTTCCAAAAAATATTTCTATAAGTATATATGACTGTAGCAGATAGGTACAAGAGAATTTTATTTCCCTGGAAATGTCCTTTTTATTTTTTGAAGATTATTTTTTGGGGCATTTTAGGCCTTTAATTCCACAGGACAGATGAAGACATGAAAGGGGAGAGAGAGGGGGAATGACATGCAGCAAAGGGCCGCAGGTCGGAGTTGAACCCGCGGCGGCTGCGTCGTGGAGTAAACCTCTACATATGGGCGCCCGCTCTACCAACTGAGCTAACCCGGCCACAAAATGTCCTTAATCTTAAGCACTTACCTGACAGTGTATAGGCTGAAGTGTGTAGAATTTGCCATATGCAACGCAAGGACAGCAAATGGGGGGAGAGAGAGAGTGGGGATGACATAAAGCAAAGGGGCCACGGGTTGGAATCAAACCTGGGCCACTGCGGTAAGGACTGAGCATTGGTACATGGGGCGCACACTCAACCAAGTGAGCTACCGGGCGCCCCGCAAACTGGAACCGTAGCACCAAAATAAAAAACCAGCACAGCTTCAGCCGGGACCCACCCTCGGTTCATCACGGCCCTTTTCATGTTACACGCAAACCAGCTACTTGGAAAATAAAGCACCCTTTAGCTTGCTGTCATTGGCTCACATTATCTTCAGACATCTTTAGACTTTAAAATACAATGTCTCAAAATAATAAGAGCACAAGAAAATGATCTACAGTTTTCCAAAACACAAATGGAATGCAGGAAAGTGTAATCTTATTCGGACATACTGTGTCTGCCAGTGGTATCAGAAATACAGGTACAGCCGGTGTCCCCTTAGTAAGTAAGTCAGCTTATATTTGAATCAGTTACACAGCTGATTCATTTGTTTGGTTAGAGGAATTGTTTGACATTTTTGGCAAATACACAGTCTTTCTGAGAGTTAGACACGAAGATCAATACCACTCTCATGTCTGTAAGGTAAATCTGAAGCTACAGCTAACAGCCGCTTAGCTACTAGAAGCAGCTAGCCTGGCTCGGTCCAAAGTGGAAAAATCCTCAAACCTGCACCTCCTAATTTCTAATTATTCTAATCTAATGATCATGTTATTTGTGTGTTTAATCAGTACAAAAATGGAAATGTTAGTAAGTGAGCGTTAGAGATGCTCGTAGGTTGATTTTATAACCTTGGGAAAGAACCAAGCTAGATGCTTCCTCTGCTTCCAGTCTTTATGCCAAGCAAAGCTAACCAGCGGCTGGCTGTAGCTTCATATTTAAAGAACAGACATGAGAGTGGTATAGTCCTTCTCATCCAACTCTCGGATAGAAAGCGCTTTAATAAAGACCTTTTGACATTTCCAACTGCTTTGTCATGATTGCGATGCAGAGAATGTAAATGGAGCTGCATTCCTGCTAGAAATAGTGACCATGCTGGACTGTAGTGGAGCTGCCTTACATGTTATTGTGTGGTTCAATAATGATAAATATGACACTTGGTAGTAGTATGGTTTATCTTGAAGATTTTTATTTCAGTTTGGACCAATTAAGAATCTGTATCTATGTCACTGAGAACGTTTCTTTTTGTCTCAGCGTCTCCTAGTCTGTCTCTGTTATCTTTTCCACTTTCTGTGCCCTGACTTCACTCTGCTTCTCTGCTTTGTGTTCTTTCTTCTTGACACCTTTTTTTTACCCCCGCTTCACCTTTCAGTCTCACTTTTTCATCCCCTCTCCTCAGCTCGGTCTATCTGCCTGCCAGCCTTTGGATATCACAATGTTTTCTCAACCTCTGCTCTCTGTTCCACTCTCTCTATTTCTCCTTTCCTCTCTCTGTCTCTCTCTCTCTCTCTCTCTCTCTCTCTCTCTCTCTCTCTCTCTCTCTCTCTCTCTATGCCTTGCTTTCTCTTCCAGCAGAGACTGTGGACTCTGAGGAGACAAGATCGGCAGATGTTTCCCCTGCGTTCTGCTGTCACAAACCGTTCACTTCAGAGTATCGCGCAAAGCACTGGAACTCACCAGATGAGTGCGGAGTAGCAAAAAATAGCCAAGGAAAAACTACATTTCCCTGAAGAATATGAGCAGATTTGGGTCAGACGTGGTGATTATTTATTTATTTTTTTTGTCAAGTGAGCTTTGTGGAGTTAGCAGCTTGAAGCAAAGCTAAAACCTTGAGTGATAATGCCTTAAAAGTCTTTCGTTTGTGAAAAGTTGTAACCGTTTGAAAATGCAGCATGCACTTCCACTGAACAAAGAAAAGAGCAGTGATCATGCTCCTTTCAAACTTTGTTATTGTCTCTTTCCCCTGTTCATGAAAATGGCAAGTGTGGGATTCTTGTTTTTATTTTTGGCTTGTTGACAGTTTAGGAGCCATTGACTTTTTTAATGGATACTTAATGACTGCTGCACAAAACATAAGAAAGAGAGCCCCTCGAGGATCCTAACTGTCAGCCAATGGCGGTCCCTGGAGAGACGGAAAAGTCCTAATCTTTTTTATGCACATGCACTAAATATTTTGGAACATTAACAGTGTATTTTCTGCACCATTGCTTTTCCAGTTCATTACACCTGTGCGCTAAGCAAACGGGTTTTGGAAAAACAACAATATGGGCTTTGCAAATGTAAGCTGCTTTCTGTGTGCAGACAGAAACAGACAAAGAGATATTCTCTTACTTTAAATCAGGCTCTGGGAAATAGACCCTGTAGCTTAGGTGACAGGACTTTTCAACGCCTTCCTAGTAGGGCTGGGACCATATGCTTTTGTCCTGATTTGGTCACATGGGTGCTGTATTAGATTTGTAATGGGATTTTCATTTAATTGCGATTCTAGAAGCATTGTGATTCGATAGTATTGTAGTATTGCGATTTTCTTTTCCTTCCTTGACAAAAACAAAAGTTGAATAATGCACTTCTAAAGACAATATATCATGAGACCTTTCTAAAATACGTATTGTTTTCTCAGAAGAATGCACATCACATGTCAGTCATGACATTTAATTTTTAAAGAAGTACATAACGTGGATTTTCTGCTTTCGCTCTGTTTTGCTAGAATTGGATATGAAGTAGTCGTCGTCAGCTGTACTAAAAAAAAAAAAAATTGATTCTAGGGAAAATAATAGCTTTTAAAAGTTGTCACAAAAAAGGGTCCCACCCCTACTACCTAGCGAGGGCCGTTCATATACTACATTGCTGTGGTTTCTGACGAGCAGTCACAAATGTGAAGCAGCGTTCAGAAATACACTCTGTATGTGTAGCTACGGACCCTACCCTGTAGCTTACGTCGTAGCCTGATGTGCACCTCTCAAAAAATGAAGCTACACGTCGCAGCAACACCTGTGATTGGTCCGTTGCATTTCCCCCCCGACTCATTTCCTGGTTCTCCTTCTCCATAAACAACATAAAATCAGGGAGAGGGTTAACTTTTCCTGCTCCAGCTTTCAGACCGTGGTCAGAAATCACAGGGGAGACGCTTTTGTTTCTCCGTCTACAACTCTAAAGTCGGTACTCGCTCCAAAGCTAATCACCCTCACTCTCTCACTCGCTCTACCACACACTCCCCAGCATACACACATGCCGGGTCTGCAATTCTCTTAAAGAGATACGCTAAAACGACGCAGACACCAGCACACAAGTATAAACATCAGGCAACTTACGTAGACTACAGCGTAAGCTCTGCGTGGAGCCCCCGCAGAAGCAGAAATCCTGTTTTAGTCTTGTTTCATCCAAAAGGTTCCCAATTGATTTTCCAGAAAATCTACTATATCACAACATATATTCGTTTTGCAGTATATAATTACACATAACATGATAAGAGACTCATCCATATCACCCACTTCTAACTGTCAAATTTCTTTGTGAGTGGAAGTTAAGAGTGACCTCTGGTTCTTTCTCATCTAGTTCCTTTTGATTCTTGCCATTATCATGATCAGGTTTCAGTTTGGACAATGCCTAATTCTACATCACTGTTGAGGTGTTGCTGCAGCTGATTTGTAGTTCTATTTAGGAGTTACCTGTTGTCTGTCATAGGATCACTGCAAAAACTACATTACCTGTGTTGTACATTCATGTCATTAGTTATCACATTTACATTCTCACTGTGACGGGGAGCAAAACTGATGCTGTTGGGGATTGCAATGGAAGTGGCCGCTAATGCATCTAGCAGTACTGGAAGCGTAGTCTTGCACTGCTAGACCTTCCTCCACAGCGCTGCGGAGGAGGGTCTGATTAGTCCACACAGCATTCCGGAATGGGAGAAAAACGTGCTCTGGTTTATTGGCATTTCTTTAAACCAATCACAATCATTTTGGGTGGCGCTAAGCGACGTACAGAGCAACGGTGCCTCTGCAAAATAGCCTCTGGAAGGAACTTGTTTTGGTGGAACATGTGTACGTTCAAAAGTAGTTTTAGTCATGCAACAGAAAACTCAGATGGGACAGATAGTCTAGCTAGCTGTCTGGATTTACCCTGCAGAGATCTGAAAAAAGGTTAACCGTAGTCCTCAGAAATCCACCGGAGTTTAAAATGCCATCACAAAGAAACCCTAAGACAACGGATATCCGGCCAAAATGAGTGAAATACGGCGGAATTTCCATCTGGTACGGAGTAACACCGGAAGTGGAACATCGTGGATATAGACTACTGGAAGTGACACGATGATGTTGGGAGAGAAGGTTGGCGATGTCGTTGAATATGCGTAGATGAGTTTCTGAGGACATACAGGAAACTACACTGTAGCACTTTATTGATCGACAGAAACCCCAAAGACCCTGTGGTGTAGGTGCAGTACCATGGCATGATTTGTTCAGCCTTGTCTCTTCAGCTTTAAGGCCAGCCAAAATCGGCCCAGTGACATTCTGTACATGTCATCGTCTTTGACTGCACCCACAGTCCCTGATCTGGAGCCTTTTCATTCTGCAGCATAATCTGCACTGATTATCAGACTTGAATGCCCCAAGCATCAAAACGATGCAGTTGAGGTTTGTACTGTAGAAACATTTGATAGAATGTGAGTGACCTAATCTTCCAGAATCTAGTGTAATTGTTCAGTAGGAATTGAAGGTAGGGAGGCAATGGCAGCATTTTGATTTAGTGTTGTTTTCTGTGTGACCATGTTTATTCGTGTCTCTCAGTTAGACAAAGTCATGGAAAAACCACAAAGAAAAGGAAATAGCATGGAAAATGAAATGTGACTCCACTGTTTGTGAGATTCTTTCTTTCCTGAAGAAGGCAGGTAAAGGAAACGGACTTGGGGATCCGGCAAAGAAATGGCACGGAGCCCGAGTTGGTACAGCTGCACGTACACATGAGCTTCCCATTAGCCCCCCCCCCCCCCCCTCCCTTTTTCTCTCTCTTTGTCTGTCTCTCTCCCTTTGTCTCACGCTCCCTCTCTCGCTCCCTCATTGTCTGTCTGTCTCTCTCTCTCTGTCTGTCTCTCTGTTTCTTTCCCTCTCCCTCTCTTTGTCTGTCTGTCTCTCTCTCTCGCTCCCCTCCTCCCAAGTGGCTGTTTTTGTGGATTGTTCTCCTGCCGTTGTCATAGCGACTGTGATGCAGACCGCCGAACAGGCTGCCTGTCTGCTTCGTGTGTGTGTGTGTGTGTGTGTGTGTGTTAAAGCGCCAGAGTGCTCTCGGCTTAGAGAGGAAGTGTTTGGAGAGTTATGTAATGTCCTCTTTTTAAAGGGGGAAAAAGTTAAGAAGAAAAAGATCCTATTGGTCCATCTGTATGTCTCTGTCTGTCTGCATATGTCTCAGTATACCAGGGGAGTGTGGTGTTTATGAATGCCATGCAGTTTAAGGCATTGTTATTTTAGTATGTCTAGGTAGCTCAGTGTAGAGGTTTTGTCTTTACAGACACTTTTTGTAAGTAGGATAGCATTTTTAAACACACTGTCCGGCTGTGGGGGGGGAGGAGGCTCTTTCCTGTGTGTAAAGTTTCCACTGAAGCTGTGGGCTCGGTGCCAGGAGCCACCCTGTGGGTGGGGGAGAAAGGAGGAGAACAGTGGGATGGGATGGGAGGAGAAAGCTAAAGAGTAGAGGGAGAGGGTGGTTTGAACTTGATGGGGGGGGAGGTTGGGCCCAGTGCCAAGTGGGAGGTATGTGAATCGTGACGCTGCCATTCTGCCGCAAAGAGCCCTCTTATTGGACAACATAAGGGGGTCTATAAATAGGCCCCTAATCTGCGAAAGAGAGAGCTAAAAATAGAGAGAGAGAGAGAGAGACAAACAGAGAGGGGGGGGAATCAAGAGAGGTACTAATGAACAGTTTAATGATGTACAGTTGCAAAAAGTTGTAAACGGCAAGAAAGTTTAGACCTGTGGTTCCCCAAACTTGTTGAATTCAAGGACCCCTTAACTGACACAAATTAGACCACAGACCCCCATTTAATGAGATTTTGTCCCAGGGTCCCCCATCTGAGGGTTTTTTTTATAGATGTTTTATTACAGAGCGTGTATGAAAACCACGTTCAAAATAATCCTATATTCTGACTTCACCGTGAGTCACTTAGGATGGAATTCTTCCCCTTTTTGCTGGGAACCCCCTCAGGAACCCCACTTTGAAAGATTTAGAAACAAATTGAGAGTTTCATGTTTATGTTCCGGAAATGACATTAATAAACAGAGAGAGAGTTTTTCAGTCCTGGTACACTTTAGACCTACTGTCACTTTAAGGGACCATACATGTGGGTTTTGCAAAATGCTGAAGCAACAAGCAACTTCCATCAAGAAACTAATCATTTTGAATTCAGCCATTTAAATTCAGGGCTTTTTAAGCCCCTTGAAAATGTGCTTTCATTTAGTCATGACTAAATAAGCCACAATCAAAGATAATGTAAAAAAAAAACCCATTCTAAATTGATATTTAGAGCCCACAATATGGGCTGCAATGTAAATCTATGGGGCAATTATGCACCATCAATGTACATCCACTAAAAGTGCAGTTTTTGCTACGGACAGGCTCAGATTGTTACTAAAAGTGTCTGACTACATTATGGAAAGAACCCTGAAGAGAAATAAGACGTTTTTCCTTACCTTTTGCTTCATCCGGTCTGTTTGTTATTGTGTCTAACCAAGACTCGGTCAAGGAGAAGTCCAGTTTACCGGGAATTGTCCCGTCCGAGCCTGGTCGACGCTGAGTAAAAGCAAAGCAAAAGTTGGAGAAACGTGTTCTCCACAAGGCGAAACGTATTATTAATCCTGACCATATTATTTTGTCCAGTGAGTTTTTGTTCAGGATGGCGCCAGCTGCCGCCTCCCAAAAGGACCAGCCGTTACTCCAAATTGTTTATTTTCTCTGAAATTAAAGAGTATTTCACCACTGGAAAGACGAATATGTATTTAAATTGGGTCATTACGTAGTAGAAATGTGAATTTGTTGTGCCTTCTAGACCAAGAAAAGCCAGAAAATGTGTTTTTGGCTCATGTGGATGAAAGACAACAACTCCCAGAATGCACTTGCTTCGCTTCCCTAACGGTTACAGAGATTATATAAAAACATTTTATAAAAACTACATTTTATAAAAACTACATTATATAAAAACAACATACGAGACATTTAGTGCACACACATTATAGACTATACATAAAGTGCAATTCCTAGTCACCTGAAATCACCAGCAACAATAAATAGTCCATCCGGATGTGCACTTTGGAGCTCAGTGATAGCTAAAAACACAGCCATGAATTTGCGTGGAATGTAGAATGGTTGGCATTTAACATTTACAAACTCCACCAGCGGTGAGCAGTCGTTGGATACAAGCACCCCATTTCTGCACCAGTCCGTGTTAACACAGCCCACCTCCACGAGTCTTACTCTACAGAGCAGCATCTCTATCTGCTCTGAAGGCTAGCAGGCCTGGTAGCTGGATAGCGGAGTCCGGTACACTGTTGTTCAGCCATGTTTCCACAAAAACAAAAACACAGCAGTCTTTGGGGGTTTCGTTGAAGTTGGATGTAATCCAGTCTGTTGTCTAATGAGCGGACACTTGCAAGCAGGATGGATGGGAGAGGTGGCCGGCTAGCGTTGGCTTTCCACCTAGCTCCAACTCCTGCCCTCGTTCCGCGTTTCTGCTTTCTCGCACACAACTTTCGATGTCCCCTTCCCCGGCTAGCGGTCTGCTAGCAGGCGAAGCTTGCGTAGTGTGTGGAGTATTCCGTCTGTAATAACGTTTCCTGCATATTCTCCGATCTGTACCAATGTATCCCGGTGGTACACATGTGCGGTAGTTTGAATGCACATAATTGCAAGGTTGCTGCTGAAAAAAACTACCTTCCGCCATCGTGGTTAGCCTACTAAAGTATGAATTAATTACTCTGCTTTCTCCACAGAGCAATAGCTCTAGCTTCAACATGGCTGACACTATTTTGAAATTCTGGGAGTGAGGTCCCACCCCCTATGGGTGATTTGAAAACATGCAGAACTAACTGGCTGTACTATGGCTGTAGTCCATAACCTCGGGCCAAAATGCCTCCGATGACGCTAAATGACAATTTTTGCGTCATCAGAGGCTTTTGTCAAGACACACAATACAGAGAACTCTATTCTCAGGGGGACATGAGGAAGGGAAGCACGGCCATTCGAAAATACTACCGGGTTTCTGCTGATACAAAGCTTAATGCTAATCAGTGAAGTATCCCTTTTAAGCTGCTGAATGCAGAGTAGCTGTCTTGAATGAATTGTATTTTTCACAAACCTCAAATTGGTTATGTGTTTAAAATTGGTGGATTGTAATTTCTTCTGCGCAATACACTCAGCACTTTATAGATTTTATCATTTTATTTCGTCACTCTTTATCGTACTTAATCATCTTTATTCAGTTCTTAATTGAAATATTTTTCCTGTTGTATACTTCGGACTCTCGCACTTTCCCATATGCCTTTTTATTGTGCTCCCTCTGTCATGACTGGCAGAATGAATATATCTATCTGTGCGTGTTTCAGTGGACTGTTGAAACTGAATTGCCCTTTGTGGATAAATAAAGCCATCCGTATTTGTAAGCTTTAACTCCAAAGAAAACTGTGGTCTAAAAGTGAAAACTGCACGAGCTCAGTGTGAAGTTCCTCCCTGATCTTCATCTCCTAAGAGGAACTTTTTTATGTCTTCTAATCTCCTCTACTCCAACCTCCCCACTCATTCATAGCTTTCTCAAGTCTCTAATTATGTTCACTTACTGAGTGAGTTGGGAGGGTGGGAGTGCGTGCGTGTGTGTGTGTGTGTGTGTGTGTGTGTGTGTGTGTGTGTGTGTGTGTGTGTGTGTGTGTGTGTGTGTGTGTGTGTGTGTGTGTGTGTGTGTGTGTGTGTGTGTGTGTACTCTACAGTTACCCGCATGTTTAAGCCTGTAATTAGTGCTCTTTGAGATGACAAAAATTCGGAGAAAATGTTAAAAAAGAGCAGGCCTAGGCGTGTGCATGAACGTGCACACGGGGCCACAGAGGGAAGTGAAAAGGGATGGTTGTGTGTGTGTGTGGGGGGGGGTCTCTGGTTCTCTTTAAAGAAAGAAGAAAGTTTTTCTTTGCTCTCAGAGCTTTGGGAGAAAGGTCATGGAAATGTTGCAGTGGAGAAAAAAAGGGCATTCATTTGTCGTGATGTGTTGGTCAGGACTCTGAAGGCTGAGCTGATGACAGAGAGAGGGCTGGACTTGCTGTGTATCTGAGTGTAATGAGTCTATATTTAAAGCTATGTATGCAAGCTTGTGCCTGTGTGTTTCAGAAAGTGACTCATCATTTGTATTTGTGCACGTAACCCAACACTCAAACCCAACCCAGCGAAGGACCGGAGCAACACTTACTATTCTCTCTAACTCTCCCTGGGCCTGGCTTTTCTTTTTTTTCATTCTTGCATATGAGTGTTATCTTGTTTTTTTTTTTGTTTTTTTTTTTGTCTTTTTTAATCCCCTTCTTTCCTTTTTTTTCTTTTCTTTCTTAGCTTCTGCCTTATGTTGTTCTCTTTCATCCCTCTAAAATGTCTTTCCTGCTTTCTTGATATTTCCTTTAGCCTCTCTGTGTGCAGCCTCTGTTGCAGTCGTGTGTCATGTGCTCTTACCACTGAGAGGATTGTGTCTCAGAGTTAAACCACTTCGTCACTTCCCCCTGAGCTCCAGGTCATGTCAGGTCACCCCAGCCTCCATTCTGGCTCCAATACTGCGTTCAGTTGCACTGAGGTTCCAGTCCACACACAGCCTGTAACCCGGATTTTCCACCATGCGCATCTGTGCTGCGTTCCGGCTTCGCCGCGGTTTTGTTCCGTCCTCCATCACTTGCCATTCCACACCAAGAGCGTATGGTAAGACCGTGCACCGGTTACTGCTGTGCATGTAAACGCACTGATTGTAGTGGATCTCAGGTTGTAGCAGTCATAGTAGAGCCCTGCAAGCCCATTCGGGCCGGGCTCGGGCCGTTTTTTCTTTTTACAGATCGGGCTCGGGTCGGACTCTGGCTTATTTTAGCTTCTCTCCTCATTGTGCCCATAATATTCGTGCAGCAGAGCACACGTCACAAAGTGTGTATGAAATATTGTTATATTGATTATATTATAAATATTATACATCGCCTAAGAAAGTAACACAAACGCAACACACACGCGCGTCACTCACGTGCATTAAACAGTGACACACACAGTTCAACGGATTTTTATTAATTTTATTAATTTTATTTAACATTAGCCAGTTGGCGAAGAGTTATTTTTGGACATTGTTTTGAACATTGTTCTTCAGTTCAGTTACTGAAAAGCAAAGGTAGGCCGTTTATTTACTTATTTTTGCGGTTTGATCCTGTAGCACTATATTCTTCCTTCATGTTTATGCTTCTGTGTAATGGACTGTTTGGTCATGATGTTTCAGGCCTATAATAAAAGTTTACCTCTTAGTAGCGTGTGACATGTGTGTGTTTGCGTGTGTAGCAGAGACAGCGCGCATCATAGAGAGCGCATCATAGAGAGCGCATCATAGAGAGCGCGCATCATAGAGAGCGCATCTAGAGAGCGTGCATCATAGAGAGCGCATCTAGAGAGCGTGCATCATAGAGAGCGCATCTAGAGAGCGCGCATCAGAGAGAGAGAGCGCATCAAAGAGCGCGCGCGTCAGAGAGAGCTTAACAAGTGATTGATGTTGGTCTCGGGCCGGGTTGGGCTCGGGCTGAAAAAATTGCAGGCGTTGTCGGGCTGGGGTCGGGTAGGGCTTGAACACCACGGGCTAGGGCCGGGTTAGGGCTGGAGTTTTTGGCCCATGCAGGGCTCTAAGTCATAGGCGCCGATACTGGGCATGCAGTGCCAGACTGCCTGTAGGCTACGTTCATTTAAAATTAAACATTGCAGTTTGTGCTAAGTGGAGCGTCTGTCATAGTGTGCCTAGGCTACTAGACAGGTGGAATTGATTCTTAATTTCCCATGAAGCTGATCACGGTTACGTGTTCATCTCCAATCCTATCTGTATTTGTGAGAAGTGGCGTTGTCCTGAGTCCTACTTTACGGCTTTATTATCGAGTCAATAGGCGCGTGTGTTTGTGTCGGCCGCTGTCCATTTCCTAAGGTTCTGAAATGCAAACATTTTTTTGCGTGTGTGTGTCGGGTTCAGTGTGTCACTGCTAACTATAGGATCTCGGAGTCTGGGTGTCCAGAGATAAGTGAAGTTTCCAGCAGCCATTGTCCATCTGAGGTTTTGGAATTGTAAATGAGTACACAGCAGCCCTGGTCTATTAATCACCAGGAGAGTTTTCCTTGGAATGGCGGGACTTAAAAAAGTAAATAACAGAAAAATGTAAGCTGTGAACAAAATCTAAGGCCCAAAACTTCCAAAGTACAACAATGCACTTGTGTTTGCTACTTTGAGTCATGCTGTTTCTGAACCAGTTCACATAAAAGAAGAAGAAGAAGAATAAATTGTAGAGCTGACCGTTCAGTCGACTGAGATTTCTCCGTCACTCAGAGTTAGCGCTCCTCACTTTCACGCTGCTGACCAATCACGTTTGAACGGGCTTTGGTTGCATGCAGGTAAACGGGAACACATTGGTCTTGTCTGGTCTGGCAAGACTCTTTGCGTGATTTCATTTTCCATCTCTCTCTAAGTGTAAATACATTTTTTTTTTTAGAGTTTTTATGCCAAAGGTGATCATGTGTTGTATCATTTCATGATATTTAAACAAATATGTCGGCAGGTAAAAGTAGAGCTGGTTAGGGCTGGTCATGTAGCCTATTTTTAGAGTGTTTTTTAACCCCCTTCCCAACAAGCTAGATTCCTCAGGTCTTCTAGTTTCAGATGATACAGACCAATTTTGTGATTCAAATGAAAATCCATTTGAATCACAAAATTGGCTTTTTATCCCAGCCCTACTGGGTATCGAATCTCAATACTCTTATGGTCTCGACCTAAATGTGTCCATCACATTTTATAAAAAGCTACCGAAAGATGGCATTAAATGTCTGGTCAGATTTGTTATGTTGTTTATTTGGATCAGATAGTTCCTTATTTAAATCAAGATATTGCCAAGTTTTGACTGTATTTTATTTTGGCAAAGTTCTTAAGATTTAGATTAAGATGACAGTCTGAGAACTTGGGTTGACAGCAGGTTTGATAGAAAAACATGTTTATATTTATCAAATTCAGATGTTGAAGAAGCATTGTATAGATACAGAGAATGTTTAAATGATACTCAGCCCTAATCAGAGAGGAACAGGTTGATCAGTGTTGTATAAGAATATATCAGAAAGGTGATAGCAGGTAAAGACAAGGTTGTGCCAAGAAGGCCAATCCTGCTTTTTCATGTAGTCATTTACCCTGGAGAGACAATCTGTGGATCTTTTTGTCTTGGTCAGTCTCCCTCTCCTCTTCCTTTGACTCTCTCTATCTCTTTCTCTGTCTCGCCCTAACTGCTTTCCCTCTCTGACTGTCATTCCACATTTATGACTGGCCTGTGATGTGTACCCAAGACAGATGGGGCACGGCAAGATGGCCGCTGTTGCCCTGGCAACAGAATGGTGAGCAGGCGGAGAGAGTGAAAGATTTTTTTTCTTTTTTCTTTTTGGTCGGATGTTCAGGTTATCGGGGAGATGCAGAGAATATGCAAAGAGGGCAGGAAGGACATAAAGAGAGACTGTCAATGCTTCAGTGTCTCTGGACAGCAGCACTAAGAGCTCAAACTGGTGCTAGTATCAAGATCTTTCTGTACAGTAGACATCTCTCTTCTTGGTATTTAGAGTGAGAACACTCTGTTTGTTCATCAGCGATTTGACACAGACCCGACGTGTGTGCACGCGTGGGTTGTGGTCTTTTGCTGTCTGTCTTGATGCGATGCTGGATTAGAGGGGTTACTCTGAGCTTCAAGCAGCATACGCTAAGAGGATTTCCACAAGTCTATTAAAGACACTGGTCCACAGACATGCTTACACATGTTTGCTGCAGCTCCTCTTTTCACCCTGTGTGTTGAGCTCTCTGTTTTAGCTACAGAGTGAGGCATCTCACTTCTGTTACATCCTTGTTGGGAGTCACACATGCTCAGTATCTAGGTAAGGACTACTAGCCAGTCAGAAGCAGAGTGTGAGGGCGTGCCATGCAGGCAGCTAGGAGCATTCAAACATGTGTTACAAAGTGTAGGCTGGACTACAACAGAGCTGTTTGGAGCAGTTTGTGAACAGTGTTTTCTGTTGGAGATGGTAAGTCCCTTTGGGGTGGACTTTGGGCTTTTTCAGTTTGTAAACCTATAACGTGCACAAAAAGATATATAACACAATAAAGGAAAGGGAAAAAACCAAAAAGCATAATATGAGCACTTTAAGTCATTTTTTGGGCTGCACACAGACCAACTTTACAGATACTAATCCAGACAGACAGACAGACAGACACACACAATTATCAGTCCAGCTTTCTGGGTGTTTTAATGAGGAACTGAAAGTGTAATGTTGTCACAGACTGTATATATGTGAAGTTTGCTTTACAGCCTTCGTCTATTGTGGTACTCCAGTTTGTGGATGTGAATTTGTCCAGCTATTACAGTACAGAGCTTGGCGGACTGGGTAAGATGGTTAGTTGGAGAGCATCAACCACACTTATAGCAGCTCACACAGAGCTTATACATGTTTGTGGGTGGGGGGGTGTTTAAAAGAAGGTAGACTGGGGGTGGGAGAGAGAGTGGCTCAGCAGCTCAGGCGTTTTATTGATGCGTAAAAAGGGACCCTGTAGGAAGGAAGTAATGTCAGACCAAACCCTCCTCCACCTTTTGTGCATACACACACACACACACACACACACACACACACACACACACACACACACACACACACACACACACACACACACACACACACACACACACACACACACACACACACACACACACACACACACACACACACACACACACACACACACACACAGACAGACAGACAGACAGACAGACAGACAGTTAGTTGCTCTCCATTTCCTGCAGTAATTGACCCATCTCTCTGTACTCTCTTTTATCCCTTCAATTAGACCGTCTTTAACCAATCCCCCACACACACACATGCTGACTCTCACACAGATACAATTGATGACCGTATTTTGACTTGCCACATCAGATGTGAACAAAAGATTCAGAGAGTGAGTGAAAATGTTTTATATTGAGTGTGCAGGGGAATGGGTAGAGATGAGAGGGAGGAGAGAGGACTTGAGGTGGAGAGGTGTGTTTAGGGAGGGAGCAGTGACATGCAATGTGTAAAATAAAATCCTGAAGCTGAAGTGAGTCTGCAGGGACTCAAGCAGGTGGGGACCCTCACATATTATTAGGGCTGTGTACCGAATTCAATACTTTTTTAGGCACCGACCGATTTGCCTCTAAAGTATTGAGTATTGAAAAATGCCTTGTCATTCAATACCAAATTTCAATACCTAATGGAGTAAATCTCATCAGCGTCAGTGAGCCAATCAGCATGCAGCATGCTTCTACCAAGATCTAATGATGCTGCTGATTGGCTGTTTAACGTTACACGTCGTAGAGACCCACTGGGAAAACAACGTTACACAGAGACGTGTTAGGTAGTAGGAGCTGAAAAATTAATACAATGATTTGCGCTGTAATGTTGTACTTTATTTTTGTTTCATAAAATTGGTATCGAAAAAAGTAGTGTTTAGGAACCGGTATCTAAGTCACGGTGTTGGTATCTGTACAAGTATAGAAAAGTTTTGAACGATACCCAGACCTACATTTTATACATATTTCACCTAAGACTATGATCTAATGTGACATTTGAGAGGACTTTTTATGTGTTAAAGGTTTTCTTTTCACACTGGTCAGCTACACGTGTTGTCATTGACATTGTTGTCAGATACCTATATTTTATAACCGTGTTTGACTGTATTCGTGTTTAAATGGTGATTTGACAGACAGGCATAAATGCAGTGTTAAAACAAAATATATTTTGGGAATAACTTTTTATTCGTGTGCAGTCCCATATCAACAAACCCACTCATGTAAGGGTTTTATTGCATAAGAGTCGTATGTTATTGTATTCTAGATTGCTTCCGCTCTCCAATCAGAAGTGTAGGAGTGTGCTATAACATAGTTGTTGTTGTTGAGCTGAAAGCTCTGAGACAGCTGCAGCTCTCTTTGGGCACTGGCACACCAGGCTGTCTGATCAAAGCTTCCTGTCACCTCACCTCGCCTCACTTCTTCTCTTCAAAGCATGCACTTTTTCTCTGCACTGAGGGATTATTACCAGCATTTTAGGCACACTGGCTTTCAGTTTCATCTCCAAATAAAGTGGTTTAGATAATCTGGCTAAACTTGGCTTGTTTCCAACATGTATAATCGTCTAGCTCTATCTTTCCCTATCGGACTCTGTCAGACTCACCTTTGTGGGTACAATGCTTTCATGACCGATAGAAATAATACTTATATTTATATGCCAATTCAACTTACTGAATCAACTGAACAGTCTCTGATAAGGCCAACTAAAGCCAACATTGTGGAACACATTGCAGAAACTACGAGCAAAAGTCAGCCGCAAACACTCTGACAACCAGTGGCACACTTAAGGCCTACACACATCAGCTCGACGTCAAAGAACTAGTGGGGACAAACTAGAGTGTTGCGTCTCCTCACGTCGTCTGTGTCTTGGCCTAAAAGGTGCACTTAAACACTGCATAGACTACAGCCAACAGCAATCTAGCACATACATTCTGCACCTGCATCAGAGGACATAACTCTCTATACCAGCAGGCGGCTGTAGTCTGTATTCATCATTCAAAAGGGGAAACCAAATATACAGACTGTTGCAATGATACATGCAGGGTGTGATTTTTCCGGG
>CM042317.1:11425709-11490709 GCA_023566125.1 Zingel zingel
CCTCAGTGTTGGTGGTGTGTGTGTGTGTGTGTGCGCGTGTGTCTGCAGCTGTGTGTGTGTGAGGGTGTGTGTGTTCTCATTGTTTCATGGCATGTGTGTGACATGCGGATGTTTATGGCCTTGGGGCATGAGGGGATAGAGAGCGAGTGGGAGGAGAAAAAGGCAGAATTACAGATAGGGAGGGAGGGAGGGGAGGACCAGTGAGGAGAACAGAGTGAAAAAGAGAGGGAGAGACGAGTGTATGTAGTCATTGAGATGTTGAAAGCGAGCCGCAGGCAGTCTGTGTGCTCTCTCGCTTTATCCCCCCCACCCCTCTCTTTCTCTCTCCCGTTCCTCTTTGTGAGCCTGGAGAGCAGATAAAAGCCGTCCTAGTCTTGAGGACAATAACGGCCATCACGGCTTTGCGGCAGTCAGTGTCGCCTACCTGCCTCCTCTTGTCTTTGTAGCATGAGAAAGTGTCTCCAGTGCCAGCTTTATGTTAGCGCCCGCTACACACAGCCAGTGACCATCTGTACAGCCTCTGTAGCGCTTCTATCCGAGCTTAGTCTTGTGTCACACCAAACCCTTCCACTCCTTTTGTACTTGTCACATAAGCTCCTCTCACACATGCAGCTGCAGCATTGCAGGGTACTGTATCTGGGTAAGGTAGCACTTATTTGTTCACACATACTGTAGATCTCCTGTATGGAAAGACATTTGGTTTTGTGCCTGTTCATCCATTACAGTGCTGTTCTAGACAGATGAGGCTCTTTTTAAATTCACCACAGGAGGCAGCACATACAGCACAGCTGGAATACAGCAGCAAGCTGGAGAAATAAAGACAACAGAGAAGAAGAGTGCTGTGAATTCTCACAAGTGCTGTTGAAAACTATACAAACCCCTACAACTGTGTAAAGTCTGACCCTAGATAGTGTTATAGTGGAGGAGTTAGGTTGTCTTCATATTAGTAGATAAATAAAATAAATCCTGCAGTGTGAATTGTTGTCAGCCAGGGAGCTCATATCATGGGTCAAATATGAGAGTAAATCCCAAGTATTTGGCCACTCCTATTGCCTATTTTCTCTGAGAGTACCCCACTGTATGTTCCTGAGGATGGGTGTAATTGCTGGTGTTTGAGACCTTATGTACACTCTGTGCTTTAGGTGATAAAGTTAGTTTGTGGTATTTCCAGACCATGTTAGCACAAGTATTCGACAGACTTGTATATGTTATTGACTGCTAGTAATGCTATTGAGCGATGTTTTTCGATTACATTTTTTTTTTATAGTATCAAATCATAATGAGTTATCTCAAGACTCTTTACAGATAGAGTAGGTCTGACCACACTCTATATTTTACAAAGACCCAACAATTTTTTTGAAAGCGAGTTGCCATTTTGTGTATAATGTGCACTTGCCTGCTCGCAATAGACATTCCTGCCGCCGGTTTCATGCGATTCCATTGGTCGACAGTTGGTTATCTGTACATTAATGTGTAAAGAAAAGTAGCAGTGTGCCAGCATAGGAAATGTGTGACATGCACCTACAACACCAAAACAAATTCCTTGTATCTGTAAAAAAACGTACTTGGCAATAAAGCTTTTCTGATTCTGATCTGAAAGGAAGAAAAAGGCCTGCAAGCTGGCAAACATGGATTTTAACAATGCACAATTTAGAATATTCAAAAATAATAAGATTTGCATATGTTTTATTGGTGAGGAAGGAAATGCATTCAACATGTTATAGGTAATAGCCACACTACCGTCTCGTTATATTCAGGTGCCTTCGTCTGACTCATCTTTCTATCAGACTTTTGACTGATACCAACCAACCCTGGTATGACTACTTTGAGAAGTGGGTTTTCCATTCCTTTCCAAAGGACTGCCATATGATTGTTTAGGAACAGCCGTGTTACCTCCGCCAAGGCCAAGGTTGTGTTTTGGGCTCGGTTTGTTTGTCTGTTTTAGACATGTAGAAATCTTAAAGGTGCCAAACGTAGGATTGTGAAGATCCAGGACTTAGCCAAAAATTGTGAACATTGACAACTTCTCAGTCCCTCCCCCCTTTCCGCTAAAGCCCAAAATGGTCTCCTAAGCCCCTCCCCCCACAAGGGAGAATGAATGTGCATGAGCAGTGATTGACACGCAGTTAGACACCCCCCCCCCCCTGGCCCTGATTGGTGCATCTGAACAGGGAGCGGTGGATTTTTGCAAATCAAACTACAGGCTGTAGGTGGAGCCAGAGGAGCTGGATTAATTTTTTTAATGACCTGCTTCATGTAGTTCTACTGGAACATAAGGTCAGTTTCAGCAATTATGACAGAAAGTTTGTTTTAGAAGTCTTACCTACTGCACCTTTAAACTACTCTATGTGCTGACTCTAGCAAATTGCCAGAGGATATTAAACAGAAAATATGCTCCCAGGTTTGAGCCATCATGTTATTCATACAGTAGTTAGCAACACATAGGCACTGCAGCTAAATAAGAAATGTATAGGAAAAGAGAAGACAAAAAGGAATAGCACCACGGTCTGTGCTCTCATGGCCATGCCCTATCTTTCATTGTTAAGGAAAGTGAAAAATGTCTGTTTATCCGCCCCGTGATTCAGAACTAGGTTCTTCATTGGGCCGTGCCTCACCCTTCAACCAAGTTTGTTGAAAATCGGGCCATTCGTTTTTCCGTAACCCTACTGACCAACAGACGAACAAACCAAACCAAAAACATAACCTCCTTGGCGGAGGTAACTAGTTCCCCTGTTAACACACAACACAGGAAAACGGAAACAAGACGGAAAATATTACAACAACAAACACCAGCACTGTGGCGTAAAGAAGCCATTTCACTTGTAGTGGCTATTGGTAGTAGAAAAATGCATGTGTTATCCTGAGCAACTCAAAGGTGTGAATGTGTTTTATAATAAATGTATAAAAGTGAAGCAAAGCAGAGGAGCATTGTTAAAGAGCATATATTTTCACTCAACCCTCTCAGCATAAATACAGGTTTACTACACATGACTGAGCATTACAGTAATTATTTGAAGTGGTCATAGAGTGTAACTTGATTTGGGCTGTAGACTCACCTCTCAATCGACTAACATTGTGTTGTTTGCGCAGACCATGTGGTGTATAAGTGTTATTTCCAAAGCTCAGGGTTGGCCTTCCCAGCTTGCATAAAATAAACCCCATTATTTTATTAAGCGTGTGTGTGTGCGGTTAAGGCAAGTTTTTGTGTCGAGTATGCACACTATGTGAAAGCCTGAGGCACTGGAAGTTTGTGTAACCCATAACATATTTGTGTGTGTGTGTGTGTGTGTGTGTGTGTGTGTGTGTGTGTGTGTGTGTGTGGCTACATTAGCAGATGTGTTTGGCTGAAAGTCATTTATATGGTAATGATGTCATTTACCTCTGAAATGCATCTTCCTCAACACTGCCAAATAGGACTTATCTGAAATATGTGTGTGTGTGTGTGTATGTGAATATGGATTTGCTTTTGGAAGGTTTAGTGTGTGGGTGCAACACCTGTATCCTGCAATGTATCAAGATGAATTGTATCAGCATGTGTGTGTTTGTGCGTGTATGAATGCAAGTGTGTGTGTGTGTGCGCGTGGATGCGTGTATGCAGTCAGGTTACCTTATGTTAGGAATGTGAAATTGGCATGTTTTGGGGAAAAGCAAAAGTCATTTGTCCAGAGCGTGTCAAAGCCCGCAAGCTACGCTTCACTTCCCTTTTGCTGATGGGCAACAGCGTGCACACACATGCAGGGCCATGCCACACACACACACACACATTATTTCTATGTCAATGCAAGGAAAAAAAAAGATGATCTTAACAGGTGTGTAATATCTTACACAGACCACATCACCTTTCTCAGATATGGCAGCCATCACGTATACCTGTTTTTTATACACATACTCGGGCACACTACCTGCACGGCCCTGGGGAGATAATGTGTGTGAGCTAGAAATTCAAATTTTTATGACGGACAGACAGCCGGAAGCGATCCTCACTGCAGATTTGACCCAATGAGCCCCAGAGCAGCACTTACCCTCATTAAAACCAGCACGCCTCCATTCACCCCCGTAACGTGTGCGTATATGTGTGTTTGTTTGAATGTGTGTGTTCAGGCTGCCAGCCCTTTCGCTGGTATCCACAGGCCTGGAATAACCACACAGAGCTGGCTGCTTTGGCGATAACTATCATTAACGCTCTGATTACAGGTCTGAGCATCTTAAAATAACACATACACACGGGGGCAGTGGATCAATACTTGCATGCTGGGGTAATGATGGGTCTGCCTGCTCTGCACAGAAGAGAGAGATGCATAACAGGATGGGATAGATGGAGGGGGGATGTAGTGAGAGAAACCGAGGGATACATACTGAAAAAGAGATGTGAAGAAAGATCAACAAAGTGATGAAGATGGAGTTTTAGAGGGAGGGTAGAAGTCTGTAGGATATAAAGTACAGTTGACATCAGGTGAGCGAGAATGGCCGCACACATATAAAGACCGCAAACACGGAAACAAACGCCACAGCACATAGTTGTTGTTTCATTAAATGAAGATCTCACTGCCATGAGATGGGATCAATGGGATGAAAGAATGGGAGACAAGGAGAGGCAGAGATGGATAGGGAGGTGTATTGCAGAGGTCTTGATAGATTAGTCTTTCTATCTCCTGGCTCCCCTCTCACATTCAGAGAGATGCCAGGCATGGAGCAGTAAAATGTAAGTCATTATCAAAAGTAGAAGTATTCTTTCAGAGTCTTAAAGGGCCTGCACACCCTGCGCACGGGTGTTTTCAATGATTCTGGCAGATTGACTCAGCGCTAGGAAGCTATGACGTCACCAAACTACACGTATCTATCAGAATGAGTGCCCTGTTATGGCGTTATATTGTGCCTCATTCCTGAGCGAGCAATGGTAGATTTTGAGAACAGAGAAAATATATATATATATATATATATATATATATATATATATATATATATATATATATATATATATTGCACACACATACATTACATTTTAAAGAGAAATACACAGGCAAAAACATATATATTCTGTGCTCAATAAAAGCATTTGTATGCTTGTAATTATCCATATTAACGTGCAATAATAACCCCTCTCGCTCAGTTTTCTTGCTGGGTGCGCTGGCAGAAGGCTGCACACTAAGTCCCGCCTCTCTCTCAACCTCTCCACTCAAGTGCGTGCTCAACTCTGCTCGCACACTCGCTCAACTTAACAGCGTTACAACTAGGGTTGGGTACCGTTCACATTTTTATTGCTACCGGTACCTGAAATTTGGTTCCGGTACCCAACTGTGCCTTTTTTCGGTACTTTCCCTTCACTTAGAACATTATGTTATTTATTTAGAACCCTCCCAAACCCGTCCCTACAACCCTAAATCAAATAATTATTTCCTTTTGCCTTGTTGCTGAAATGCGCTATAGAAATAAAGTTGCCTTGCGTTACAACCCCAGCCTGTCAGTCAGTCACCAGGGCATATGAACCACTGTTGTGTTGTCTAAGAGGAAGCGTAACATCAACAGCACTGCGACGCGTTATTATGGAACCCATGCAACGATTTCACCTCGCCATTAATTTCACATCGCAGCGAACGCTGTCTGCGTGAAGTTTTGAAAACTGTAACCATACTTGCAACCACTTTATCGGCATTGCCGTGACTCTCTATGAGTTGAACAAGATGCCTGCAGAGACGACGTAGTTTGCTCAAGTTTGTTCCATCCCCACCTCTGCGCGCGCCTGTTTGTGTTGGAGCCCCGCTCTCTGTCTACATACAGAGAGGACAGATAAGCTTGCGCGCTCTCAGGTACCGAAATCGGTACCCAACCCTAGTTACTGAGGTCAATTAAAGAAGGTCAATTCTCATTGGCTGTTTTCATCTCCAAACGCAACACTTTCTCAAGAAGACGAAAAAGAGGAATTTAAGATGTCCAGCCACCATCAACATGACAGAATCAAATGGTGAAAACAGCAACAACATGCCCCTGTCAGACCAGAAAGTGCCACAGCAAAACTCATTAGTGTATCCTTACCAAATAGGTGGTAGTGGAAGCTTCAGGACAAAGGCTGTGCTCAAAATTACATTCTAGTTCCTATATAGTGCACTACATTTACTGCCATTTTTATTCGGGTGTAAAATGTATATAGTGCTCTCAGAAACTCCCACAATGCAACAAGAAGTAAAAAAAAAAAAAAGAAAAAATTGCACTGACTACTTTCTGCTGACAATTCCAAAACGCAAAGTGCTGCATTTTATGGATGTGGAAATTAACTTGTGTTTCCAGTCACCTATTTTGATGCACATGTTACAGTATCACATTAGAAAAGCTGGACGGAAATGGCGAATATTCGAAAAGTTTTTATGCTCGCTTGAGGTGGCTAGCTGGCTTGTTCACTGCGAGTTAGCAAGCTTCCTTGCTCAGTCACTAACCTGATATAAATGAACAAGAGACATATTTGTACCACTGACTCTTGTCTCACTACTGAAGACTATACAGCTCTGTGTATTGCAATTTATACTTCGGCAGAGCAGGGTGATAAAAAATTGGCGGGGCAGTTTTCCATTTTTGGACTCTGAGGTCTTCCATTCTCTCAAAGTGTCCGCACAGTCAAGACACTTTTGGTATATTTGCGTGTCAAACTTAACAAGTGGAACAAAGGCTTCTAGCGAAATGCAGATTTACCTTTATGAAAGAATGGCATTGTCATTCATGTTGGTCTAATTGAGCCCTGATAAGAAAGGAAGTTGTCCCACCACCAGGTGTCAAACAGTAACAGGAGAGTCAGGGTGATGCCATTCAGGCACTAGGGCTGCACGATGTGAGGAAACTATCTAATTGTGATTATTTTGACTGATTCTGTGATTGCGATATGATGCACGATATTGGAGGGAATGATCATTTTGGTGATTTTTGCGAGAATCTGTACCAAAAGAAGATTTTTTTTTTTTTTGTAGGATACAATTTCTAGGGACGTCTCTGCAGCACCACACTACTTAATTCAGAACGGTTTGACACATATTTTGCCTTTAACAAATATTGCGCCCCCATGCGATTTGGATATTGCACTAGTCCATATTGCGATTTCAATGAAATTGCGATTAATTGTGCAGCCCTATCAGGCGCAGTCTGTACATGCATGTCTAATCATTTGAGTATCAGTACTTCAAATTTGGAGTCAAGTACAGTACTAGAGTAAACGTAATCTCCTCCTATGCATGTTAGCTCAGACTCAAACGCACACACACACACACACACACACACACACACACACACACACACACACACACACACACACACACACACAGCCTCAGACTCACACTGTCTTACAGGTATACTACCCTTTCCAAATGCCAACCCATTATTTAGGACATGCATTATCTCCGTGTGATTGTGTATGTGTGTGTTTTTGAATGCATACTTGGATCTTGCCTTTGTCTCCTAAATCCACACATACTAGTTTGGACTTTGTTCTTTCCAGGTCTAGTTGAAATGTGTGTTTAGGCTGTGTAAACACATACACGCACATTCAAAGAATTGCACAGCGGCAAGGCAACAGCAATACTACTGCATGACCTAGTTATGCACACAGAAAAATTAGAGAGCGAGGAGAGTGAAGGCAGCCAGGAAGAGTGAACTGGAATAACATCATTCTATTCAGACAACATACTGCTGCTGCTGTCTCATCAAGTGATTTATCATGGCTGAAATGATCAAGCTAGTTGATCAACTGATCCACAGGAAGGTATTTGATTATTGAAATACCTTTTAATGGAAGAAGTGGACGAGTCATGCAGCCTCAGTATACAAGAGACAGAGAGAGGAATAAGGAGACAGGGTGTCGTGACTCAAGTTAGTGGGATGTGCTCTCGTGTGGCCATCGATCTGCTCGACTAAGGACATCTGGAGCACAGAGCACACACACCAGCTCAATGGGTTCATTCCTCCCAGAAAGACACACACACACACACACACACACACACACACACACACACACACACACACACACACACACACACACACACACACACACACTTACACACTTACACACTTCCCCTTTCCCCATTCAGTCTTCTGTTCAACACACATATTTAACACACACTCATTCACACTGCGCGTGTGTGCAGCCAGTGAGATTCTGCCGTTGCTGCAAAGTAGCCATCAGGGCCCCTCCACTCGCTGCCACAGTGATCTGTTACCATAGCAGCCTCTCTCCCTCGCCATAGCTCTCGCTCTCCCCCCCATCAGCTCAGAGGCAACAGTGTAGAGAGGGAAAACTGGTGAAAAAGAGGGGGAAAAAAACTGTTGTTCCTGCTACTGAGCATCCATAAATCTGCGTGTGTGTGTTTACCAGTCTGCCCTCACGACAGACTCTGGCAGAGGCAGAAGCCGAATGGGTTTCCATACAGCCAATCGTACGCTGGCCTTTTGTGGCACACTGCCCGGCCGAGCCAATCTGAAACGCACACAGACACAGAAAGTGGACTCCTAAACCCACTAAGACCAACATTACATGCAAACATACTTTGGTTTTTGGCTGCAGGTGTCATTCTTCCACATGTGTGATGATACAAACACGATCCATGTGAAGAAACCAAATGTTTAACGTACCAATATGTCATTTTCTCAATCAAAACAGTGGATGTATACACGCCACTAACAGGCAACCAAACCAAACGCCCCTTGGATTGAAATAAAGTTATAGATGTCTGATTTCAGGTTTGAACATTGTTGGAAACATTTGGGATAGTGTAAGAACACAACTCAACAACATGTATAACATTTATAGTCTTTTTTTTGACATTTTAAGGAAGAAATGGTACACATTGTACCTTTAATATCTTCCCCCTAATTTTCCACCAGTCTCTCTCATCCTTATTCTTACTCTTGTATATCTCTCTCTGTAGCCATCTTTCTTTTGCTCTGTTGCTTTCTCTTTCCCTCAGTCCCTCTCGCACCTTCTTTCTGTTTCCTGCCTGGTGTTTGATGTGGCCCATGTTGAGTTTAGCTGGCCTTTCTTGTTTTCTCTTTTGTTGTCGTGTCCAGGGAGGACATGTGTTCTGTCTCTCTCTCTCTCTCTCTCTCTCTCTCTCTCTCTCTCTCTCTCTCTCTCTCTCTCTCTCTCTCTTACACACACACAATTACACAGAAAACCACACACACACAGACACACACACACACACACACACACACACACACACACACACACACACACACACACACACACACACACACACAGCTGTCAGACCCCTCCTGGTGACCATCTGGTCATGAAGCCAGGAGTCCCCCGTTCACTCTTTCTTTTCCTCTCTTGTACTCTTCTTTTTCCATATCTCCAGCCAGGACTTAACACTTGTTCATTGGCCTAATACAAAATTCCATCCATCCATCTTCGTCCGCTTATCCGGTATCGGGTCACGGGGGTAGCAGCTCCAGCAGGGGACCCCAAACTTCCCTTTCCCGAGCCACATTAACCAGCTCCGACTGGGGGATTCCGAGGCGTTCCCAGGCCAGGTTAGAGATATAATCCCTCCACCTAGTCCTGGGTCTTCCCCGAGGCCTCCTCCCAGCTGGACGTCCCTCCACCTAGTCCTGGGTCTTCCCCGAGGCCTCCTCCCAGCTGGACGTGCCTGGAACACCTCCCTAGGGAGGCGCCCAGGGGGCATCCTTACCAGATGCCCGAACCACCTCAACTGGCTCCTTTCAACGCGAAGGAGCAGCGGCTCTACTCTGAGCTCCTCACGGATGACTGAGCTTCTCACCCTATCTCTAAGGGAGACGCCAGCCACCCTCCTGAGGAAACCCATTTCGGCCGCTTGTACCCTGGATCTTGTTCTTTCGGTCATGACCCAGCCTTCATGACCATAGGTGAGGGTAGGAAAGAAAACTGACCGGTAGATTGAGAGCTTTGCCTTCTGGCTCAGCTCTCTTTTCGTCACAACGGTGCGATAAATTGAATGTAATACCGCACCCGCTGCGCCGATTCTCCGGCCAATCTCCCGCTCCATTGTCCCCTCACTCGCGAACAAGACCCCAAGGTACTTGAACTCCTTCACTTGGGGTAAGAACTCATTCCCTACCTGGAGAAGGCACTCCATCGGTTTCCTGCTGAGAACCATGGCCTCCGATTTAGAGGTGCTGATCCTCATCCCAGCCGCTTCACACTCGGCTGCGAACCGATCCAGTGAGTGCTGAAGATCACAGGCCGATGATGCCATCAGGACCACATCATCTGCAAAAAGCAGCGATGAGATCCCCAGCCCACCGAACTGCAACCCCTCTCCACCCTGACTACGCCTCGATATCCTGTCCATAAATACTACAAACAGGATTGGTGACAAAGCACAGCCCTGGCAGAGGCCAACTCTCACCTGAAACGAGTCCGACTTACTGCCGAGAACCCGGACACAGCTCTCGCTTTGGTCGTACAGAGATTGGATGGCCCCGAGAAGGCACCCCCTCACCCCATACTCCCGCAGCACCTCCCACAGTATCTCCCGGGGTACCCGGTCATACGCCTTCTCCAGATCCACAAAGCACATGTAGACCGGTTGGGCATACTCCCAGGCTCCCTCCAGGATCCTTGCGAGAGTAAAGAGCTGGTCCGTTGTTCCACGACCAGGACGGAATCCACATTGTTCCTCTTCGAACCTGAGGTTCGACTATCGACCGAGCCCTCCTTTTCAGCACCTTGGAGTAGACTTTACCGGGGAGTCTGAGAAGTGTGATACCCCTGTAATTGGCACACACCCTCTGGTCCCCCTTTTTAAAAAGGGGAACCACCACCCCGGTCTGCCACTCCTTAGGCACCGTCCCAGACTTCCACGCAATGTTGAAGAGGCGTATCAACCAAGACAACCCCTCCACACCCAGAGCTTTAAGCATTTCCGGACGGATCTCATCAATCCCTGGGGCTTTGCCACTGTGGAGTTCTTTAACTACCTCAGCAACTTCCACCAGGGAAATTGACGACAATCCCCCATCATCCTCCAGCTCTGCCTCTACCATAGAGGGCGTATTAGTCGGATTTAGGAGTTCCTCAAAGTGCTCCTTCCACCGCCCTATTACCTCCTCAGTTGAGGTCAACAGCGTCCCATCCTTACTGTACACAGCTTGGATGGTTCCCCGCTTCCCCCTCCTGAGGTGGCGAATGGTTTTCCAGAAGCACCTTGGTGCCGGCCGAAAGTCCTTCTCCATGTCTTCTCCGAACTTCTCTCACACCCGCTGCTTTGCCTCTTTCACAGCAGAGGCTGCAGCCCTTCGGGCCCTTCGGTACCTTGCAACTGCCTCCGGAGTCCTCCGGGATAACCTATCCCGGAAAGACTCCTTCTTCAGTCGGACGGCTTCCCTGACCCCCGGTGTCCACCACGGTGTTCGTGGGTTACTGCCCCTTGAGGCACCTAAGACCCTAAGACCACAGCTCTTCGCCGCAGCTTCAGCAATGGAAACTTTGAACATTGTCCACTCGGGTTCAATGCCCCCAGCCTCCACAGGGATGCACGAAAAGCTCCGCCGGAGGTGTGAGTTGAAAGTCTGTCGGACAGGGGCCTCCTCCAGACGTTCCCAATTTACCCGCACTACCCGTTTGGGCTTACCAGGTCTGTCCAGAGTCTTCCCCCACCCCCTGACCCAACTCACCACCAGATGGTGATCGGTTGACAGCTCCGCCCCTCTCTTCACCCGACACATCACGTCCAAAACATACGGCCTCAGATCAGATGAAACGATTATAAAATCGATCATTGACCTTTGGCCTAGGGTGCTCTGGTACCAGGTACACTTATGAGCACCCCTATGTTCGAACATGGTGTTCGTTATAGACAATCCATGACTAGCACAGAAGTCCAACAACAAACAACCACTCTGGTTTAGATCAGGGAGGCCGTTCCTCCCAATCACGCCTCTCCATGTGTCTCCATCATTGCCCACGTGCGCGTTGAAGTCCCCCAGCAGAACGATGGAGTCTCCCACTGGAGCCCCATACAGGACTCCACTCAAGGTCTCCAAGAAGGCAGAATACTCCGAACTCTTGTTTGGTGCATATGCACAAACAAGAGTCAGAGTTTTCCCCCCCACCAGCCGCAGGCGTAGGGAGGCGACCCTCTCGTCCACCGGGGTAAACTCCAACGTAGCGGCGCTCAACCGGGGGCTTGTGAGTATCCCCACACCCGCCCGGCACCTCACACCCTGGGCAACTCCGGAGAAGAAAAGAGTCCAACCCCTATCCAGGAGTACGGTTCCAGAACCGAGACTGTGCGTAGAGGTAAGCCCCACCAGATCTAACCGGTAGCACTCCACCTCCCGCACCAGTTCCGGCTCCTTCCCCCACAGAGAGGTGACATTCCACGTCCCCAGAGCCAGCGTCTGCTGCCTGAGTCTGGTCCGTCGAGGCCCCTGACCTTCACTGCCACCCGTGTGACAACGCACCCGACCCCAGTGGTTCCTCCCACAGGTGGTGGGCCCATGGGCTGGAGAGATGGATGCCACGTAGCTTTTTCGGGCTGTGCCCGACCGGGCTCCGTGGCAAACCTGGCCACCAGACGCTCGCCAACGAGCCCTCCGTCTGGGCCTGGCTCCAGACGGGGGCCCCGGGCTTCCTCCGGGCAGGGTCACTCCATCTCTACCTCGATCACTCATAGGGTTTGTGAACCATTCTTTGTCTGGCCCCTCACCTGAGACCACTTTGCCTTGGCAGACCCTACCAGGAGCACAAAGCTCCAGACAACACAGCCCTCAGGTTCATAGGGACACACAAACCTCTCCACCACGATAAGGTGATGGTTCCCGGAGAGGACAAAATTACATATTACATACAATTGTACCAAATGGCCTATTGACAATTTAATAGGCATACAGAAACTGGCCACCTTCCAAAGTGACCAACAGATCAGAGAAACTCACTAGCAGCAACAGGCAAACCAGTCGTATGTCCGGATTAGGGATGGGCGATATGGCCCAAAATCCATATTGCGATATACATTGCAGCCTCTTGGGATAACAATATATATCGCAATATATAAATTATAATAGAACCATTTCAGACCAGGTTACATAGACCCTAAGGAAAACCAAACTGCTAAATGTATTTCTTTATTTTTAAAGAGAAAGAAACGTATGTAGTTTTGAGGACATTTATTGTTCAAAACTGTAATTATACAACATAATGTTGCAGATAAATAAAATTCAAGTACACTAGTTGCAGAGACTTTGACAAAGAAAAAGCTGAAAGTATTGGGTGTCTTCTCTTTAGTGGAAACCATTCTAAAAGGCACCACACTTAGTTTAAGTCCTTGGTTCTTAAATGCCACCCAAGATGCAGAGAACAGGAAAAACTGGTGTCTGTTTAGTTAAGGAACAGACACTGTACTGAAAATACTTTCAGTATTAGGCAAAGATGCACAGATACTTTAAATAAAAACATATTTCAAACAAAGCTTCTTACCTGCAGCTTACTAAAACACAACACACACACACACACACACACACACACACACACACACACACGAGTCGGGACTTTTCCCGGTGGGCTGGTCTGATAATAGTTATGCATTGCAAGTTGTTAGCAACACCATCCGGCAGCCTGGCGCCGCTGCCTGCTGGTCAAACTGTGCAGCCTCTGGTCAACCAGTACGGGGCAGGCCGTAAACTTCCCGGTACATGTTTTGGCGATAGTGCAATATAATTAAAATCTCTATCGTAGGGCAATGTTGTATCATTTATATTGCATATCGTCTCTATCGCCCATCCGTAGTCCGGATCAAGATTTCTTGCCCCATCAGAGTCATTTAAAATAGTGTGTCTGCCTATATGGAGTCTCATTCCAATCTTTATATAATACGGCTGACCAGTGCACATAAAGCCCACTTAGCCTATTTCATAAATACCAGCAAAGCCCAAATTGTCATTTTTAAAGGGGACCAATCATACTGATTTTCAGGTTCATACTTGTATTCTCTGTTTATACTAGTTTACATGCTATAATGTTCAAAAAACACTTCATCTTTTTATACTGCCCATGGCTGCTGCACCTGTATTCACCCTCTGTCTGAGACGCTCTGTTGGAGCGCCTCTGAAGGCCCTGACACACCAACCAGACGGGCCGACCGTCGGAAGAAAAGGCAGTCGGACCGATCAGTCAGGTCCCCGAGATCCAAGAAGTGCCTCAGAACACAGCGAAGAGACGCCGACTTGATCGTACACTCTGCGAGTAATACGTCTCCATAGCAGCAGGCGGCGCTGCTCTTTATTGTTTCTATTAACAGTCTGATTGTTTCCCAGAAAATGAAAACTGGCAGCTGATTGGATGAACGCGTCACGTGGTTCTTTTTTCTCCGGAAATTCACAGCCAGACTGTCATGGCGGCTCGTTCAGAATACGATCTCATATTGTACTAAAATAGTTCACCCAAACGTGTTTCTGAAAACATTTTAAGCGAGAAATAGGCCGTGCAGTTGCTGAATCTGTCTTCATTTCAGATAGACAAAGTTTAGTTTAAAAGATTTTCGTCAGATTTTGAGCGGCTCATCCGCTCCCCGACTGTCCTGTCTCCGACTGAAAATGTTGGGTCGGCCCAAATGAAGGCCGACGGCTCCTCAGACGGCCGACGGCACGGAACACACCGAACAGACTCTAGTCACCGACCTCGCCAGACGGTCCGACGGCCGATTATCGGGCTGGTGTGTCTCCTCAATAAAGTGTCTCTTTAAGCCCACCTTTCCGAAAAAAAGCCCAGTTTGCTCTGATTGGTCAGTGTTTCCGGGTCTCCGCATCTGAGCTATGCTCTCACTGTCGCTGGGGACCGACTGTAACGGAGGACAGCAGCACTTTTGTTGCCGCAGGAATGTGATCTGAAATTGGGGAGAAATAAACAACACCGGCAGCCAAGATTAACAGGTTTTCCTGACGTTAGCATGTAGCTACAAGTAGCAGTGAACACCGCAGTAACGGTTCCTGGGGGCGATGACCGTATAAAGAAACCCAGCACGGATTGACATCACCTCTTTGAGTTAGAATCGGTGATTTCAGGACGGTCTGAAATCTGAGGTTGTTGCTCACACACTTTTACATACGTTTGAAACTTTGGCCACATTGGATATGAACATCTGACATTGTAACATTATTATTATTATTATTTTGCAAAGCTATTAGGTCAACAATGGTTGAGGTTTGCTCTGTTATTTCATGTCCGCAATCATCTCTTTATTTTTTATTTTTTTAAATCATCAGTGTGCAAGAGAAGTCTGTAATTTCACCATCAAATGCAGAAATATCCCACTAATCATCCTTTAGCACTGTTTAGTTTTGTCTATTTCTTTCCCCCGTTTCTCCTTCTCCCTCTCTGGCGTGCAGTTTCATCGTAGCTGCTGGAGAGACCATGTTGTTGAGTAAGAGAGGGAGGGGGAGGAAGAAGGGATGGGGTGGGAGGGGGAGAGAGGGCGAGAGAGAGAGAGGATCTGTTGATTTACTAAAGACTCAAACATGACCAGTTTCCCCTCCCACACACCCACTCACACTTCCCTCTCCTCATCTCTCCCTTTTCCTCTCTCTCTCTCTCTCTCTCTCTCTCTCTCTCTCTCTCTCTCTCTCTCTCTCTCTCTCTCTCTCTCTCTCTCTCTCTCTCTTACCCACCCCACCCCCTCCTGGCGTGATGGTACAGCTCCAGAAACAGGAAGAAGCTGCAGCTCTATAAATAGAGAGGAGCTGCTCAGCCAGGAACCACACACACACACACACACACACACACACACACACACACACACACACACACACACACACACACACAACACACACACAGTTTGCCCTCTCTGTTCCCCTCATTCTCTCTCTTGCTTCTCTGCTCTCTGCTTGCCCTCTTTCTTACTTACACTTTATCTCGAAACTATAAACACACACACACGCACAAACACTACACATGCACAAACACTACACATGTACACACACACGCGCACAAACACTACACATGCACACACAGTCCTTGACTTGGATGATAATTAGTTGTGTGTTTAATGCTAATGGTTTGTAAATGTGTCTATTAACACACACTGCACTTACTGCCTTTTATTTTCTTTCATTCTCTCTCTCTCACACACACTCACACACACGCACACACACTCTCACACACACGCACACACACACACACACACACACACACACACACACACACACACACACACACACACACACATACTTAGGTCTCTGTTACTGAGTCGGGGGGTGGGAGATGGATGGGTGTAGATCGGAAGGGAGAAAGTGATGGTTTTTTGTGGCCACTAGGTTTTTATGTCAGGTCAGCAGGTTTGAAACTGCTGATGACACACGTACATGTGCATGCTGACACTTTCTTTCTTACTACACACACACACACACACACACACACACACAAATCACATGCAGTAAGTAAGACATGTAATAAACCACACCACAATAGTGTTTTTTTTCTGTACGTGCGTGTGCCTCTGTAGAGTGGTACTACAATTGACTGATATCAGTTGTCTGATATCAGGCCAACATTGCCCTCACAACAATATTTAAATACATTCTTATTTTAGTTTTATCATGGAGATGTATAATATACTATAATGGCAATAATAGCCTATATCAAATGATCCAGTTTTGTGTTGCAGATGTAAGAAATGCGTCTTTATTATACATATTATTATACTACATATGAGAATGTATTAGAGTTAAAGAAGCATTACTTACACCTACTAACAATCCAACTGCAAAATAAAACAGGATTCCTCTGCAAAATTGGAGAAAAAAAAAAAAAAGGTCAAATTTAAGACGTTATTGTTTGGAGGACCAAAATTGCGTGTGTATTCAAATCAGGGGTTTATAGGCCCCCTGTGTACAGGAGGCAGACTGGCAGGCGCTTTCTCACACACATACACACACACACACACACACACCATTATCTGGGATGACGGCCAAATGGTTATTTTGTTTGTACCTTCCTCTTGTCACTTGGTGCTTTCTGTCTCCCACAGACTCTTTGTTTTTGTGTTCCGTCCATCTCTTGCCCAATGTTCAGCGACGTGGGCAGGAAAAGTAAACACTTGTGTGTTAAAAGGTTAGCATTTAGAAATAAAATGTTGCAATAGTACAATAATCAAAATAATATGAAGGTGTCAAGAGTCGAGTGCTGCACCGGCCAAGACGTTTGGCCCGAGTAAGAATCTACAAACTGACTTACCTGGAGACACAGGCTATTTGTTTCCTGGTTTTCAGTCTTTATGCTAAGCTAAGCTAACAAGCTGCTGGCTCCAGCTTCATATTTAGCATACAGACACGAGAGTGGTATCAATCTCCTCATCCTAAGTGTTTGCAAGAAAGCAAATAAGCGTGCTATTCCTTTAAGGTCCAAAGCTAACCCGGGCCTTCAGTCGGCTCACTGACGTGGCCCAGAACCTCTCCAACAAGGAGCTTTTGGTCTCGGACCAAGTTGAAGACGCTTTATATCAGGGTCATTCACAGAAAGGCTCCTCTGGTAAGTTTCTGTGACTTGCTCATGGACACTTTAGCAGGATGGGTGCATGCTGACGTGTGCTTGAGATGAAGGACAGTTTCTCTGACACTTCTGCCTGTTTTCCTAACCCTAACCCTAATAATAATACACTGAGAGCCAGATGTACTAACGCTTTTGCGCCCACTTAAGGCGTATTTGTTTCGCAACGTGTGTGTAAAAGCATGGTGAAGTATGTACAAACAGGCCGCACTGAGGTAAAAGCGCAGACTGCCTGTCACGGGAACTGAAAATGGCAAATTTCGCTTTTCCGTGTCATGCATATGCATTCACGGGAGGGTCAAGGGGAAAGTGGGAGTTTCCCATAAAGAGATGGGAGGGGAAGCGTAAAGTGCGCCTAATTATGTATTCCGCGGTATGTACAAAAAACGCCCGTGACAGCGCACCTCTATTTTGCGGTGAAAATTGTCTGCCTCTTAAAAGCAGGTGTAAACCAGCCGCAAGGTTTCCTGGCATACGCCTCCTGGTGAAATGGCAGCAGTAATCCCAGCAAGACAAAGACATAGGCCAAGGAGATGAGCTGAAAGGATTTTTACCACAAGGATCACACTTTTTCAGTTGAGTGAACACGAAATCATTAAGCGTTACAGATTAAGCAGCCATGCAATATTACAGTTACTGGAAGAAATCAAAGATGACATTGAATCTCTGACTCAGCGTTCACACTCCATCCCAGCAGTTGTTAAACTCCTCGCTACGTTACAAATATTGGCATCAGGATAATTTCAAACGAATATCGCAGTCTGCACTCAGCCATATCATAGCACAAGTACTTAACACTTTGCTACAGCGCAATTTACGGTATAGTGGGCGGAGAAAGGCGCTGATTACCCGATGAACTGCAGGTTTGATAAATACAACGTGAGCTGAAGTATCACAGCGTGCGCTTTCTGCGGGTTGGCCATGGCGCTGATAATGCTACATTCGCAAATCTATGTACATCTGGCCCTGACTCTTCATTTGGCATCTGCTCCTGGTTTCTTAAATTATTATAAGCCATGTCTTCTGTCTTGCCCCTCTCCTTGACAACTTGTGGTCACATGTACAACTAAACCACAGCATATACTTACTTACTTACTTACTTAAGAACATAGGCCGTCAGTGAAAGCCCTCCATCCTCTTCGTTCTTGCACTTTTCGATCCAGTTGCAGCCATGACAGCCCCTACCGCAGCATTTACTGGAAGGTTATGGTTTAAAATAGGTGGATACCTGCCAGAGCTTTTTGCCATAACTCCCATCAACACCACTCACACCCAAAGTGGCACACACACACACACACATTTACTTATTAAAGACCTGTTTGATTTAATTGACTCATTTCACAGTCTAGTGGGCCAGACCATGAACAAGTGCACACACACACACACACACACACACACACACACACACACACACACACACACACACACACACACACACTGGCCTGCACAAGGAAAACCAAATGAAATTATGACCTGTATTTGTGGCTCTGTGCTACCTGATTATATTCACTCCACATTATTCATCTTCGCAAACAAATGCATTCTGTCATTTCTTTACAGATGTGAATTATTGTTTTTGACAGACAAATTCCCATTATATTCTCTTTTAGCGATTACATTTGAATAGATAATCTAGATATAATCAGTTTCCACTGTCTAATAGGTTTTCTTAACTTAGTAAACGGGTCCTACGGTAGGTTTTCTTGTTAGCATAACAGCTCCTGGGATCAGGATTTACCTGTAAGCATTTCTGCTGCTCTTTGCCTTTTTTCAATGTAGTGAGTCCCTGGGACCCACAGGTCGTCATTTAACTGGCTCCCCCATAGGGTTGGGTACCGAAACGCGGTGCCAATAGGGCACCGGTTCCGACGTTAACGGTAAACAACGTGAACAATGTTTATTGTTATATGGTCAGCATTAACATGCTTGAATACAGCATCGATCAATAGCCAAGTTAGTCTATTTACCAATACCAGGTTTGTATCCTTAAGGCCTTGCACTGGCCAGTTTTGATTATTGGGGGGTGTGGCTGTAACCCCCCCATCCTCTCTGTAAATTACACCTATGAGCAAGGGCATTTAGTCTGTCCCGCGATGAACACGATGAACACGGGTTCTCACCTCCGCAAGATAGATGCGCAGACGCTAAGAAATGCTAACCATTTGGTGGATTTTCTTGTACTTTTTGACAGTGTGGTTTGGTTCTTTTTATGATTTTAACACAGATTTCTTGTTCACAACGTAGCATTATCAGGGAAAAAATAGGGTGCGTCCTCACCTGCACATACGCCGATAGTGAGTTCCTTTCAGATTTGAATGTGTCAGAGACGCAGGACTTGCGTGTTTTTAGCAGAGAGAGACGTACTGTAAAAAGCTCTTCTTATTTTTTTTAACCAAAAGAATGCAAAAAAAAAAGTCCATGTCTAATTTTTCTTGTACAGTGGTCATCATCCTGTAGCCACTCAGTGTGTGTGTTTGCATGTGTGTCGCAGGGCCATATCCTGCCTATTATTGGCAGGACTGTCCCCTGCAGTCAGTGTAGACATAACGTGGCAGTGAGGAAGAAAGGATGAGAGAAGAGCTGAAGGAGGTAGAATAGAAAAGGGTGTCGAGAAGAATGGCAGCATAGCTGAAAAAAAATCACCCTTCATTTTCAAAGAAGACGCCATTGCTGTGTGAATTTGGATTAGGGTTACAACACAATGTGACATAATATTAGGGGATGTACAGTATGTTTTTCTAGCTTTGCGAGTGTAATCCCATAAACAAAAGGTTTCCTGTGTTGACCAGTATTCTCAGGTTGAGATGCAAGTCTGCCTCCACACTTAGTTTGTTACATTAAAAAAAACACCGTCCCCGTATTGTGGAACTGTCTCGACATCGACATGCTCTTTAAATCTTGAGACTTTGAATCCGATATGATGCTCAACCTTTAAAGAGTAAGAGTAAGTGAGCGAGAGGAGAGGAGGAGGAGGAGGAGGAGGAGGAGGAGGAAGAAGGAGGAGAAGGATGCAGTGCACAAAGCACCAGAGCAGCAGGTTGCTATAACAACAGCACCTTAGTGGTTCCGTCTCTGTCTCTCCCTCCCTCTCCCTCTCTGATCACCCTCTCATCGTTTGCTCCCCGCTGTCATTTGGCGTGCTATGCCTTTCCATCAAGCCACCTAGCTTCTCCTCCTCCCTCCCTCCCCTACCTACCAACTTCTTCTCTCCTTCACCCTCTCTCCTCTTCATCTTCATGTTCTGGTTGCTCCTCCACTCAAAGGAAAAAGGACCATCTGCCTGACAAATGAATCCCTTCTTGCTCCGTGTGTGTGTCTGTCTGTCTGTCTGTCTGTCTGTCTGTCTCTCTCTCTCTCACTCTCTCTCTCTCTCTCTCTCTCTTACCTTTTGTCTCTCTGTATCTTTGTCATTCTATCTCTCTTTCTCTCTGTCTGTTGTGGGGGCTGACAGAGGAGCAGTCAGCAGGTGTTTATGTCAAAGGATCCAGCGAGAGCCGCAGGAGGGGAAACGAGCAGCACTCTCTTCTCTTTGCTCTTTTACATCCTCCCGTTCTTTTTGCTCAGATGCTCTTTTTCCCCGCGCTCTCGCTAAGCACTCCTGCTTGATTAAACTACTTCAGAATTCTTTGTCTCTCCGATGCTCGATATATCTTCTCCTCTCTCTTTCTCTCACACATGCAACACTTGTTTCTCTCAATTCAGGTACTTTGTTTGCCGGGATTGTCAAATGAATACACACAGGTACATTACTGTACTTCAGAGGTGTAATTAGGTTGCTTATTGTGCTTAAAGAAACAAATGATTATTTTTGCTGCAGTTAGTATAAAGTATTTGGTTCTGGCTTACAGTTTTGTCATTAATTACGTTCCCTCAGGCTATGGCATGCTGACTCATACAGTACTGAGCAGACAGAAGGTTAAAATGGTAAATTGTTATAGAGGTGTGTGTGTGTGTGTGTGTGTGTGTGTGTGTGTGTGTGTGTGTGTGAGTGAGAGTGAGAGTGTGAGAGAGAGCTGTAGTTCACACCACCTGCATAATTATGGGAGTTTTTATAGGTGGGCTTTAAAAGGCGAGTCTGTTATTATCAACAGGAGTCACTGGCATTTAGGGAAAGCCTGTAACACACACACTTGCATGCACACACACACACACACAAAAAACCAAACCGGCATACTGGAGACCTGAATTATTTAAACCCATTGATCGCAGGACCACACACACATACACACAGTTAATGAAGCCGTGTCTTGACAGTGGAGATGTGTGTTTACCTGTGTTTTTCTCAGTTGTTCCCCTAACAGCTACACTAGCATAAGAGTTCAAGACACACACACACACACACACACTGTAGTTTGGGCTGTCGATACTAATGGTGTTTATCATGCCATAAATATAATTAGGCTGACTGTCAGTCATAGTGGAGAACAGAGGGGAAACCAACCTGACAGCCCCACCCCACACATGCACACACCAGTAAAACAAGAAAGTCAAAAAAGGTGTGTGTGTGTGTGTGTGTGTGTGTGTGTGTGTGTGTGTGTGTGTGTGTGTGTGTGTGTGTGTGTGTGCGCTTGAGTGAGTCCACATCAGGGTCAGAATACAATCTGAATATATTTTGTCTGTTGTTCCATCTGAATAACAAAGAGCTAAGTGTGCATTTGCACACACATGTATCCATGGTGCCTCCTTTGTGTGTGTGTGTGTGTGTGTGTGTGTGTGTGTGAGACTCTTTCACATATGACAGCTAAGAGCATAGATTCTACAAAATATTTCTCTGCTCCTGAGCTCCTTTTTTCACAAAAGACTGTTTGAAATGTAGATATGCAGGATACACGTACTGTAGGCGATATGTGTTTTGCAAACTGCTCCACTCATTGTGTGTGTGTGTGTGTGTGTGTGTGTGTGTGTGTGTGTGTGTGTGTGTGTGTGTGTGTGTGTGTGTGTGTGTGTGTGTGTGTGTGTGTGTGTGTGTGTGTGTGTATAAATTGACTGAGAGGAATGAGATAGGTGGAAGGTTTCAGTGTAATTTAATTTTTCAGTATATCATACCTTGTGTTCTTTCTCTTTTTTTTGTGTACATTTACATTGTACATTTTCATTACATGCTCTTTTTAATAACTTAATGTAATTTTTGTTTCAATTATCCTAGACTTTTGCAGTATTAAACTATTTTATTTTATTTCACTTTGTTTAGAATGTCAGCAGCATTAAAAAATATTTAAAGATGAGCTTCCTAGTTATAATAAAATCAGTTTGTCTATGTAAGTGAGCAGCCTAATCGGCTATCAAATGCGCTTCTTCTTCAGCTCTTAATAATAGTCTAACTTTATTCGAAATATATTTAAAACAAAAAGATGAACTAATACTGGAACCATATCATCCATTTATTGCACAAAGAAGTTAAAGGCAAGCCTTTGCCACTACTTTTAACGCAAAAGACCATCTTTTTGAATGAATCCTATAAACTTCGGCTTGGATTTGGGTCAGAGCACAAAAATTTGCACCCTGGGAACCTTTCATAAATGAGGTCCCTGCTTCCCATCCGTCATTTTAATAGCATCTACTATTTCTCTGCCAACTTCATTAGGGTTTGAAATTAGCAGTAGCTAGGAGTCAAATTGAGATTGAGAGTTTATTAAATTGCACAGAAACCTCCATTTGTATGCACTTTGCCCCTTTTTTCATCGCAGTTTAGTTGTTGCCACTTCCCCTTGTTTACCTGAGCCAACATCACTGCCAACTCCCTTGCTATCCTCACAAGGCCGAAGACTACAGTGTGCCTACTCTTGATACATGAAGTCGCCAGCCTGCTCTGTTCTCCTGAAATAAAGATACACCAGGAGATCAGAATCTGAATTGACTTTACAGTCAGGGGCGGGTCTAGAGGTGGGAGGGTCTGGGGTCCATTGGGCTAGAGTACTGGCAATATGACAAATTTGATTTCAGAGCCCTGTCACTTTGCTGCCTGTTCTGCCAATCGCTGCCTTTCCATTTGGTAAATGGATGTATACTTTAAACACACACTGTGTGGCAACTGTGTACTTTGTTGAAATGTTAAGGCCAGTTTAGAAGTAGAAACATATTGAACTCACTGTAGACCACTTGTTGCTGTAAGAAATAAATTGTGTATTGCACTTTATTTCTGTTCTGTTACCTATTATCTGAAAACTGTGTACAGCAACGTTTTCTGTGTTGAAGTTTGAGGCAAGTTTATTGTAAGTGTATTGCAGCTTATTTTTATATGGTTCTGTGGGAGAAAAAAAAACTCCCCAACTCTTGTCACATGACCAGTTAATGTTTGCCATGATGACTATCTAAATGTTGGCCTTAAAAGACCATAGAAAATGTGTATTGTAGGCTTATTTGGAAACACAATTTGTTGAGAATAAAACAAGTGAAATTAATAATGAATGTGATGTGTTTTATTTAGCAAAATTACATTGTGTTGTCCTATCCAATATTTCTAAGCAGATTTTCTAGGCTGTATTCAGATAAAATCCCCTGGGACCCCCTGATTATTGGTTCCCCCTGTGCCACCCCCACTTAAAAAATCCTGGAATCGCCCATGTTTACAGTACATAGAACGAAATTAAAAGTGCTACTCTATGGTGCAAACATAAAAACGCACACATTGACTAAGAACATAGAGCAGAGAATGTGAAGATGGTAAAAAGTAGTGTATATGGTAAAGTAATTGACTCGTATTTGCACATTGTTAAGTAAAGTGCGGGTGTGTAGCAGCATGAGTAGATGACAGTGCTTAGTTTTCTAATTTAATGTGCAAATTGCTTGTGAAAAACAACATCAACCTGTCTCTGAATCTGGAGGTGGCAGTTGTAATGCACCCAGAAGTTTCATGCGCCTCACTCAGATTTTGGGCCTCGTCCTCTCTGGTAATGTCTTGTCCTGACTAGCCGATGTGTCAAAGAAACAACGGCCCATTTCCTGAGTGTAAACTTTGACACCAGAACAGTTGGCACACGGGGTAGCACATTACAAAATATAATTGGTTTGCAAGTTTTTTTTAAAAACTAAACATTTTTGCACAAAGAGGAGTAAAAAAAATGTTGCCATACTTCATATTTTCAGTCAGACATTGGTAAAGACACATTACCGCATTGAACTTTAAGCCCTGTATCATCAAATGCACTGAATTGTTAGCTAACTGTAAAACTAACCCCATGCTGACACTGACATTTATCAGTTTTCTAGACCCTGTTTTCATGTCAGCACAAGCAACGTGCGAATGCTGTTTTCAAATGTTCAAACTTGTGAGGTCATTTTTGAAAAGCACTTTTTTTTGGTGGTGGAAAACATCTGCTTGGTGTTGATTAAAAGGCCAAAATGTAGAGAATTTAAAATGTCCCGTGTTGGCATGGTCTTACTCCTTTCCCCGTTTACTGCCCTTTGTCTCACTTCTCTCTTGCTATTTCTGAGTTTCTGTCTGCTGTCCCTCCATACCTCCTCTCCTCTTCAACCCAGGTCTATGATAGTGATTACCTTAACTGCCAGCCAGCGTTCGTTAGCACCCTGTCGTTATCTCGTCTGTGCCATGACGGAGGCAGTTAGACTTTTAAGTTTGGCGGACTGTGCGCTGGCTGCCTACATTAAGGCTAAGAACGGGGTGTGGATTTACTGGCTGATGCTAATGATGGGGAGAATACTACAGATGGAACAAGCTGTTCTTTTGATCTTTCCTCCCTTTCTTAGAAAACCTTAGAGTCCAGCCTGCTCTTAAGCAGGATTTCTGCTTCTGCGGGGGCTCCACGCAGAGCTTACGCTGTAGTCTACGTAAGTGGCCTGATGTTTATACTTGTGTGCTGGTGTCTGCGTCGTTTTAGCGTATCTCTTTAAGAGAATAGCAGACCCGGCATGTGTGTATGCTGGGGAGTGTGTGGTAGAGCGAGTGAGAGAGTGACGGTGATTAGCTTCGGAGCGAGTACCGACTCTAGAGACGTAGACAGAGAAACGAAGTGTCTCCCCTCTTCTTTCTGACCACGGTCTGAAAGCTGGAGCAGGAAAAGTTAACCCTCTCCCTGATTTCATGTTGTTTATGGAGAAGGTGAACCAGGAAATTAGTCGGGGGGGGGAAATGCAACGCTACCAAGCCACGGCCTAGCGGACCAATCACAGATGTCTGCGTCGCCGCGTAGTTAAATGTTTTAAGAGGTCCACGTCAGGCTACGGCGTAGGGTCCGTATCTCCATGTACCTACGTACGTACCTACGGCGTAGATTTAACGTAGAACCATAAATTGGCTTTTAGTCATGGAGAGTGTGAGAACTGGTGTGTGTCATTATTTCAGCCAGATTGAATCTGTACAGAAAGTACCATTTGTCTTGGTGATATTTAGATTTTCACACACGTTTTCTTTTTCTTCTTTGTTACAGCTCCAGGAGACTGTAAAGAGGAAACTGGACAGTGCACGGTCACCCCTCAATGGAGAACAGAACGGCATCTGCGACGGAGGCAGCTACTCGCCGACTACCAAACGAGTACGGAAGGAGGGCCCCGGTGGTTTGGACTCACTCACGGGTCTCCCTAACAACAACAACAATAACAACAATGTCCCACCTATCTCTCCACTGCATCACCAAATGGACATTAAGCCCTTGCTTGGGCCCAACACTTCCACCGGAAAAAACACTACAAACAGCAACGGCAACCATGTAGGCCAGACGTCAGACGAGCTGGGGAAGAACGGCGGCAACCATCTCCAGGACATGAAGCTGAACGGCTCGCTGGACCTGGAGGACAGCTTCGGCCTCCTCAAAGACCTGAAACAGGAGCCACTGGACGACGGAGGCGGGATGGAGTCCTCCGATCCCCAGTCTCTGTCCAATCAGAACAAACTGTTCTCGGACATCAACCTCAACGACCAAGAGTGGCAGGAGCTGATCGACGAGCTGGCCAACACTGTGCCAGAGGACGACATGCACGACCTCTTCAACGAGGACTTTGAGGACAAGAAAGAGGCAGAGTTCGGCCGGCCGGGAAACAATCAGACACCAGGCCCGCAAGAAGCAGCCGGGAACACGACGGCAGCGCCGGCAGCAGCCCTGCCTCCTCCTCCTCAGCCTCCACAGGGAGGCCCACAGGTTCCCCTGGGCTCTCCGCAGGTCAGTACTGAGTAGTAGGGATGTCCACGTCCTGATTGCAAGTATCGTTCCAGAGCCGATATGGGCATTTTTTTTAACTGATCGGCTTTTACCCCTAATACCTTACTCCGATCATTTACATCAGCTTGTAGTGATCGGCGCCTTTAACACACGCGCACAGACACACCGCCAGACCGGCTGGATGCCGGCACTTTAAAACCAAGATGGCCCTTAGCCACTCACCGGTGTCTGTCCACAGAGTGTCTAGTAGCTTGCCAGCCCTTGGCAACAAGTAAAAAAAGTCTGTCTTTCTTAGTCATCGTTTTTTTTTTTTTTTTACAGAAGCAGATTACTCCAATTCTCCACTCTTCTTAACCACGGGTTACACAGGCTGATATTCCCTGGAGTTAAACATGAATAGAAAAGGAAAGATTGACTATTAAGTGCAAGAGGTGTCACTAAGTGTAGTTTTCTTTATCCAGCGGGAACTTGTTTTTTATAGGCAGATATTCAGTATTTAAAACATGGGATCAGGAGGTCAAAAAAGCTGATGGGGACATCCCAAACTGAGAGGGTCAAAAAGCTGTCCTTGGGCAGATTCATAATTAACCCCTATCTCTGCCCCAAGTTGGGACCAGCTTAGGTGTCTGATGTTTTCTCTATAGGTAGTTTTATCGATTTGTTAGCGTGTAACTCACTTGGAGTGCCAATTTAAATGCCTATTTGATTTTATTTGCAACAGACACAATAGATCGACATGTCATGACAGCAACAATTCCTAAACCATGTATAATTTGCATGCACAGTACACATGGCAGTGTTTATGATCTATACCTGATGCAATTCCTGATGCAAGTAATTCAGGTAATGAGTAGAAATTGCCTTTGGAAGTTTTTTTTAATTTTTTTTATCAGATCTGATGAAATCTGATCTGCATATCATTTCTGATCTTCTGAACCACTTTCTTCAGCAATCAGATAATTTGAACTGGTTTTAAATAAGAACTTATTCTCGATTGTAATTCATAGTAATGTAATCACACAGGTGTTTACTTTCTGAATTACTAATTCATGAGTAAACTGTGAGATGTGCAGAACAAGAAAGAAACAAACAAACATGAAACGCTCAAGCAGTGTGCCGGGGTTATAATATAATCAGTTTCATAAGCTAGCTGTTATGTATTTGGGTCAGAGACAGATGCTTTCCAGCAAGACGAAAAAATCTCTCAAGGTAGGAACAGATTTCCGTGGACATTGCAAGGGCTTAGCAATATATTTCTGTAACGGGTAAGTGACGTGGTCTTCTGAGTGGGTGGCTGATCTTTAATGCAATATCTACATTGCCCATTATCAGCAAAAATTCAGCCAATGATCCAAAGGCTCATTCTGTTTACTAATCTGATATCATTTTAAAAGGCTAACTGAGAAAACATTGGAGAACCCTTTTGCAATGATGTAAGCACATGATGTAATCTGAAAACTGCTGCCCTGATTAAAAGGTGGTATTTTACAGTAGTGTATGTATGTGTGTATATATATATATATATATATATATATATATATATATATATATATATATATATATACATTGTTCCATTTAAAGAGGCTGTACTCGACATTCAGAACATTAATATAGCAGCAAACAAATATTTGCAGATATAGTGGAGTGATGGCATCGTGAACAGAGAATGAAGTCACACTCCCTCTGTGTGTGTTGTAGTCCCAGCTTCTCTGTTCTGTGTTTTGATAGTCGGTCTGGCCGTGTGTGCATGGTAGTGCGTGTGGCCGTTCAGAAATACATATACCAACATGTGTAAAGCTGTTTGATTAGCAAGTTTTATCTCATTTGTTTAATACGTACACAAACAAAAATGTAAAAACAAGAAGTCGTGAGTTAGGGGAGGGTTGTGTGTTGTGACCGTTTCTTGACAAACAACAGTTTATCCATTCATCCAGTGCTTTTGTGTGGTGTCTCTGGCTGTGTAGCTGGTTACCGTATATGGCCGGTGAGCACAGGCTTTAGTATATCTGCACAGGCAAGATGATACCAAACCTACTGAATAACAAGACTGACCCTAAAACCCCAAATTGTTATTTTTACTTTGCTGTTTGTATACAGATTTAACAAACTAGAGACTGAATGTGTTAACTAAAAAGCTTTAGAGGTGTTGATGGGCATGTTTTTCAACTTTGGAGAGCGCCAGGCGAGCTCTATTCTAAGCTAATCGCCCCCGGGCGTTGTGTTGAACTACTTATTTAGGAGTTATTAGGAAACGAGTCTCAGGGGATTTGTTTGTGTTTGGACTCCACAGGTCCGACCATCTTCGTCAGGCCCGCAGTTTGCCACCACTGCCAATGGAACGCCTCCTCAGCAACCTTTGCAGCAGTCTCCAGCCGTTGCCATGGCATCGGGTTCCCCGTTGCACAACTGTGTGGCTCGCTCCCCTCAGACCCCAACCCAGGCTCAGACGCAAGCAGTCTCTAGGCCTGGGAATGGATACATGATGAACCCAGGCCCTGGGGTCAGTCAGGCGGGCACAGGACCCGGAGCGGCTGGAGTCGCCCCTGGAGGTCAGCCTGTAGGGCCAGTGACGCCAGAACTTTCTCCAGCAGAGCAGCTCAAAGCAATGGCTCAGCAACGGGCTAAACTGCTGCAGCAAAAGCAGCAGCAACAAGCAGCCAACTGGTCCCCTGCAGGTGCTCCAACCAGTCCCTATAACTCTGGTCCCTTTAACCAAGACAAACCCAACAGCCCCATGATGTACCCACCGCAAGCCTTTAACACGCCACAGGGCCCTCTAGTGACTGGGATGGCCCCCAACAATGGGCCCAAAGCCCCCATGAACAACTACCTCCCTCACAACCACATGGGCATGATGGGCCAACAGCAGCCAAACAGCATCAACCAGAACGCCCTGTCCAAACAGCAGCAGCAACAGCAGCAGCAAACGGCAGCCATGTTGTCCTATAACAACACCAAACCGCTGAGTCACTTCAGCGGCAGCGGGGTCGATCACCTAGGCCAGAGGATGACTCCTCCCATGGGAGGGAACAATCAGGTCAAGAACCCCATGATGCCTCCCTACATGGGTGGCGCGGGAGGTGGTGGCCAGGGGGCGGGTCCGGGGCAGACCCAGGGGCCGATCCCAGGACAGACAGCCCACCTGAGTGAGGAGCAGAAGAGGATGTTGCTGATGAAGCAGAAAGTGTTGAACCAGAACATGCCCTACAGCGCCATGCAGCCTCACGGACAGGTAAGGAAACTGTTGCTCTCCATTTTTACACACAGAACCCCCAATGGCAAGAATTCAGAAATAAAAATAAAAAAAAAATCAAGCTAATACAAGCTTATTTAAACACTTGACCGGGACAGATTACGAAAACGGTTTGGTGTTTTACAAAACCTTCCAGAGGTGCAGCCAGAGACGGTAAAATGGCGGTAGTTTCCCCAGCAACAAGCCAGGGCCGGGAATAGGCATAGGAAAATGGCCTGTCGACAGTGTATTGATGCCTCTGCAACACTAGCAGCACTGATAGCCCCCCCCCCCCCCCCACACACACACACACACACACACACACACACACACACACACACACACACACACTCCTCCTTCCCCAGACACACAAGCGCATGCACTCACACACCACGCCAAACACCAAAGCTAAACGGCTCCTTAGCTCATATCCCCAATCTGTCACAGCTGACTGATGGCTGAGATTGGACCACTAAGCCGAGCTAGCTGCTGTCATTACCGAAAGCCCACCTCAGGCAGTTTGTTTCCTGAGCGCAGCGACCAGCACAGCCCACTGTGAACACTCCGGTGGTTCAGCCAGGTTTCAGGTGTCCCTGATAATCTACTGGATGGAGGATGTTAAGGAAGTGTGGGTGGACTGCACTTTAACGAACAAACCTACCCAAGTCAAACATCACACTTGTATTGTTCTTCTCATTATCTCAGGTCCATTGTGTTATCGTCAATAGAAAGTGTGTGTGCGGGTGTGTGCATGCTTGTTAAAGATTTACTTGTCAATGTTGTCTCCTTGTCCCTTTATCTCTCTGTCTCTCTCTCACTCTGCCTCCCTTGTGTACATGATATGACTACAGTCAGTCAGCCACCTCCTCCTCCTCCCTTCTGGTGATCTCTGCGTCTCCTGTCCTGCTCCTCCTCCTTCCTCCCCCTCTCCTCCCTCTCTTTCTCCCTCTGCCAGAGACACTCAGCACCAATAAAGGGAGCAGATTTATTAATATGGGGCCTTTGTGGTTGCTGCCTGAAGGGCTGTGTGTTTGTGTGCGTAAGTGAGCGAGCGCGAGTCTGTGCACATGTGTGTTTGTGTGTGTGTTTCATAGATTTGGGGAGGGGGTGGGTATAAGGAGGGGGGGGGGGGGGGGGATACATATGAGTGAGCAGAGGAGAATTGGAGACCGGGAAGAGAGAGGAGAGGGATGTGCAGAAAAGAAAAAGAACGCTCTAAAGGAGAAAGGCAAATGCAGAAAGAGACAGATTTAGAGTGAGGATGGAGCATATTACAAAAAGTGTCAAGGGCCTGGAAAGAGAGAAATAAGTGAGCAATGCAGAATGGAGTGCAAAATGTTCACGGTTCTACATGCATCCAGCTCCATTGTAATGACATTTATCAGTGTGGAAGTGGGTGCAGATGCGCATTATTTGAGCAAAATTAACAGGATGTGGACAACAAGTGGTAACATTTAAAAAGTGAAATCCAGCAATTTCACACAATATCAGTTCTTTAGGGGAGTACTACTTAGCCTATAAAAATAGTTGTATAAAAAGTCTCTTGTGAGGCTTTGTCAAGTCTGAGAAAATAACCCTGATGATGTCATAGTGACGTCATCAGGGTAATCTTGGATTGGAGACAAATCTTTTAATGAAAACCCTGCGTTAGAAACGGCGAGTGTAATGTTTGAAAGACAACCAGGCAGGGAGAGTCTAATAAAAAGAGGCTATCACATTCTATCATGGGAAGTGTAGGGTCCAGTGTTTTTGGAGCTCAACCCGTGCTAGGGACTAGAAGTCAGGATATCTCGGCTTATGCTGCATTAATACTGGCAATATATATTTAAAATCTGTCTCTTGTAAATCCCCCCAACTTTATTGAAGTGCAATACAAAATCTCTGGAGTATACTTTTTTTTAATGAACACTGGAATAACTTAATTACAAGGTGGGTCATAATAAACTGAATGCAATTGGCAATGTTTGTCAGCTTTAAAAGAGGTCTTGGCAATCAGCTCTTTAAAAATTTGAGAACAATCTGTGCCCAAATTGTAGGCGTATTGGACTAAAAGCTGCAACATTTTTCAGTATGTCAAGGCGAGACATCTTGAAAATAATGACAACATATGCCAAATGCAATAAACAAGGGAATGCTCTTTTTTTTCCCCCCACATTAGATCTTTAATCACTTCGTCCGAATGAGGTTAAACAGACATGCCGTTCACATAAAAGATAGACAGTAAGCAGTGTTTATTATAATGATTGCTTTTAGATGTATTCAACAGTGTTTCCGCTGCAAAGTTCTGTTCTTTAAGACACAATTACTTAGTTACTCAGTTCCTAGACAGAGCCTTGGTTGAACTATTCAGGTAAACCAATGTAAATGTTGAGGACTATCAAAGCTCAGCTGGATAGGTAAAGGTGTGTGTGTGTGTGTGTGTGTGTGTGTGTGTGTGTGTGTGTGTGTGTGTGTGTGTGTGTGTGTGTGTGTGTGTGTGTGTGTGTGTGTGTGTGTGTGTGTGTGTGTGTGTGTTTCTTGTTGTGGAGTAATTTGTGCTGATATGTTGATATCCCCAGAGACACCCTTGGTAATTGTATTTGTTTGTGTTTGGGTGAAGTGATGCTAGCTGGATTTAGATTCACATTTCTTAGTCTGCATTAGCGTGTGTACATACATCAACCTTTGGCTTTGTGTGTGTGTGTGTGTGTGTGTGTGTAGGCTAATCCAGTTAGCAGCTGCTCGGGGAAACTTCAGCCTCGCTCCTCAAAAGCTCGTTAGTCAAGCTTTAATTGTTGCTCCCTCGCTTTGCATATCTCTATGATGCTAATTTATGCCCGTTGTCGCAGTTACCGTCGCCAAGGTGGTGGATGTAGTGGAAGCAGCAAGTGGGGGAGCAAAGGAGCGTGCACGGGTCTGTGTAATATGTTTATGTGATTGTCTGCGTGTTACGGATGATGCCTCACTGTGTGTGTGTGTGTGTGTGTGTGTGTGTGTGTGTGTGTGTGTGTGTGTGAGAGTGAAGCAGAATGATTGTGAGGTGGATGTGGCTTGTTGCACAAGCATGTGTGCAGCTGTGTGAAGCTAGCAGCATGGGGGCGGGTCTCTGGGGCTATCTGAGTGATGATTGGGTGTGAATGGATTGACAGATGTTGGGCTCAGAGGAGGGCTTCTGGTGTCATCCTGATAAATTGGAGCGGGACGTTTTTGTGTGTGTGTGTGTGTGGATGAGTACATGTGTGTTTGGAAGTGAGCACGTGTGTGCTCGTGCCCGACTGCAGTGCACAAAGCAACCGACATCGGTGCTAATAGCCCCGTGAGTCACGACACCAGCCCCCTCTCTCACACACACACACACACACACACACACACACACACACACACACACACACACACACACACACACATACATACATATTCAACAAATAAACAGGCTTTGAAAAACACCCACAGGCATGCACACTCTCTGACAAAGCCCCTCCTGCTTTCTACTTTCTCCACCATTTGTCTTTTCGGAGGTAAAGCCTTTCATCATTCTCTCTCTTTTTTTTTTATCCCTTACTCCATCCTCTTCTACTGAGAACACTGACCTCCACAAGGTCTCATGGGTGGCAGACTTAACACACACACACACACACACACACACACACACACACACACACACAGAGCCAGTTTTCCATAGGGTGTCTCACATGCGTTGAACAATACATTGGCTGGCTGATATTATTGGCTGACTTTAGCTTATTACAGTTGGTATTGTAGTATTGTATCAGTGTCGTATGTATGTTAAAAAATGTTTAACACATGACATGACAATCACATAGCTGAGTGTCAGTATATGATAGAGTTGTCTGTTCCTATATGAAATTCAAACTATCGTTTGGATGTAGAAGAAGAATTGGTCCCAATTCAAATGTCAGTGTTGAATTGCAGTAAGCTGTGCCTTGCAGTCCAGCAAGGAGTATTTGTAAAATCAATTATGTATTGCAGTGCGTCCCAAAGTGGATTTTTTCCCACTATTTTGTTTTGTTTTTTCATCCTTGAAAAACTGAAGTGCAAGCCAATTTTGCTTTCATATTTTAATTTCATTTTCAGTTTTAAAGACTGCATTTTATTTTGTCTTGTGAAAACTTATAACTTATAAATAAAGGGTGTTATGTTATGTATTTATGTGGCAAAAAAAGAACAATAGCTGATGTACTATCAGTTATATGAATAAAAAAAGTAAACTCCAAATATCAATATCTGTATTGGCCCTTAAAAATCCAATACCTTTCTTGCTCTATTGCTAACCACACGGTAAAGGATGGAGGGAAGGGGCAACAAGGAGAGTGAAAGAGGAGGAGAAGGAGAGAAGAGCTGGGGACAGCACAGCCCCTGACCAAGTCATTTTTGTCTCTCTCTTTCCTCCATCTAGCCCCATGAGCAGGAGATATTACCTTCCTGCCTTCACTCCCCCCTGCCTCACGTACACACATTTCATCTCTTGCTCACTCGGTCACCCCTCCCCACACACACACACACACACACACACACACACACACCTCTCTCTCTCTCTATCTGTGTCGCACACACACACACAAGTGAATACTGCTCACTCTCTCACTTCTCCATCTTTCTCTCTCTCAGGCACACGTGTCAGGGCTTGAGCTGAGCTGCTCTCAGATCCTGTCGAGAGGCTCTGAAGATGGGGAGGGGATGCAGGTTGTGAAGGGGTGTTGGGGTGGAGCGTGGAGGGGGCAGGGTGGAGACTGCTGTGTTCTGTTGTGTATCTGCTCTCTCGCTCTCTCTCTCTCTCTCTGTGTGTGCCTCATGAGATGCTTCCTGTTAAGACAAACACAAGGCAAACCGCTCTCTCTGTGCCTCTGCTGTCCATTTGTTCATATCTGTTCTCTGCTTCTCCTCTCGTCTCCTCTCCTTCTTTCCTCTCCTCACATTTCCTTTCCTTTCTTTTGATTTCCTTGTCATTTAATCTCCTTTCCTCTTCTCTCCTTTCCTTACATTTCTGTTTCCTTTCCTCTCCCATCCTTTCCTTTTATCCTCATCCTCCCTCCCTCTAGCTCCTCCTCACGTCCTTAAACACTCTGCCTCTCCTGTGCTTAGAGGGAGCTATTAGTGCCGAGCTCCACTTCCACACTCCTGATCAATAGTGTGTGTGTGTGTGTGTGTGTGTGTGTGTGTGTGTGTGTGTGTGTGTGTGTGTGTGTGTGTGTGTGTGTGTGTGTGTGTGTGTGTGTGTGTGTGTGTGTGTGTGTGTGTGTGTGATAGTCATTGGTTGTGTACAGTACATTCTTATATAACACTGTACTTACTTAAACAGTAGGAATGCATGATAGTGAGCGTGTTATGCAAATGTATTGACATAAGAGGTGTGTGTGTGTGTGTGTGTGTGTGTGTGTGTGTGTGTGTGTGTGTGTTTACGTATCGATGTCTTGTGTGTGAGAGAAGCATTGGCAGCAGCGAGAGGGAAAACAATTCCCAAGGTCCCCCGACTCCCCACAACACACACACACGCACACACCCCCAAAGCTGTTTGGTTCGCTTCGACAGCAGCAGAGAAAACACACTGAGACAGACCATCCCCACCTATTCGACAAGCCCTGGGGGTGTAAATACAGGGTTGGAGAGGAAATATCAATACTCACCTCCACCAACAGGCTGCTTTTTCAGAGCTGTGTGTGTGTGTGTGTGTGTGTGTGTGTGTGTGTGTGTGTGTGTGTGTGTGTGTGTGTGTGCGTGTGCGTGTACGCAACCATCACTAATGTTAACCTCATCTGCAATATTTACCTGCAGGCCTCACTGTGTAAGAAACCAGTCATGACACAATGTGTCTGCAGGCACATGGTGTCTGAGTGTATGTGTGTGTGTGTGACTTTAAGTATGTGCATATGTAGAAGAGCAACCATAGCCGTGTGTGTGTGTGTGTGTGTGTGTGTGTGTGTGTGTGTGTGTGTGTGTGTGTGTGTGTGTGTGTGTGTGTGTGTGTGTGTGTGTGTGTGTGTGTGTGTGTGTGTGTGTGTGTGTGTTATGTGCATGGGGGTATATCATTTTTATGCTGTGTCTGTGGGCCAAAGGGAGGGAGGAAAAGAGATGCAGTCAGAAGGATGCATACTAAACAGACTGCTGTCACCCCGCCAGCACCACACACACACACACACGCACACACACACGGAAACATAAATGCATGCTTGGTTGCTCTACGTCTTATATACACACTCACAAACAATCCACACACACACACACACACACACACTGAGACATGCATGCACGCACACACACAGTCTCTCCTCATGCCAGCTCAAACTTTGGTTGCCTTGCTTGGCTGCCGGTTGCCATAGCAACCATTGCCCACAGCACCTTGCAGCCCAAATCAATGGCAGCTCCAAGATGAGGGTAGGCAGGGCTAGTGTGTGTGTGTGTGTGTGTGTGTGTGTGTGTGTGTGTGTGTGTGTGTGTGTGTGTGTGTGTGTGTGTGTGTGTGTGTGTGTGTGTGTTACACCCGACAGCCTGTCTCTGTCTAAATGTTCTAGCCTATAAGCAGGTTGTACTTGTGTACAGTTTAGTGATAAATATGGCATAAGGCTCAGCTGCAGATTGCATTAACAGCGCACTATCAATGTTGTACAAATTGAATATACGCCTAGAATAAACAGAATGCAATTTTTTGGGACGTGGAGAGAGACGGGAGAGAAAGACGGTTGGCTAATAGAAAGTGTATGAGGTCAGTCCATTAATTCTGAGTAATAATGTGTTTGCCCCAACTTGCTAATCACCTTGTTTGTGTTGATGGCTCCAGATATGGCCACCATGCCAAGTGTCTCTCTCACACACACACACACACACACACACACACACACACACACACAAACACAAAGACCAACGCGAGGGACGCCACAGATGTGACCCCGCCCTTGTCCCCAAAATGCACCCCACCCTCCCCATCTGCTCAGTCAGATGCTAACACACACACACACACACACACACACACACACACACACACACACACACAAACACACGCGTTGCCACTTACCATTAACAGCACTCACCACTGTTCAGTGACATGCTCTAGTAGGTATATATACACACACACACACACACACACAGACACACTACAGAAGCTGTACAGTCTTACGGTTCACCTACATGTGTCTGTCGGAGTCTCTGCATTTATATGCCAGCCCTTCCTCTCAGCCCCCACCCCACCTCACCTGACCCCACTATTCCATCCCACACGTCTATCACTCTTCCACTCCTCATTCCTCGTCTGTGTGGGCTGAAAGAAGGAGGGAGAGAATGGAGGAGGGAAAACTGAAACGGAGAAGGCACAGACAGAGGGGGTAAAATACAGGGGGAGGTGTGGTAAAGCTCTTTAAGGATTAGGTTGAGAATTTTGACTCTGTCTTTCAGAGGAGAAAGGAGGTGTTGGTGGTGGAGGTAGAGAGGGTAGACTGACTCCTTGGAGCAATTTACCTCAAACGGCTCCGACACAGCTAATCCGCTCCTAAAGGAGCCTAATCCAACAGTCTTGTACCTGATACTGAGAAAAGAGAGTAGCAAATGGAAGACAGGACAACTGAGAGAAAAACGTGTGTGTGTTTGTGTGTGTGTGTGTGTGTGTGTGTGTGTGTGTGTGTGTGTGTGTGTGTGTGTGTGTGTGTGTGTGTGTGTGTGTGTGTGTGTGTGTGTGTGTGTGTGTGTGTGTGTGTGTGTGTGTGTGTGTGAAATTGTTTTTATACTTCAAAACAAATCAAATTTGCTGTGATGAGATAGGCAAAATGGTCAATTTGCCATCTAAAAGCAGTTCAAGATTACATGTTGAATTCCAACACTGCACAGGATGGACAGCCAAACTCCTCAAGGTTTTCCCACAGACTCATTCTTCTCCCCACAGTATACACCCTAGTCTACCATTCAACACTGTCAGTCAGTGGTAGACCTTTGGGCTGCTTATAGTTAACTTCTTGTTTTGAGAAGCTTGCAAGTCATATTTGCTACCCGACCTAACTCATACTGCCTTCTGCTTAGTGTTAACATAAACAACAGTCTTAAGGTTACATTGAGCATGTTCTCGCAAATGCTTTCCTTGAGGAACTGTCTTAAAGTGTGCGCACTCTTGCCTCAAACATTCACGTTGTTCAACCAAGTTCACCTAAGCTAAACTCAGCAGGAAATATTCACAGAGATGTACTGTATCTTGTGTTACTCTGTATACAATGACACCATTTAAAAATGTTATCTTACAAAATTAGGTTTGAATTTGGGGTCTCCTCAACTGATACGTCGTATCACCAATGTGTAGCGGCTGTGGTATAGATGTTTTTCCACTGTTCCACTGCTCTGTACAGCAGCTAAAACAAGCAGTTAATACAATGCTATAATGTAACAATCTATAAATTGCAGGAACGTCTGTCTGTCTGTCTGTGTGTTGTGTGAATATCTCTCGAACCATTAGTCCGATGGATTTCAAACTTGACAGGTGTCTTTCTACGGGCACGAGTAAGTGCAATGCCAAGTTTGACGTTGTTTGGACTAGAAATGCAAAAGATATCCATCCATCTTCGTCCGCTTATCCGGTATCGGGTCGCGGGGGTAGCAGCTCCAGCAGGGGACCCCAAACTTCCCTTTCCCGAGCCACATTAACCAGCTCCGACTGGGGGATTCCGAGGCGTTCCCAGGCTAGGTTAGAGATATAATCCCTCCACCTTGTCCTGGGTCTTCCCCGAGGCCTCCTCCCAGCTTGACGTGCCTGGAACACCTCCCTAGGGAGGCGCCCAGGTGGCATCCTTACAAGATGCCCGAACCACCTCAACTGGCTCCTTTCAACGCGAAGGAGCAGCGGCTCTACTCTGAGCTCCTCACGGATGACTGAGCTTCTCACCCTATCTCTAAGGGAGACGCCAGCCACCCTCCTGAGGAAACCCATTTCGGCCGCTTGTACCCTGGATCTTGTTCTTTCGGTCATGACCCAGCCTTCATGACCATAGGTGAGGGTAGGAAAGAAAACTGACCGGTAGATTTAGAGCTTTGCCTTCTGGCTCAGCTCTCTTTTCGTCACAACGGTGCGATAAATTGAATGTAATACCGCACCCGCTGCGCCGATTCTCCGGCCAATCTCCCGCTCCATTGTCCCCTCACTCGCGAACAAGACCCCAAGGTACTTGAACTCCTTCACTTGGGGTAAGAACTCATTCCCTACCTGGAGAAGGCACTCCATCGGTTTCCTGCTGAGAACCATGGCCTCCGATTTAGAGGTGCTGATCCTCATCCCAGCCGCTTCACACTCGGCTGCGAACCGATCCAGTGAGTGCTGAAGATCACAGGCCGATGATGCCATCAGGACCACATCATCTGCAAAAAGCAGCGATGAGATCCCCAGCCCACCGAACTGCAACCCCTCTCCACCCCGACTACGCCTCGATATCCTGTCCATAAATACTACAAACAGGATTGGTGACAAAGCGCAGCCCTGGCGGAGGCCAACTCTCACCTGAAACGAGTCCGACTTACTGCTGAGAACCCGGACACAGCTCTCGCTTTGGTCGTACAGAGATTGGATGGCCCTGAGAAGGGACCCCCTCCCCCTATACTCCCGCAGCACCTCCCACAGTATCTCCCGGGGTACCCGGTCATACGCCTTCTCCAGATCCACAAAGCACATGTAGACCGGTTGGGCATACTCCCAGGCTCCCTCCAGGATCCTTGCGAGAGTAAAGAGCTGGTCCGTTGTTCCACGACCTGGACGGAATCCGCATTGTTCCTCTTCAACCTGAGGTTCGAATATCGACCGAGCCCTCCTTTCCAGCACCTTGGAGTAGACTTTACCGGGGAGGCTGAGAAGTGTGATACCCCTGTAATTGGCACACACCCTCTGGTCCCCCTTTTTAAAAAGGGGAACCACCACCCCGGTCTGCCACTCCTTAGGCACCGTCCCAGACTTCCACGCAATGTTGAAGAGGCGTGTCAACCAAGACAACCCCTCCACACCCAGAGCTTTAAGCATTTCCGGACGGATCTCATCAATCCCTGGGGCTTTGCCACTGTGGAGTTCTTTAACTACCTCAGCAACTTCCACCAGGGAAATTGACGACAATCCCCCATCATCCTCCAGCTCTGCCTCTACCATAGAGGCGTATTAGTCGGATTTAGGAGTTCCTCAAAGTGCTCCTTCCACCGCCCTATTACCTCCTCAGTTGAGGTCAACAGCGTCCCATCCTTACTGTACACAGCTTGGATGGTTCCCCGCTTCCCCCTCCTGAGGTGGCGAATGGTTTTCCAGAAGCACCTTGGTGCCGGCCGAAAGTCCTTCTCCATGTCTTCTCCGAACTTCTCTCACACCCGCTGCTTTGCCTCTTTCACAGCAGAGGCTGCAGCCCTTCGGGCCCTTCGGTACCTTGCAACTGCCTCCGGAGTCCTCCGGGATAACCTATCCCGGAAAGACTCCTTCTTCAGTCGGACGGCTTCCCTGACCCCCGGTGTCCACCACGGTGTTCGTGGGTTACTGCCCCTTGAGGCACCTAAGACCCTAAGACCACAGCTCTTCGCCGCAGCTTCAGCAATGGAAACTTTGAACATTGTCCACTCGGGTTCAATGCCCCCAGCCTCCACAGGGATGCACGAAAAGCCCCGCCGGAGGTGTGAGTTGAAAGTCTGTCGGACAGGGGCCTCCTCCAGACGTTCCCAATTTACCCGCACTACCCGTTTGGGCTTACCAGGTCTGTCCAGAGTCTTCCCCCACCCCCTGACCCAACTCACCACCAGATGGTGATCGGTTGACAGCTCCGCCCCTCTCTTCACCCGACACATCACGTCCAAAACATACGGCCTCAGATCAGATGAAACGATTATAAAATCGATCATTGACCTTTGGCCTAGGGTGCTCTGGTACCAGGTACACTTATGAGCACCCCTATGTTCGAACATGGTGTTCGTTATAGACAATCCATGACTAGCACAGAAGTCCAACAACAAACAACCACTCTGGTTTAGATCAGGGAGGCCGTTCCTCCCAATCACGCCTCTCCATGTGTCTCCATCATTGCCCACGTGCGCGTTGAAGTCCCCCAGCAGAACGATGGAGTCTCCCACTGGAGCACCATACAGGACTCCACTCAAGGTCTCCAAGAAGGCAGAATACTCCGAACTCTTGTTTGGTGCATATGCACAAACAAGAGTCAGAGTTTTCCCCCCCCACCAGCCGCAGGCGTAGGGAGGCGACCCTCTCGTCCACCGGGGTAAACTCCAACGTAGCGGCGCTCAACCGGGGGCTTGTGAGTATCCCCACACCCACCCGGCGCCTCACACCCTGGGCAACTCCGGAGAAGAAAAGAGTCCAACCCCTATCCAGGAGTACGGTTCCAGAACCGAGACTGTGCGTAGAGGTAAGCCCCACCAGATCTAACCCGTAGCGCTCCACCTCCCGCACCAGTTCCGGCTCCTTCCCCCACAGAGAGGTGACATTCCACGTCCCCAGAGCCAGCGTCTGCGGCCTGGGTCTGGTCCGTCGAGGCCCCTGACCTTCACTGCCACCCGTGTGACAACGCACCCGACCCCAGCGGTTCCTCCCACAGGTGGTGGGCCCATGGGCTGGAGAGATGGATGCCACGTAGCTTTTTCGGGCTGTGCCCGACCGGGCTCCGTGGCAAACCCGGCCACCAGACCCTCGCCAACGAGCCCTCCGTCTGGGCCTGGCTCCAGACGGGGGCCCCGGGCTTCCTCCGGGCAGGGTCACTCCATCTCTACCTCGATCAGTCATAGGGTTTGTGAACCATTCTTTGTCTGGCCCTTCACCTGAGACCACATTGCCTTGGGAGACCCTACCAGGAGCACAAAGCTCCAGACAACACAGCCCTCAGGTTCATAGGGACACACAAACCTCTCCACCACGATAAGGTGATGATTCCCGGAGAGGATATCGATAAATATATATATTGCTAAAAGAAGCACACATTGGCTTTTGCCGCTCTAGCCGCTGGCCACTCGCCCTGAGGACCAGAGACAGAGAGCAGCAGATCTTTGGCAGCTAAAATGTGACATACACCTCAGACCCACAAAAATGTGCAAAGTTGCACTACTTTGGACGGTCTTTGACTTTGAATAAACAAACGACAATTCCCGAATTTAAGGACCTATCAGAATCCCACATATGCAAGGCACAACCACACAACAAGTGCAGACAGAGCGTGATGCCACTTATAGGCAGGCTATTTATCTTATAAAGCGAGACGTATCTGTATGTGTGTCCATGTTTGGGGGGAAGGTAACCTGCACATCAGCAGATGCCACATGCAGAACGCTTTAGAACAGCGGGGGGCGGGACTCTTTTCCTGCTATTGTATTAAATTGCTGTGAGCTGACAGAACATAACATAGCCTAATCTCGGAGATTATTCCTTCACATCGCGGTGCAATGCGAGAAAATCTCCAGAGTTGAACCAGGCAGATACATCAGTTTTCATCAGACTCGCCCTGGATCAGGTTAATTTAGGGGCCGTCCACACAGAAACGATTTTTGGTGCAAACGCAAATTTTTAGCATTGTTTGGGCCCGTTGTCCACACATATCCAGTAAACGCACTGCCTGAAAACGCACTTTTTTGAAACCGGGTCCCAGGGTGAAAAAATTCGAAAACGGCTATCTTTTGGCTTCGTCTGGATGGTGAAGCCGGCTTTTTATCGTATCGTTTTATCGAGACGGAGAGCGTAGGTATATGTAAGGAAATATCATAGACACAGGCTAATTATTGATCACTAAAATGCTAGTTAACATTAGTAATTACATTTAAACAGCTAATGTGAGACGAAACTGCCTGCACGCTTCTCCTGTACTATACAGTAATTTCTCTACTATGCGTCGGTAAGTCGCGTGGTTATGACACAATCGTTAGCCTATTTTTACAAAAACGTCTGCTATGGAGCCATAACGTGAGATACAAGGTAATGGAACCTTTATACATTGTCGTGTTTCTTTAGAAATAAACAATGGACAAATAGTCTTTTTTTAAACGCTTCAGATGTAAAGTTATTTGCTGTCAAAGTGGCGCCAAAGTGAATGGCAGTCAATGGAATGCTAACGGGAGGTGATGGCTTTGTAGCATAAAAATGGCGCCATAGGAGGTTCGCGGTCCGAGGAGAAGCTTACCCCCTTGGTTATGATGGGAAGTTAACTCTTCTTCTCCGTGTTTTGGTGAATTTCTGTAGCAGAAACAGCGCCGCCTATAGGCCTGGAATATGAAGTAGCCATAGCACGTTGAGTCATTTATAACCGGATACGTGTGGATGAAAAAAATGTTGAAACGAATCCAGGGAAGACGTAAAAGACGTAAAAAAAAGATTGTTTTGGTACGTGTGGACGTGGCCTAAGTCGCCAAAATAACTCCGCGAATCAAATCCCCTACTTCCCCGTTAACAATCAAGCCACTAAACCACATGTGAAAATGAACACCTCTGCTGAAATGTTAATTTCGTTAACGATCCGACACAAGACAACACCCTCTCTCTCTCTCTCTCTCTCTCTCTCTCTCTCTCTCTCTCTCTCTCTCTCTCTCTCTCTCTCTCTCTCTCTCTGGTGGTTGATGAACGCAGATATGTGCTGATTAGCTCTCATAACGGGCCGGGTGGGTAGCACACTGCCATGAGTCTATGACGCTAATGTCTGATTACTGTCTGATATTTTGTGATTACATTCTAAATCTGCAGTATTCTCTGTCAGGTAAATACAGTAGTACAACGTCTTCCTCTGATGTAGAAGTAGCCTACACTATAAGTCAGTAGTATAGGCTATACAGTGGAGTTGCATATTAAGTGGTTTGGGGTCCTTCTGTAAGTCATTTTGGGGTACAATTTGGTTTTGATGAATTCTACAAGCAGCAATACCACAGGCCAAGCAATTTCCCGTTCCAAACGGGCACTGCACTAGTGATACTAATAGCACACAGGGGCCGGAGTAAAAAGTGCAGTTAATGCAGAAAAAGTGACAGGGAAAGAGAGAAAATGAGAGAGATGGAAAAACGGAAGGAATGAATGAGCTGAAAGGCAAGGAGGAGTTGTGCGTCATATGTTAGGGCAATACAGCATGGAGAAGTGGGCTGCACTGGAAAAAAAAGAGCACTGTATAAGAACATGGGGAAGACAGGCTCATGGACTGTATGCTGTTTTAGTGCAGAACGTACATGGTAGAGAGAGATGGAAACTGAATCAACATGAGAAAGATCACATGATGCTCACACAAAGAGAGGGGGAAAAAGAGCAACATGGAGGCAGAAAGTGAGAGTAACCTACATACGATTGTCCAAAGAGTTATGAAGAGCGACAGCAGCGTAGGCAGAGAGCAGGAGGGACGGAGCAGTGATTGAGGAGAAGTAAACGAAGGGAGCTCTGGTCTCTCATTAGAGCTCTGAGGCAGGCTGTGGGTCCAGAGACACACACACACACACACACACACACACACACACACCTCTATGTGCACTTATGTCTCTTCTTTCTTTGTCTTTGTAGAGATTTGTTTTGTGGTTTTCGCAATGAGTATCTGTTTGTTGTGCTGATTCGTCTACAAATGTCTGTGCACAGTTTCTGCACATTTGTGAACACTTGTAGATGCAGAGGCATACTGTAACCCATATTTCTCCCTGTTTCTGCCCTGCATGCACATATCTTCTCCCACTCCTTCATTCCCTGACTTCTCTGCCCTCTCATCTCTCACTGCCTCCCTCTTCATCCCCTCACTCCCAGGTAGTTTCTCTCTCCCCCTATGTTATTTTCTCCCCGTCTTTATCTCTCTATCCACCCCCCTCCTCTCCCTCTCTGTGTGCTGTGTATTTAAAATTTAAAAAAAAAAGCCAAATAAACTTGAACCCGAAGAAGGTGATTGATGGTTGCGCAAAGCTCCCTCTCTCCATCTTTTTCCTCCCCCCCCCCCCCCCCCCGCCCCCCCATCTTTATTCCCACACTCCTTGCCTCCCTCTCCTCCCTCTCTCTCAATGGCACTATGGGTCCCTCTCATTCACACAGACATAAACACACGAAAGCGCACACACACCAAAGCGCACACACACACGTACTGTTTGTATAGTTTGATTAATTATTTGGGTTTACGGGATACAGCTATGCTCATGTAATTCATTTTTAGTGTATGCTACTAGATGCACAGTCATTTCAGATGCTTCTGATGATAAAAATCATGCTTAGTTGGTTGAAAACTTTTTTTTCCTTTTTACTACTCTCTCCAAACAGGAGCGCCACCTATAGACAGTTCATCAAGATCAGACTCACCTGTTCCCTGCTTGACCTCAGTCTTCTTATCTGAATAGTTCATATAAGATAAGATGGACTTAAAGTATCCCTGAGGGGAAATAACATAACTACAATAGCAACAAACAGAACTGCAGTTATTGTAGTTTAGGTTAAACGATGTATAAGTATATAGATACTTAGAATATGCCCAAGCATTCCTATGCCTAATTTTCACTTGCATGATGTGTCTTACAGATTTATACATTCATGAAAGTAGGCAGCTGATATTCCTATCAGACAAGACTATATCATTTACCCTTCATTTTTTAAATTGATATCAGCCCAAACATTAGCTATATTTAGATTAAAAACCTTGCATGTATTCAGTTTATCAATGCAAATTCATATCATACAGTTAAAGGTTAATAACACACCCACAGTACACCTACACAGGTGTTTTCACATATTGCACCTTATTAGAGGTCTCCTCAGTACTGTGTGGGTGCATACAGGCTCTGCTTGGTTTACATTTGCCTCACACCATGTTTGCGTCTGCACATTTCAAAGCAGGACAACCTTCACCTTTATCATTGTTATTGGTACATGTAGTTTGGTGACTCACAGCTATTCACAGAATAGCAACTTGAACGGAGGGGTAATCAGCTGGAATAATTGAAAACACCTGTGCAGGTGTGCAGAGCCTTTAACTTTGCACAAACTATTACCCATGGTGACTGATATACCTATGGCTGATTAGTGGTGTGCTTGGCTTTGCTCAGTACTTAGTTTCTAAAATCAGCTACAGTATGACACTAAAGTGGTTGTCTAATTAAGATGGTAACAACAAACTGTTATAGATATCTGATCTTCTAAATAACTCTATTGAAAGCTAATGTTAGCATTAAGAGTGTCACAGGCTAACAAGACCAGTTGTTAAGCTTTGACTGCTTAGGAGGTCCTGAATTTAAGATATGAAGGTAAAAAGCTTAAAATATTGATATAGCTAAAGGTTTAATTTGGACTAATGCTACCTAGCTAGCAGCCAGTACCACATGGAACTCATGCTAACAGAGCTGCAGACAGCAATGTGGTTTTTTTTTTTACCCTAGAAAACCATCTTGGACCAAGCATAACATGACAGAAAACAGGCAGCAGAGCAAGTTTAATGTTAATAGCCAACAAACAACCAATTTCTGTTTAGCAATTTGGCAAATTTACAAAGATTGTGACTTAATCTTTACCTAGCTAACAGCAAGTACCACACGGAGCTATACTGCTAACAGAGCTACAGACAGCAGCAGCGTTTTTTAAAAATGTTTTTAAGAAAGATGTCTTTGACTTTTGTTACAGACACCAGCTAGTGGAGCAGGTTTAATGTTACGTTAAGACAACATCAAAGTTTCATTTAACAGTTTAGCTAATTTACAGAATTAACATTTACAGTCAACATGTGTAATTTTGCAGCTAAAAATGTGAGGAATGTATACCCTCTCAAGTTATATTTATTTTTAGTTATATCAAACTTAATTTTGCTGTTTTATTGATTATTATAACCAGTAAGTAATAATTCTGTACCTAATAATAACTCATCAGCAGGGCTATGTTGGCATGTATGGCTAGGTTAATATATTAGCATGCACTATACTGTGTTTTTATTGTTGTCATTTTCAAGAAACAGCCTCTGTCAGTGTGTGTACTGTACCTGTCTATGGGGGTGTGTGTGTGTGTGTGTGTGTGTGTGTGTGTGTGTGTGTGTGTGTGTGTGTGTGTGTGTGTGTGTGTGTGTGTGTGTGTGTGTGTGTGTGTGTGTGTGTGTGTGTGTGTGTGTGTGTACCGGGTCCATCTATCAGCTGGCGTGACAGCTATCAGGCATGGCACAGGACACCTATCAGGGATCCTATTGTCTCATTCGCCATAATAAGGCACAAAGAAAGAGAGAGAAAAAGGTGGAAGGTTGAAGGGCTGTCATTGGCAAACAGTGTGACGTTGACGACCACTGTTTGACACAAATGCATACCTGGACATAAACACACACACTCCAAGGGAGCAACATTTATTTACAGCTGCCATTGTATGCAAAAACAACAATTGATTTGTATTAGTCGTGGCGATAGTAAAAAATAATTGACTAATGACTAATGGTGGGGTGAATGTGTTTTTTTTTTTTTTAGCAGTTGGGGCAGTCGGTTGTTAGGTTATAAATGTTCAAATAACATACTTGTAATTGTTATTTGGCTGTGAATTATGTTGAAAGAATTTCCCCCAATATGTTTCGGGACATGAATGTATGAAATAATCACGGTTTAGCCTACTATGCCATGATATGATATCAAGGGCGTTGTATTGAATCAACAGCCACGTGCAATTTAGCTAGCAGGTGAAGGTGAAACAAAAAATGTGCAAGAACTATAGACTAATACAGGCTTAAATGAACGGACAACATAAGTTATACAACTTACAGTTCTCAAGGATGCACACATGCCATCTCAACTGGGTCCTTCGGACAACCTGTCTCTTTTTTCTTTCTCCCTTTTCTCAGAGCGGCACGCGTGCCCACTCGCGTTGTGAAGCACGTGTCCGCGCTATTCTCCGACGTGCTCTCTAACAATCACTGCTGATAGACAGACAGCTTTTTGTACATTTCTGATACCGTGGTGGGAGAAATCTAACCGTGGCGGACCGCCACTTGCCAATCAACATAGAGGAAACACTGAGACCAAATACCACCTTTAAAATAAAACACAATCCAGTCTGCAGTGAATGAAGTCTTTCTGGGGCTTTTTGAGTTCCGCGTATTTGTTGACATTGTGTTAAGCAACTGTGTCACTATTTAATTGTACAGTACATTCTTAGACCCCTCTAACAGTAATACTCAGACAAATTACTCCATACCAGAGGTCCGTGCGCATGCGTGTTGGGTGGGTGTGTGTGTGTGTGTGTGTGTGTGTGTGTGTATTTGTTTTAGCTCCCCTCCCGTCTGTTGGTTCTCAGGCTTATATCATTATTTCTCAAGCTTCCCAACATCCCATCCAATTGCACAAATAAACACACACACCCTTACCAGGAAAGATGCGCTGTCACACTAATTCCGGGACACATTCATACACACCCACACATTATAACTTTAGGGGGTGATAAACACACACACACACACACACACACACACACACACACACAGCAGTGAGGCTGCCACAGCCAGCCAAAGATAATTCACTTTAGACACAGAGCTTCAATTTGGCGGCACTAAGCGTCAGCCTCACATGGTTCATGTCACTCTTTGCTGCTCTTTGCACCAGCAAAATCCAATTGCGCTGTGTGTGTGTGTGTGTGTGTGTGTGTGTGTGTGTGTGTGTGTGTGTGTGTGTGTGTGTGTGTGTGTGTGTGTGTGTGTGTGTGTGTGTGTGTGTGTGTGTGTGTGTGTGTGTGTGTGTGCTTGTTTTACTATATTCGTGGGGTCCAAAAACCAGGGAATACAGTATACTTGTGGGGTCTGCACAGCCTTGTGGGGCCCAAAATGCTGGACCCCAAAAGGTTAAAGGGCTGTTTGAGGGTTAAGACTTGGTTTTAGGGTTAGAATTAGGTTAGGGTAAGGGTTAAGGTTAGGCATTTAGTTGTGATGGTTAAGGTTAGGGTAAGGGACTACGGAATGCATTATGTCAATTAAGGGTCCCCACAAAGATAGTGAAACAAGTGCGTGTGTGTGTGTGATAGAAGATGCTATTTTTGTGTTGTGCTCGGCAAATTTCAGTGTGCTTGTTTTATGTTTGTGACTTCATGGTGTGTCTGGTTGTATGCACCTTTTGTAACTTTGTACTGCAGTGTAGAAATTCGGATGGGTGGATGGCTGCCCCCCTCCCCCACATTAACAGCTCCTCTTTAGTAGCTCTGCTTTCCTGGTATATTTCATATGCACCTGTACACATTAACACATGGCCAATGCCACCAAAGCTCTGACATTTGTGACCAGCATGTTCACAACATTTGGTTTCGGTGGCCTGTGAAACCACATGTGACTGGATAAAAGTGAGGAAAAGTCCCTCTTAGTATCAGCATCAGGTCTGGAATCCAGAACTAGCAGCTCCACAACTAACATGCAAGTCAAGTACTCCTATAGAGGCACAGAACTACTGTTTTGTGTTGAATTTTTGTTTTAAAAATGTCTTAAAAAGTGATTTTGCCACTATACAGTGTAGGACTGAAACTACCAATTTTTGATCAATTGATCAAGGAATTGGTTGGTCTATAAAATAATATCAGAAAACAGTTAACCATGCCTGTTACACTAGGGCAATTTTTAATTTAGCTATATAAAATAATACCTCACAGTAATTTTATAAAGGCCTCCATGTGTTTTGTAAGTCATAATTTAGAAATCCAGACATGCCAGTCTCCTGAAATATCTCCCTTTTCAAGATGACCTTAATCAACTTTTGAACTCCTCCACCTTCTATGCTGGAATATTTCAGACATTGTCAAGCTCGGAGACTGTTTTTAAACCAAAAAAATTAAATAAAAAAAGAATTGAAATCCAAACTGCCTCGTACAACTTACCTCTGGCGTCACCACACTGAGCGGTCCTAGCACTTATGCTACATTTCTTTCTTTCAATAGTTTGTGCTTGAATTCAGCCAATGGAGCTGTGATGACATGTGTAAACAGCTTTGACCTGATGCAGGTATACATTATGATTTAGCTCTACCTGTGAGTGGTATAAAGCATGTGCTCTGTGCTGCTGCAATCCACAAGACAGGTTGAGGAAAGAGATCTCTCTCTCTCTCTCTCTCTCTCTCTCTCTATATATATATATATATATATATATATATATATATATATATATATATATATATATATATTTTTTATATTTTCTTCCCTTTCCTCATCTGCTGTCATTTTGTTGGAGGTAAGCACTAAAACACATTGTCATTCTCCATATCCACCCCTTCTCCTTTTGCCATCTCTTTCCTCCTCTTTCTCTCTCTCTCTCTCTCTCTCTCTCTCTCTCTCTCTCTCTCTCTCTCTCTCCCTCCTTCTCTCCCCCCTCCATACCACTCTCCCTTATTGTAGTTTTTGCGCAAGAAGGCAGAAAATCTGCTTACCCTACACAGGGATGTTTGCTAGTCTCACACAACGTTCAAAATGCTTGGGAAAGCACAGCTTTACCTGCACCATCAACAGCAAACCTGGGTGTGTATGTACTGTATGTGTGCGTGTGGGAGTGTGTATATACTGTATGTGCGTGCGTAGTCTCACTCGTGGCTTTCTGTGTGTGTGTGTGTGTGTGTGTGTGTGTGTGTGTGTGTGTGTGTGTGTGTATACAGTAAACAGTTCCTGTACATGTTTGTGTGTGTTTGTGGCTCTGCCTCTGTATTTACAAGGACAGGTTTCTTCTGCCCTGAGGGCATACACCTTCATGTGGGAACACGGCAGTGGACTATTAACACCTTTTATTGAAGATCAGATTTGTTAATTGACAGTTCAGCACAGTTCATTTCCTTTTGACACACAGCACGGAGCATGTGATATCATTAAGTAGTGCCAAATAATCTCACATGCTTCTTTTATTCTGTATTAGTGAGTACAATTGAGAACAAGTCTAGCTATCGTTGTCGTAATGTAAAATAATACAAGAGATTCAGACGCAGTATGATAATATATTAAAAGTAGCTAGCATTCACATAGTGAAAGTAAAAAAAAAAAAAAAAGGAAGTAAAAAATGATTCTGTGTCTTTTGGTGAAATTGACACATAAGACAGCAAATTGAAATCATAAGTTGGGGACAGCACCATAGCCTCATCATAGCGTCACAGAGACGACCAAGAGAGATAGAAAATACCTAGAGTGTGGCCCAGAAAAGTCACAGTAGACCAACAACAGCAGAATTGACTTCGCCAAGCTTCCTAAAATAATATCAGTGTGCAGAACAGCAAGCCCCTTCAGCAGTGGAGAGTGTATTCTGTCATTGTTAGCCGTGGGAATCCTGCCCGTCAGCATTTGGATGACGGCTTGTACCCCCGATGGCTCCCACATCCCTGGTGGTCCTGGGACAGCGGCTGCGGCACACAGAATGTTTTTAGGGCCGGGACGATATGCTTTTGTTCCGATTCAGTTCTTTCACAATACATGAAGAATTGCGATTCGATAGCATTGTAGTACTGTGATTTTCTTTTCCTTCTTTAACAAAAACAAAAGCTGAATAATACACTTACAGAAACACTATACCATGAGACCTTTCTAAAATGTTTTCTTAGAAGAATGCACATCACATCAGTCTGACATTAATTTAATTTGTAAAGAAGTACATAACATGGATTTTCTGCATTTTCTACTATCGGTCTGTTTTGCAAGAAACAGTCATGATGTAGCAAAAATATTTAGGTAAATCATTGGTTAAAAAAAAAAGAAATAAGCAATATCTATTCTAGGGTAAGAAGAATCGATTTTAAGAAATCGTTGCAAAACAAATCACAATTCATTCGATTTTTTTTCTCCCACCCCTAGAATGTTATCAATGTTCCACCTGAGCCGAACATGAGCAGGAGCGTGATATAAACTGTTGGCTGATTTATTGACAGTATTGGACCTTTATCACAGCTGAAGCTCCTGTTGTTCTGGATCAGTAAGTGTTCAGTTCACTGTAGCCTTGTTTCAGACAGGTCACATTAACCTGAGCCTGTGCAGAACACTAAAATGGCAATAAATTAAAAAAAATGGGACCACATTTTCCTAAGAAAAATACACTTTTGCTTTCTTACTGCTTAATATGGCAGTGCTTTGTTTCCCTAGTGTTCTATTGTGCTGCTTTTATTTTGTTGAGATGATGATAATTAACTCTGAAAGTCCTTTTTCTGTTTGAAGCCTATTCAGGTAGTAAAAACAACAATTATGATCGCACTGTGCACAGTTTCAGAATTCTAAAGGAAGCATAGCATGTGCTCCCCCTTCTGGTCAGGGGTAGCTCTAAATCCAGAAATGCTAAATACCTGCATTAATACTTGAATACATGTACTGTACGGTTATGTAGGCTAATCCACAGCAGCACTGTCTGCTGTTCTAGAGCCTGGTTCTGCTCAGCAGTAGCTGAGCTTGCTGGCTGGACGATAATAGACTACAGCTCATGCTGACAGTATCATTCAGAAGACTATTTCTGGGCATTAGAGGTTATGTGTTTCTGTTTTGAGAGAGAGACAACACACACAAACACGCACCTATCACACGCCCATAGACAGAAAACACAAATGAGCTATACCATCAGTCTTCAGTAAGCGTTTGACACCTTGGCTCTTGGCTGACTGATATTTTGCGTCACACACAAGGGCATTTGGGTCTCTTTTGGCTCCATTTTGGACATTGTCACATCGCAGAAATATACACACACACACACACACACACACACACACACACACACACACACACACACACACACAAACACAAACACGCTTCCATGCATGCATCCCAATGTCATCCTGAAAGACCTGAAATAGAAATGTTGCAGTAGCAGCTGCTGGCCCAACTATCACACGTAGAACACATACACAGAGACACACACACACACACACACACAAACACACACACACACAGTAGAAGTAGGCCCCGAGTGTGATTTAATGTCATTTAGTTTTTACATCTCTTGTATGTATGGACCAGTAACCACAGTATATTGTAAAACTAAAGGACCTCACCCATGTCTCCTACCTCAACCCTTGAGGATGAGCCATTCCACTGTGGCCATTACTCAACACACCAGGAGCGTTCGTGTTTCATGTGGGAGCCTTAAAAGGAGCAGCTTAGGTGACATACCTGCCTGCCACTGTGATTTAAATGACTTTGTTTTTTTTCCCAGAATGCCTCAACTTTTTCAAGAATTTGGGAACTGTTGATGGCCACAGCTCTTGCCCCTTATATACTGTAGGTAAAAAGTATTTGATACAGCAAGGCATTCAAACGGAATAATAACCTTATGCGGACCATTTGACATCTTTAGGTCAGGTGCAATCTGCAGACTTGCACACCTCTACATCTTTATTGTCACGCTGATTGCTGGAAGTAGATGGAAAAAAATCAATCATTTAAGATTGTGTGTGGGTCTGACAGTTATTCCAGAGTCGCTGCTCACCGGACCAGTGGTTTGCCACTAGCACATCAAGCACAAGGGTTAACACAATGTGTTAACCCTTGTGCATCCCTTTACGTTGCTCTGAAGTCCTGGGAGGACAAAAATGTCTGCGCCAAAACACTGCCATAAAATGACATATTTTTATTATTTTTCTGCTTTCACTCAGTGAAATATTTTAATCAGCTTCAGTCCTGATTATAACTACCAAATATTCACTAATTTGCAGAATTTTACCCTTTTAATGTCAGTTAAACTACAATTGTAAAGCCATGGCTCTTGATTTAAAGCCAGAGTCACTGCTCACCGGACCAGTGGTTTGCCACTAGCACATCTATTTGTTTTCCTACTCCATTTCACCTTGACATGGACGGTAGGCATGGTTTTATGACATTGTGTGTGTGTGTGTGTGTGTGTGTGTGTGTGTGTGTGTGTGTGTGTGTGTGTGTGTGTGTGTGTGTGTGTGTGTGTGTGTGTGTGTGTGTGTGTGTGTGTGTGTGTCTTTCAAAAGGCAGGCTGGTATATGTTTCTCCCTCTCTTGTGGAAAGCAATCTCCCAGGTTGAGCTCATAAATCAAGGTGGGGGATGGAAATGGGGATAAAGACTGTGTGTGTGAGAGTGTGACTCTTTCACCAAGCTCATACCTGTCGTAGTGAAGGAGGGGGGCGGGGGGTGCATCTCTTCAGATGTTGTATTTGCTTCGCTTGACGTCAACACAGCGTCGGCCTCTTTGTTGATGACATGACCGATCTCTCTCATTCCCTCCTGTATGGCGTCCCATTTCCTCCTCGCCGCAGGATTAGACCACAGGGCGCCCCCATTGAAAATGAATAGCAATTCAGGAAACTAATGAGCTGTAATGGACAATGTGCCCTCAGAGCAATGGTAATGCTGTCACTCCCCTCGTCAGTGTAAGATATGAGAAACCTGTGGCGGGTGGGTGTGTGAGGGAGAGAGAACGATGTCTGGTTTAGCTGATGACGAGGTGACCTGCCCGCTTCATCTTTCCTCCCTCTCTCTCTCTCTCTCTCTCTCTCTCTCTCTCTCTTTCTCTTTCCCAGTCCCCCTCTTATGCTGTTGACTTTGTATTTCAAACATGCAATTTGAATGAGGTGAGCAGACACTCGATGACATGGAACTCTGTGACTTGATAAAACTAAAGTAGAGAAAACGAGTAAACATGTCCAAGCATTCAGACAACAAATGTAGTATTAAACAGAATCGTGTGTGCGTCCGCTGTCCTTTTTTCGGACTCTATTCGCTATAATAGACTACAGCTCATGCTGACAGTATCATTCAGAAGACTATTTCTGGGCATCAGAATCGTGTGTGCGTCCGCTGTCCTTTTTTCGGACTATATTCGCGCCTTTACCTGCAGCGTTGTCAAACACTCAACAAAGAAATCCTTTATGGTTAATTTGCCTATCCTTCCAAGCAGAAGATCCCTGGCTATTCCATATCAACTTAATAATCAGTTAAAATAATCACTTTAGGCACAGATGGGCAGAAACGGAAAACCTGCATTTGCTCCCACTTTTTGTTTGACTACACTTCAGCCTGACATCTCCGGACTGCCGGTCTGGCTAGTTACATGCCTATGTGGTAAGGACAGGACAAACGCAGTAGAATTAGCAAACTGTTATCAATACATACATAAAAGAGTGCTTTTTTTTAGATTATCTAGATATGATGGCGGCCAGTACAACAATGCATAGCCAGCCATTTTGGGGTACAACAGTCATATAAACCCTATGTATGCACATAACATTTGGGGACATGCCAAATCCATACTACATACTAATATAATCTAAGTAGGTTGTGAATAAAATGAGATTTTTTCCTAAATGCAATGCAAAAAAGGAAATAGAGGAGCTGCTCACAGCTGGAAAAAATAGGTTTTGGTGGTGGTGTTAACCCTTGTGCATCCCTTTACGTTGCTCTGAGGTCCTGGGAGGACAAAAATGTCTGCGCCAAAAAACTGCCATAAAATGACATATTTTTATTATTTTTCTGCTTTCACTCAATGACATATTTTAATCAGCTTCAGTCCTGATTATAACTACCAAATATTCACTAATTTGCAGAATTTTAACCCTTTTAATGTCAGTTAAACTACAATTGTAAAGCCATGGCTCTTGATTTAAACCTGATATACCGGTAATAGAATACATAATGGTGTGCTGTAATGGCCGTGGGATCAAACATTGTGACATTTTCGTACGAGTGTCTGTATTTTGGCTACACAGTTTATTATAGAGTTATTATTATAGGAGCTGAGGCTGAACTTTAAAAATTAAGAAAAAATAAACCCACGTCCTTGCTGAAATGTATGCCATTATGCATTAATGCCAGCCAAAATCATGAAAATTCATGAAAATTAAAAAAACAAAAATGTCCCTAGTGATGCACAAGGGTTAAATTTCAAGAAAGACATTCAGCTGTCTTAGTGTGAAGTTAAATGTTCAGGGACATTGCAAGTTGCAGTTTGACATCAGGCATCACCTGTATGGTATAATGTCCTGCTAATATAAAATCATACAGTAAAGTATGTAGATTGTTTTGTACAGTAATTAATAAGTAAGCTAATAAATGATGACGATTGGTATGTAGTGCATACTTTAGAATAAGTACAGTATGTAGTCTGGATTCAGGAAACTAATATCCTAGACAGCTATTTTAGCTAGCTGTCATCTAGTAAATCACACTTGGTGTCTACCTGTTTGCACACATTGTAAGAGATTTTCATGACTTGAATATTTTATACAACAGAAAAAAATCAAGTTATTAATAAACTGGCTATGATGTATTGCTCAGCCCTGGTTTGCTTTCTGCTTTCCTTTTTTAGGATCTTCGTTGCATGTCCTTGGTTGCAGATCACGCGGTGACAAACCTTTTTGGCTTGACTTAATGGAAAACCACACGCGTGTTCTGTTGGCCTGTACCCCTGTTGGGTTTTCCTTTTTTTCTGCGTCGTATTTTTCAGCGAGCAGGTGAGCAGCGGTGCTTAGCTTGAAGGATGCTTGTGTACCGTTTGGCTGGTTTAATACAATGTAAGCTCTCCTGTCTCACCATTGTCAAGGAGTATTAGGAGTACTTCTTATCCAAATGCTACACCACTGAGCTGATTAGGGAGGAAGTCTGTGTGTGTGTGTGTGTGTGTGTGTGTGTGTGTGTATGTTTGTGTGTGGTTTGTGTGAGTATGTGTTTGTCTATCTGCTTTTACATCATGTTAGCTTAGCGTGCGTTTGTGTGTGAAAAGCCTCATTCCTGTAAAAACTGTTTCTCATTGAGCGTGTGTGTGTGTGTGTGTGTGTGTGTGTGTGTGTGTGTGTGTGTGTCTTTTGAGGCTCCTAAAAGCTGCCTTTTTCTCTCTCATGTGGCTTCTCTGGTATGTTTGGTATTTCACAAAGCTTCAGATCCTCGTCTCCTCAACGGCTGGGGGAGGTGTGTGTGTGTGTGTGTGTGTGTGTGTGTGTGTGTGTGTGTGTGTGTGTGTGTGTGTGTGTGTGTGTGTGTGTGTGTGAGAAAGATGCTGGCTAACACACACACAGACACTCGTGGATCTTTTCTTTGCCTTGTATTCTTGTGTTGAGGGGGATGGGGTTGTAAGGGAGTGTGCTTGACACTGTGATTAACACACATACACACACATGCTGTGGCTCTGTCGCTCCAAGTTCCTTTCCTTGTTAGCGTGCATGGTAGGGATTTCTTGGTTGGCTGGAGAGGCAGCAATTGTGTGTTTATATGCACATATGCTATGCGTGTGTGTGTGAGCGTGTGTCTAAGGAGACCAGGATGTAATTAGACACAATGGCAGTAGCTAATGGAACAGCTGCCTCTTTGTAAATGTTGCTTGCTGCTGCCATGTGGATGCATGAACACACACACACACACACACACACACACTTTCTGTGACCCACCAGTCACTCAGGGCACCTCACCATATCTTGTCCTTCATCTTCTATTTCTTTCTTTCTTTTATTCTGCTCTTGTCTTCTCACCTCTCTGTCACCTCTATGTTTTCCTACATCTTCTGCCTTCCCCCACCCTTGCTTGTTTTTTAACTTTTCACCTTGCTATTGCACTCTCTGATCTCACACACGAAGAACTCTCTCTTTTCAAGCTTGCTGCCTTTTTTCCTCTTCTTTCACTTCCAACTGCTCTCTCTTTCCTTTGCCGTCTTTTTCCTCTGCCTGTGTGTGTCTCTCTCTCTCTCTCTCTCTCTCTCTTTTTGTGTATGCTCTGTTCCTTTGTGTGGCACTATGTCTCTATCTCTGCTCTCTCTGCCTCACTATTCCTTTCCCCTCCCTCCCTCCCTCCCTCCCTCCCTGCCCTTTTCTTGGCTATCAGACCATTTTTCCAGCAATGAGACTCGTCACCCTTCCCCCTTTCTGTCCTCTCCCTCCATCCGCTGCCTCCTCCTCTTCCTACTCTTGTGGCAGAGCTCCTATCAGAGAAATGATAACACTACGTCACTCTGTAATCTGGCACAGGAGCGCTGCAGCACACACACACACACACACACACACACACACACACACACACACACACACTGAGCTATCTATTTTCTCCATTGCTGCCGTAACAAAGACCAATTCTGTCTCGTTTCTCCATCTATCACTCTCTCCCTCCATTTTCTCCCCGCCCACCCTCCTTCCCGTCTTCCACTCTCTGGACCATAGACCTTGATGTGCGCGTCTGTGTTAGATAGTCACAACAGTCGCCTTCGACGTCATGCACTGTAAAAAAAAATCTCCATAGTAACGTGACCTTGCCCATCGCAGCCCTCCATCTCATCTACGCGTCCCTCCTTCTTTCTGTCTCGCTTTCCTTTGACAGGCAGCTGTCTGGTCCAATTGATAAGGAAATAAATCTCTGTTTGACCTCGTCGTGGGCGGGCCCTGCCTTTGCTCTCCCTCTGAGAGAGAAAGCGGGAGAGGGAGATAGTAGGGGTGGGGTTGTTTGTCTACGTGTAACAAGAGGTCGCTAATACACACGCTCGCACACACACACACACACATTCTCCCGTCATACCTTCGCCAAAACTTTCAATCATCTCTCGACTGTATGTGTGCCATTTAAGAGAGTCACTTCCAGGAGCGCTCCCCGAGACGGCTGAAAAATGACTTTGATAGAGCTGCGGTTTGATCGTGATGTTCTGGTGCCGCTTATCGTTTGTTAATGCCTGCCACTGCCATGTCACCCCGGTCTGGAACGGCACAAACAGTTCCTGCTGAAATTGCACAAACATGCCCACCCCCTCCTACTCCTCTGGCTTGATCTCTCCCTCTTTTTCTGTCACTCTCTTTCCTCCTTTTTACCTTTTCACACACTTTACTCTGCGCTGTAGTTGAGTTTACACTAGTCTGCTTTATCTTGCTGTCACGCTACCACTCCAGCTCAGTTAAGGTGCTTGAATGGAAGGATAGGTGCAGTTTATTCCAACTTGGGTCTTATTTTTGTAGGTTAGGCCATTGTTTTTGTACTCACAAAGTTAATTGAGATGTGGGAACACAGCATCATCGCTAAAAATAAGTCTGACAATCATTCAGATTTTAAAGGAATAGTTTGATATTTTGCTTTCTTCCCAAGAATTAGATGAGATCGATCAAAGATTAAAAAAATAAAAATAAAACCCCACACATAGTAAAACGTATCCAGAAGGCAAATAGCAATAGAAAATTACTAGCTAAAGTGTCAGTCGCACTTTACAGACCAATTTCCAATGTGCTTACTTTCAGTTTTACCTCAAAAAAAAAAAATTTGTTTAGATAATCTGTCTAATCTGAGATCATTTGTACCATCAACTGTTGGGTTTCTCAACAACCTATAGGTCATCTGCCATCCCTGACCATGTCACAGTACATATTTTTTTCATTTATTTGTGTATAGTGTACATGTGTATTTATTTTCTTATATATTTATCTATTATCTCATGTTTTTATGTGTTTTTGTGTGAATGTGTATGTGTTGGCTACCTGTTGTGAACCAAATTGCCCCTTGGAGACATTAAAGACATTTCAACTTCAACTTAATCTGTTGGCTCTCCTGTCTGATGGTCAGACTGCTCTTGTTTCTTGCCTTTGCCCTATTGGACAGCAGTGTTCCTGTGTTGCCAGATCTCCGCTATCACTTTGATGAGTACAATAACTGATAGAAAAGGTAGGCAAAACTGTAAAAATCTGACCCTGGTAATAAACCAGAATTATCCTTTAAACAAAAGTATGCATCTGTGTTTGGCAGCTACAAGTGTTGAATCTGCTGATAATAACTTCCTTTGTTTTTTGATTACTCTGGATATGCATACTTTGTTTCACAGAAACACAGTGACAGATAAAGCTCATGTGTAACACATATAGTGTCACACAGTGTGTGTGTGTGTGTGTGTGTGTGTGTGACATGAGTCTGAAAAGGACGTACACGCAAACTTACTCACACTTGCGCACAAAGCAAGAACATTGTGGGAATCACACCATCAGCTCATTTCTTGTGTGTGTGTGTTTACACCCATGTGTACATGCAATAGGGAGAGAGGGTATGTTTTCATTCCTGTTACCTTGCATTTTTTTCATCCTTAACCCCTCCTCCCTCCCTCTCATCTTTCCTTCCCTTCAGCATTCCTCCACCCCTCACTAACCTCTCCCTCCCTCTCTCTCTCTCTCTCTCTCTCTCTCTCTCTCTCTCTCTCTCTCGCTCTCTCTCGCTCTCTCTCCCGCCCTCTCTCTGCAGAAGGTCAGGGATACGAGGACGAGCAGAGAATCACATGATAGTTCTCCCTCAGTACTCAGGCTCTGAAAACTTTCACGTTCACCAGCAAGTCATTCAGTGGAAACTTTTTCGAACCGCAGCATTGTTTCCTTTTAACCACAGAAACGTTGTAATACTCTCATGGGAAGTCTATTGTCTCGAGTCAAGTCCTTTTTTGCTTGTCTTTTTGGTCCTGTAAAAATGGGATCCTCATCGTCTCTACATACAGTATGTCCCATTCCCACCTCTGGTGCCTCTCTCTCTCTCTCTCTCTCTCTCTCTCTCTCTCTTTCTCTTTCTTCCTTCCTCCACTAGCAGCAGCAGTGGGAAGCAGTATTATTCTTCTCTGGAATGTCGCATCGGGCTAAATTTAGAGCCTTAGTTTCCGTTCTTCCTTCTCCTACCCTCCTGCTCCTCCTTTACTCCCTCCTTGCAGATGAGACTGAAATAGCCGGCGTTGTGTCTTGAGACTCACCTGGGAGTACGGGCCCTAAACGCTCCTGTCATTCTCCAACTCACTCATCCCTGCCCCAAACTGGGCTTAGATACTGCACTGTTGTTGTATTCATGTGACTGCCACTTAATTTTGTTGTCGTTCATTCATGTGACTGCATGCTTTCCAAAAGTCAGTTCTGGTTTAATATTTGGTGGTCAAAAAACACTGGCTTGATAGGTGTGAGTGCAAATTAATCCTTGTAAGTGTGGATATGGCCTAAAGTTAACAGAGATTCCGTTTTGCTGGCTAGTATGCACAATGTGACGTGGTTAAACAGGGAGCTGGGCTCTCAGTTTGTTAGATTGCCATCCAAGTTAAGGTATGTATCCTGTAGACCTAAATGTTAAATGTTTTATTGACTCTCAGCTTTTGAGAGAATAGTGATTCATTATGTATTATTATTATTATTATTATTATTATTAGTTATAGAGGTGTTGGTAGGTGCATTTCTTCACTTTGGACAGAGACAAGCTAGCTGTTTCCCACCGTTTCCAGACTTTATGCTAAGCTAGGCTAAACATGGAGGTTTAATGTTCATTCTTGACATTGGAAACAATCAAAACAATGCCCCTTCACAGGTCCATTTAGTAATTGCCTAGGAGATTTCAATTATATTTCCTGATCCTAATTGGCCGATGGAGTTTTTCAGGCGTCATGGAATTGTTGGATTTTTCCGAGCATCAGGATATAGGTCTGAAAGCTCCAGAATAACCTCTAAATGGACCTTGAGGGGAGATTGCTTTGGTAGAGTTTGAATTCTGGCCAGTTGATACCTGGCAAAGCAACAACTGAGTTTTGAACGATTATTCTCTCAACCTCCTGCAAATATGTTACAGTCACGTTCAGGTAGGGGGCAATCAAAATCATTGGTATTTCCACCTTACTGTGTATGGCTAAGGCTGTGTTCACACTGACATCGAACATTGTGCAAAAATCGCAGCCTTCTTATGCATTTCAGTGAGGACACTGCGTTGGCACAGTGGAGATGCCGATGCTTCAGCAAAAAGACGCACGGTCGTCCGGCAAATATGTTGAAGATGGCTCAACTTTTGTCTCAAGGCAGCGTGTCGTCATTCTGGCAATGCATTTATGTTACAGGTACAGTTTCAGTGTTTCCTCTAGGATTCTTTTCAGCAGCAGACGGAAAGGGGTAGGGTTAACAGAAAGGTTGCTGATCTAGGACCACCCAGACTCCCCGTCGGATCAACAAACGTTTTGTTGCTGCCGTCACACAGGTTAGACCCAGCACTGCCGCTTTGCGCTGGCTGAATTTGAGTTGCTAAGTGAAGGTCCAGCTCCGGAGCTGCCGCCAACTCTCCTCCAAGCGAAGTAGTCTCTTAGCGGCGGCAGAGGGGCCGCAGGGTGCGCTAGCTTGCTAATTCCTGTCTCATTTGTGATGATAAACAAGGGGGTAAGCGTCTCCTCACAACCCGAACCTCCTATGGCGCCATTTTGATGCTAATAAGCCGTCACCTCCCGTTAGCATTCCATTGACTGACATTCATTTTGACGTCACTTTGACAGCAAATAACATCACATCTAAAGCATTTAAAGACTTTATTTTTCCATTGTTTATTTCTAAAGAAACACGACAATGTATAAAAGGCTCCATTACCTTGTACCTCATGTTATGGCTCCATAGCAGACGTTTTTATAAAAATAGGCTAACGATTGTGTCATAACCACGAGACTTACTGTCGCATAGTAGAGGAATTACCGTATAGTACAGGAGAAGCTCTCAGGCAGTTTGGACTTACATTAGCTGTTTAAATTGAATTACTAATGTTAACTAGCATTTTAGTTAGCAATAATTAGCCTGTGCCTATGTTATCTCCTTACATATACCTACGCTCTCCATCTCTGCTAGATTGGGAATGATTGAGATTTCTCTTGGCACAGCTACCAGAAGACTTCCAACTTTCAGACAGGTTGCTCACGTCACATTTACGTCTTCAAGCTCAGTTGGAGGCTGCTCAGTAACGCTCAGCCATCACCGGAAAAGTGCTTCTAATATCCTTCACTGGTCTCCGTCCAGAGACACGGGACCTGTTGGTCCATTCTTATATACTGTCTATGATGATAAACAGTAAATTCCTCAAATTCATCAAATTCCTAATTTTATTATGTGACCCGTGGATTCCATGGGAACACAGCCGTCAAAGCTTTCGTCCCTCTTTGTCACTGCCTGAGGAGAAAGTGCTGTACTTGCGCTGTTGTTTATTTGGTTGCCATGACTTTGCGAGGGATTGATGTCCTGTCACGCCACCATTGTCAAGGCAGAAGTCTAAAATATTGCCCTGAGAACTTTCCACAGTCAAATGGATGTAACGCGGAACTGTCATCAGCCATCATACCTGCACCCTGATTGGTCCTGATCATAAAATGGGTTAAAGGCAGAACGTGACATGTGTTTGTTTCCTTACAGCCCTTGGACACGTTCTGGGTTTTGTAGATGTGTGGCTCTAATTGTATTTTGCTCCATGGCACATTGTGTGTGTGTGTGTGTGTGTGTGTGTGTGTGTGTGTGTGTGTGTGTGTGTGTGTGTGTGTGTGTGTGTGTGTGTGTGTGTGTGTGTGTGTGTGTGTGTGTGTGTGCGCGTGCGCGCATGTGACGTGCATGTATACGTGCTTGTACATGTGTAACCATTCATCAATGAGCCCCTCTCTTGTAGCCATTAGCACTGAATTATGCCTCACTCCTAATGGTCAAATCATTAAAAAATGTTTAGACCACAGGCTGTTTGTGGATGTGGCGTGTGTGCATTTCTCTCCCTCCCTGTTTGCTCATAGAGGAATGTTTGTGTGTGTGTGTGTGTGTGTGTGTGTGTGTGTGTGTGTGTGTGTGTGTGTGTGTGTGTGTGTGTGTGTGTGTGTGTGTGTGTGTGTGTGTGTGTGTGTGTGTGTGTGCGTGTGTGTGTGTGCGTGTGCAAGTTTCTCACTGTCCTCGGGCCGCTCGTAAGTATTGATCTCCATATGGTCAATGAGCAAGGCTAATGACGCTTCAATATGGCGCTCTCGCCCACCCCCAATCAATCTCAGCAGCCCCGGGACAAATGGCCCTCTCTGGTCTCCGAGAGGACCTGACGCATTAGCCTACCTCAGCCACCATTAGCCAGCACTAATGAACTCCTTTAGGTTTCAAAGACGTTCTTGCTAGTGAGGATTAGCAAATAGGTTATCGCCGTAACTATGAATTGCCCTGTTATCCCTCTGTGTTGCCGGGATGAAGAGGATGTGCAAAATATCCACATAAACACAATGTGCACACTGATATACACACCTGTGTTGCTAACCACCCAATCATTGGTTTTCTAGGGTGGAAGGGTTGTGTTGTCATTGATTTCTCTGCAGCAGAAACTGGAGGCATAACATTAGTCTTTCAGGACAAACAAACACACACACACACATACACACACATATACACACACACACACGCACGCACGCACAAAGAAATGTGGAATGTATAAATACACCGGGTCAATAATCTGTGATATCTCATCTGTTAAAGAAGCATCTGTTTGTGCTACCGGATGAGGGGAAGGATAGAAAGTCAGAGAAGAGAAATGAGATGCAGGGATAGCCCTTCTTCCTTCCACAGCAGGTTCTTCTCTTCCTCCGTCTCCTGAGGCTCAGAGAGAGCCAGAAAAGCAGAAACCGAGTGAAATCAAGAGAAAGAGAGACGTTACTGCCGCACTGGCGGCATTACCTTTCACCGTTGGTCCCTGTAGATTTCCCTATCACTCACCAACACCAGTACGGCACAGTTAAACACTTACACGCTCAGTGAGTCATTCACTGCACTCTTTTGCCCCCCACCCTCTCTCTCTCTCTCTCTCTCTCTCTCTCTCTCTCTCTCTCTCTCTCTCTCTCTCTCTCTCTCTCTCCCTCTCTTTTTTCCTCTAACTGTTTGAGGTCTAAATCCCTCCATACTCAGCGACTTAACCCCTCTCTTTCATTTCGCCCCCTTCACTCGTGCTCGGATCTGCCAGTAACCATTAGTTGCTGTGTGTGTGTGTGTGTGTGTGTGTGTGTGTGTGTGTGTGTGTGTGTGTGTGTGTGTGTGTGTGTGTGTGTGTGTGTGTGTGTGTGTGTGTGTGTGTGTGTGTGTGAGAGAGAATGAGTGTGTTTGTCGAGTGCCACGTTCCCGGCACGTGGCGTACCTCACAGCCAGAGTAAAACGCAGGAACTGCAAATGAGCTCTTAGCATAGGCAGAAACACACACACACACACACACACACACAGAGGGCAGTGTCCAAAATGACTCAAAGACAATTGCCTGGGTTAATAGGTTTTCTTGGGATCATCCTTTAACTATAACTGAACAAACATGTTGCCATGCATGTATGCTGTGAAATGCATGTAGGCATGCAGGAGTGGATCAATTTGAGTCCCTGCAGCATGATCCCTGCTGTTTGGAGGCCCTGTGCTTAACCAATGCCCTTTTCGACACACACATGATGCCACCCACAGACTGCACAAAGCCTTGAATGTCAGTTCATGCTTGTTTGCAGTCATTCAGCATGACATTCTTTCAGTGTTTCCGTTGTATACATTTTTAAGTGGCGACCCAAATTTACTGTTTATCAGACC
>CM042317.1:11500709-11643209 GCA_023566125.1 Zingel zingel
TGTGTGTGTGTGTGTGTGCGGATGCATGTAGTGTGTGTAGACTGAAACTGCTGAGAGCTATAATATATTGTTTCAGTATGAAACTGGTATCCACTGTGTTCCCTGTTATACATAGGCCTATGTTATCTTCAAACACACATTTACTGTGGCTGGAGATGTTCTCCATAGTCTGGTATTGTAAGATACTGATATTGTTCTACTCATCGTGCTAGCCTCATCTTTGAAGTTTTTACAAATTTCAAATTTATCCCCCCCCCCCCAAAAACTGTTATCTTACGTATTTGCTGTAGGTCAAACATCATTTCAATTACTGTACCACTTTCTTCACAAGTGTACAATTTTGGAGCGGATCTGGCACAGACCCATGGAAAACCTACCCAAACCTGACGAGTACAAATACATCAAAATAAGTAAAAAGGGGCTTGATCTAAAAGAGACCCAAGGTCAACCCGAAGCGGTGAGATAGCCCCAAGGATCATTAGATCTGATCCAAACTCTCTCAACCCCAACAGAGAGAGAACAGAACGCCAACACTGGCAGCAGAGTGATGCTCCATTCATTAATGGACAACCATGATCGACAAAGTACACCCAGAAGGTTTCCTCTGATGATTATGATGCGCAATGTGATCAGAGCTGATAGAGTTTACAAAATGTTATGTAATAGTGTTGCAAAATGAAAAACCTTGGCATAGGGCTGGGCAATATATTGATATTATATTGATATTGATATATGAGGCTAAATTTGGGATATTGTAATTTGAAATATGAAATAAGTGTTGTCTTTTCCTGGTTTAAAAGGCTGCATTACAGTAAAGTGATGTCATTTTCTGAACTTACCAGACTGTAACTGTTCTATTATTTGCCTTTACCCACTTAGTCATTATATCCACATTACTGATGATTATTAATCAGAAATCTGATTACGAAATATTTTGTAATGCACCAATAGTCAAACCTACAATAGCGCCGCATTATCGATATCGAGGTACAGTATTTGGGCAAAAATATATTGTGATATTTGATTTCCTCCATTTCGCCCAGCTCTACCTTGGCATATAACCCATCCAGTGTACAGTATGTGTGTCTGTGACGAATTCAATGGCATGGTTAGAGCAAAGCGTAAAGCACGAGAAGGCGTAGAACTGCTCATTGAGTAGCATCCATCTGATCATGTATGCTAGCATATTACTTCTTTGAAGGTACCTGTGTAGAGAATGGCTGACACGACGTAGTGGGGCTCTGGTGGTGAGGCTGCAAAGCCTGACTAAACCGGAGCAGTCTCCACACAAAAACGGAGCCGTAAAGAGTCAGTTACCTCGGTTGTGACAAAGACCCTTCCTCCCGCCGCCTTATCATTTCTACAAAACAAGAGCAATTGAGGAATGGTTAAGAGGGAGGGAGAGAACCGAGGGAAGGGTGGGTGGAGGAAGGACTCGAGGAGTGACGGAGGGAAAGCTGATGTTGATAAAGGAAGGGAGCAAACAGCCACCCCCAAGGAGATGAAGAGAAGTGGCAGAAGGCAGGGAGGGATATATATATATATATATATATATACAGTGAGGAAAATAAGTATTTGAACACCCTGCTATTTTGCAGGTTCTCCCACTTGGAAATCATGGAGGGGTCTGAAATTGTCATCGTAGGTGCATGTCCACTGTGAGAGACATAATCTAAAAAAAAAAATCCAGAAATCACAATGTATGATTTTTTAACTATTTATTTGTATGATACAGCTGCAAATAAGTATTTGAACACCTGAGAAAATCAATGTTAATATTTGGTACAGTAGCCTTTGTTTGCAATTACAGAGGTCAAACGTTTCCTGTAGTTTTTCACCAGGTTTGCACACACTGCAGGAGGGAGTTTGGCCCACTCCTCCACACAGATCTTCTCTAGATCAGTCAGGTTTCTGGGCTGTCGCTGAGAAACACGGAGTTTGAGCTCCCTCCAAAGATTCTCTATTGGGTTTAGGTCTGGAGACTGGCTAGGCCACGCCAGAACCTTGATATGCTTCTTACAGAGCCACTCCTTGATTATCCTGGCTGTGTGCTTCGGGTCATTGTCATGTTGGAAGACCCCGCCTCGACCCATCTTCAATGCTCTAACTGGGGGAAGGAGGTTGTTCCCCAAAATCTCGCAATACATGGCCCCGGTCATCCTCTCCTTAATACAGTGCAGTCGCCCTGTCCCATGTGCAGAAAACCCCCCCCCCAAAGCATGATGCTACCACCCCCATGCTTCACAGTAGGGATGGTGTTCTTGGGATGGTACTCATCATTCTTCTTCCTCCAAACACGGTTAGTGGAATTATGACCAAAAAGTTCTATTTTGGTCTCATCTGACCACATGACTTTCTCCCATGACTCCTCTGGATCATCCAAATGGTCATTGGCAAACTTAAGACGGGCCTTGACATGTGCTGGTTTAAGCAGGGGAACCTTCCGTGCCATGCATGATTTCAAACCTTGACGTCTTAGTGTAATACCAACAGTAACCTTGGAAACGGTGGTCCCAGCTCTTTTCAAGTCATTGACCAGCTCCTCCCGTGTAGTCCTGGGCTGATTTCTCACCTTTCTTAGGATCATTGAGACCCCACGAGGTGAGATCTTGCATGGAGCCCCAGTCCGAGGGAGATTGACCGTCATGTTTAGCTTCTTCCATTTTCTAATGATTGCTCCAACAGTGGACCTTTTTTCACCAAGCTGCTTGGCAATTTCCCCGTAGCCCTTTCCAGCCTTGTGGAGGTGTACAATTTTGTCTCTAGTGTCTTTGGACAGCTCTTTGGTCTTGGCCATGTTAGTAGTTGGATTCTTACTGATTGTATGGGGTGGACAGGTGTCTTTATGCAGCTAACGACCTCAAACAGGTGCATCTAATTTAGGATAATAAATGGAGTGGAGGTGGACATTTTAAAGGCAGTCTAACAGGTCTTTGAGGGTCAGAATTCTAGCTGATAGACAGGTGTTCAAATACTTATTTGCAGCTGTATCATACAAATAAATAGTTAAAAAATCATACATTGTGATTTCTGGATTTTTGTTTTTAGATTATGTCTCTCACAGTGGACATGCACCTACGATGACAAGTTCAGACCCCTCCATGATTTCCAAGTGGGAGAACTTGCAAAATAGCAGGTGTTCAAATACTTATTTTCCTCACTGTATATAGGGGAAATCATTTTTGAAGGAGTGGACTGTCGGCTGACCTAAGAGTGAGAAGTAGATGTGTAACTAAACACTGGCTATAGGGACAAATGAGAGAGAGAGAGAGAGAAAGAAGAGGGAGGGGAAGATGTAAGCCGAGTGGGAGGAAGGCACAGAGTGAGAAAACAAGCTCGGCCATGTGTTTAAGTCAACAACAGCAAGAGAAACCTCAATAGCGGAAGAAGAAAAGGTGTGGGCGGGAAAATACTCCACCGGGGGAGAGAGGAGACAGATGTAGAAGGGGAACAGGCACTGTGAGATGTAGAAAGAGACAGAAAGAGAGGAGAGAAGGGAAGAGACGTGTCTCAAGAGATTCCGGGAGAAAGAAATCAAAAGAAAGTGAGACGTTTAGAGAAAAGTAGAGAAACGTAGACACCCCCTATAGCTCCGTTACAGCGTTGACTGTTGACAGCGGGGAAAAAAAACTAAAGGCGAGGTGGGAGAAGAGGGATGGGGTGATGGAGAGGGTGGTGGGAAGTAAACGACAAGAAGAAAAACTAATTATTCTGTGATTCCGCTAATTAGCTCTGGCTTTACTGACAAGCACTGCAAGGCAACAGACGTTTACCAAAGGATTCACACTACCCTGATGGCCCGGGTGGGAGGGACTGAAAGAGAGAAGGGGGGGAGGGAGGGAGGGAGCTAGTTAGAGGGAAGTAGAGGTGAGAAGGAAAAGAGAGAGCGCTACGAAGATGGGTGGGGGGCGAAGGAGCGGAAAGACGGATGAACGGAGACGGACGGAAGGAGAGAGGAGGAGGCAGGGAGGGGTGCCGATGGTGGCAGTGATGTGGGTCTGAAGTTATCTGAAAGCACTCCATCAAGTGAGAAAGAAAAAGAGAGAGAAGAGCCAACCCCAGGGGATCAACTTGTGACGTCTGTTTACCCATGCATTGAGCAGCTCCTCCATAAACTAACAATTAAAAAGCCTCATTTAGGCACTTTACCACTGCAGATAATGCACACACTGGCGTGTCAGTAAAGAGAAGTCATCTTTAAACACTGACTATATTCTAATAATTGCTACTTAGAAAAGACAGTAGCAGGGTGTGCGTGTGGTACGGATGAAGGGTTTCGAAAATGATTATGGGTACATGCAACTCTTTTCCTGGGATTTCTCGCTACAAGTGAAGTTTGATTTTGAATCTCAATGGAATATTTCTGGTAAACAAAAACAAAATGTTAAACCCCAAACTGTGGCTATTCAAGGGTGAAATTGCATTTCTTCTCATAGCCTGACATTCTTTCATATAGCCTACGTTAGGTAATGTGGTGATGTTCTCTAGTGCAGGGGTCAGCAACCTTAGACATAGCTTGACCAATGGCACACCATCAGTAAGTGTGCAAAAAAAGTGAGTTACACTTTACTTGAAGGTATCTACATGACATGACACTGTCATGAACGTGTCATAAACATTATAAACAAGTCATAACGCTTCTGTCATTAAGTGTCATTTGTTTTATTCGTGGTGGTCGCGACACTAGCTGCAGTCTTCTCCTGAACAGAGGTGGCGCTAATGAGGAAAGGCTACCGACTTTGCTATTTCTACAGACTAGAAGAAGAAGAAAAAGGTAAACAATGGCGAAGAGAAGCACTTTGAATACTTCAGAATGTCTGCACAACGATTCGATGACCTACTTTGTCAGATCAAGCCTTTCATTCACCATAAAAGAGCTCATCTTAACCCAGTATGTTTACGTTTAAGAGAGTCCTGGCATCCGGTTGCCCTCGAACTCGTCCATGCTTCCTGTTTCCGCTTTGTTGGTCGCGCACTAAAAATCCTGTCGTGCCAGCGAGATCTACGTCATTTTAACGTCACATTGGCGTGCGACAGGTCGGGTGCGGCGACTGTAAGGAGGCCCTTAGGGTTAGGGTTCATGTGTCATGACAGTGTCGGGTGGTTAGGGTGACACTGTCATGTCACTCTTATGTAGATACCTTCAAGTAAAGTGTTACCAAAAAGTGTCCTCTCATCCGCATGCCAAATGACCTCTTTCACAGCCATTGGCAGGAGCACAGGCTGTTATTTTTGGTAGTTTGACGTTTTTCCCATCCGCATTCCGCGAAGACCCGCTCTACTCTGCCTCTGATTGGCTAGTACTTATTGCTTTCTTCACGGAATGCAGCACGAAGGACAACACTGCCTGAGCGGGCTCGGTAGATGACGGCAAGCTTAATGCTGATATTGCACACTGATTAACAAGAGCATTTTTTAAATGGCACTTCATATCAAAACGGTTGCCGACCACAGTTGACCCTTCTCTAAGCCCCATCCCTCCTCTACTGTTGCTTCACCTGTCAAGCTTACCGTTCCAGCACGGGACAGGTCTTTTTTTTAAGATCATTTTTTGGGACTTTTTGGCCTTTAATGGATAGGACAGCTGAAGACCGGAAAGGGAGGAGAAAGAGGGGGATGACACGCAGCAAAGGGCTGGTTAGGGCCGATTAGGGCCGGTAAAGGCGGTAGGACGGAGCCTTAGTACATGGGCGCGCACTCTACCAGTTGAGCTAACTAGGGCCCCCCGGAAACAATGGGTCCTTGACTTCAGCAAGAAGTAGACAAAGGCAGGCTTCTCATTTATAGTTGGTGCTTTTGTCGGCTGAAATGACAACTGTTGCTAACAGATTTTATTAGCTGTAGCTAGCTAACATTAACTAACTAACATTAACTTTATGCGATAGTCTTCTGTACGTGAACACAGGTGTTTCTCCTGAGAAAAGGTAAAGAGATTTTGGTGAGACTTTTCAGAAAAATGTACATATGGCTTTATGTTTCTGTGTATGTAAGAGAAAAGGAGAGACATGTTAAAGAGGAAAGTGTGTGTGTGTGTGTGTGTGTATTCAGAAATAGGGCAGTTAGGGTTTAGAGCAGAGAGATGTTAAGAGATTAAACAGACCTCTGTAGGGAGCAAGACTCCTCTCCAGCAGTTTAAATATAACTCTCTTCAGGGACAAACTGAGTAAGAGTGTGTGTGTGTGTGTGTGTGTGTGTGTGTGTGTGTGTGTGTGTGTGTGTGTGTGTGTGTGTGTGTGTGTGTGTGTGTGTGTGTGTGTGTGTGTGTGTGTGTGTGTGTGTGTGTGTGTGTGTGTGTGTGTGTGTGTCTTAGGGGGTTGGGTTAGGGTTTGGTGTGTTGGATGTATTCTACACAACTGGTGGCTAAGAATCAAACCACTGGCTTTTACTTGTGTGTGTGTGTGTGTGTGTGTGTGTGTGTGTGTGTGTGTGTGTGTGTGTGTGTGTGTGTGTGTGTGTGTGTGTGTGTGTGTGTGTGTGTGTGTGTGTGTGTGTGTGAGTCAGTCAAAGTGATGTCTTTTTTTTTACCTTTGGCGCTGTGGGGATAGTATGATACTGTGAGGTCTGGCTCCACCATCTGCTCGGTGTGTGTGTGTGTGTGTGTGTGTCATTGTGGTTGCGTGTCAGGTGCTGCATAATACTTCTGTTTTTAACCGTGCGTGCTAATACACAACAGGTTTGTTGTTTCGTCATTACAATTACTTTATTCCTCAACTTCACATCTACCATGTTAAGCAGAGACAAATTGACAACATATGCTGACACACATCCTGTCCTCTTCTTATATGATGACTTAAGATGGGAACAGACTAAAGAATCCTAACAAGCTGTGAAGACTAAATTTATAGACTGCTCTGTTCAGATTATAGCCGTAGACCGGCAACCTACATGATAACGTTCAAATTTACAGATTCCAGTTGACAAACTTGTAAAATGCTCGATATAATTGTGATCTGAGGCTCAGTTGGAAGGCAAGACCATCGTAATGCCTAACACTTTAGTTGCCAAGGGCAAATTGGGCATCTAATCTGACCTTAAACCTTGTACTTTCCAGTGTTTAGTCCTGAGAGTTAAAAACCTGTTTGTACTGTACGCAGTGTCCTGGTCATCTATGTAGGGCATTGAGTAGTGGATTAGTTATCTCTGCTCGCAGCCCATATCTACTCTGTCAGTTATTAACATACACTGATGAGCAAGTTGAGTGGGCTGCTTAAGGACACTTGACTACATCTCTTAATGGTGTACTGACACAAAATCCAGTCTGTGGCTAATGTAATAGAAGAGTTGTGTCGCATTGCATTTGCAGTAACATTACTTTTGTCTTTTGAGCTGTCTATATTTTAATCCAAAAGACTTTCACATTTGCTATCCACCTCCATATAATTGTGTGGTCTTGGTACTGATCATAGGTAGGGTTGGGCATTGTTTTGACTTTAACAAGTCTGATTCCAATTCCGATTCTTCCTTTTGATCCCGGTTCTTAGCGATTCTAGATTTCGATTCTTTGAGCGGTGGAGGTAAAACGGGTCACATTCTTATTTCACAGATAAGAGGAAGATTTTATTTTGATTCAATGGTGATTTACAGTTTTACTGGGCTTCTTCAACGTAAAGTAAAGCCACACTAGAGTGCAGCTTACTGTGCTCTATGGCTGCAACACAACAAGCCTGGAAATACGGTGGCTGCTACGGAAACCAAAACTTGCGCATGTTAAATTTGGAACCGATAATCGGATTCAAAACCAATTTTTGTTTGATTCCAATAAAAAAACGATCCCATTGGAATCGTAATTTTTGAAACGATTCCAAGTTGGAACCGGTTCTTGATGATAGGTTAGCAATAGCATACAGCTGTAAGCCTATTACTAACACAGCCAACTGTGCACATAGTACAATTCTATTAGAAATCATACTATACTTTGAAATGTAGGTAATGTATGTTTTATATGAACATACAATGGAATATGTAAAGCCATTTCCATAGATGTCATCAAAGACAATTGTTAAACTATGTAATGGACTGCATTTCTACAGTACAGTTATATCATTACTGTACTGTATGCTGTAGAAGTACCTTGCACCTGCATGCATTGACAAAAATAACTATGACAGCTTTTCTATTCTTCTTTCTATTCATCCTACATACATCAATACTTGCTATACTGTAGATCTACACATTTATTGCCTCAGGCTGGATGTGAATGCAGAGACTCCACTCTAGCAGACACATCCGGAGAGGCATCCAGTTCCATTACTACCAGCGTCTTTTACCGCTTTTGGATTTGCATATTTCTACACATCTCAGATGTCAGCAGCAGGGTCAGGGTGCAAGGTCCACCAGTGTGAAGCTCAAGAACACTCAGACAGTGATGAGCACTGACTGGGAAAGAGCTGGGAACCTGTGGCCTTCAAGCTTTAACTCACTCCATGCATCTGCAGCACAAACCATCAACTGCTGCAACACATCCAATGTTGCTCCAGCTTTGGTGCTGCTGATCCAAATGGGTCAGTGTAACGCTTATCAGTTCAATTTTCTAAACACAAACGGACATTTGGAAAAACAGAAAAATGGGTTCCAATATCCAATTTTTCTTTTTTTTCCGCCTTGACAAATTAAAAAATTGGATCTTTAAACTGTTTTTCCAATTTTCTGTTTTTATTCAGAGGATCAGAAATTTAGAAAATTACAAAATTGCATCTGGGCTCCAATTATTCAATACTGCAATGGTATTCTCTCCCTCATTCCGCCTAGCTACGCCCCCCCCCCCCCCCCCCCCCGCGCACACACACACACACACACACACACTCGAAACCATCCAAAGTCTATCAGTTTTGTTTGTTTTTTGGTCCATATGCAGTTATTCCACAAAGTAGAGGGAGAGAATACCATTGCAGTATTGAATAATTGGGATGCAATTTTGTAATTTTCTAAATTTCTGATCCTCTGAATAAATAACAGAAAATTGGAAAAACAGTTTAAAGATCCAATTTTTTAATTGGTCAAGGTGGAAAAAATGGAAAATTGGATATTTGAACCAATTTTTCTGTTTTTCCAAATGTCCGTATGTACTTAGAAAATTGAACTGATAAGTGTTACACTGACCCAAATGCAGGATAAAAACAAATACTGCAGGCAGATCAGATGTACAGTACTTCCTGTTCACTTCCTCAGTCTGATTGCAGCCGTAGTCTGAAGCATCTCCTCATCTATCCGGCCCTCACTCTCTGTTCCCTCTTCTTTCACTGTTCCTGCTCTCCTCCTCTTTACACTCCCTCCCTCCCTCCCTCCCTCTTACACAAGTGGGTGACAGATGTGAGCCACTCTGGAGAGCACACAGACACCCAGCACTCATCTGCCAGGCACCGCTGCTGCTCTTATAGGGTGTGTGTGTGTGTGGCAAGTGCAGCCTTTAATCTCGCCGCTGTGTGGTCACCATGGGATAAGGTGATTTAATCCTGAATGGAGAGTGTATGACCATACCAGTGCTATACACTTTTAAACACACACACTAACACACATACTTTAAATACAGTAGACACATATGTCTGCTCCATAAGGAATGAAATGGAAAATCTCTCTCACAATCTCTCCCCCCACTCCCTGCCTTACACACATGGACACACAGATTTCCGCTCACTTCACATGTAATGTAATCACCTGGGCTCTCCATGCTTCCTAACTCAATAACGCTGACAGCCTCCACCACACACACACACACACACACACACACACACACACACGCACAGAAAAACAAACTTGCACATCCTCCGGAACAACCTGCGATATATTCACCTCCTCTACTTTCATTTTCATGCTCTCTGATCCTTCCTACTACAAACTGATCTATTTGCAACTTATAGTAGCTGTTGCCATTGGAAACTCTGTTCTTCCTGTATTTACAAGCTAACCAGTGAGTCTCATTAGCCACTGACCCATTTCTGTTGCAGAGCACAGAGTTCGGGGACTGACTCAAGCCAGCCCTAGGTGCCAGAATGAAGTGTCTAAGGGGGGTGGAGAAACAGAGGCAAAGATAGAGAGTTGGATTGACAGGGCCAAAAGAGAAAACAGACAGACTGTGGTGGCTCTTTGTTACATTATTCAACAGCATTCATGAGATCGGACAGAGAGAATGGAAGATGTACTGATAAACAGAGCAAGAAGAGTTGGAAAGCCCAAGTAAAATTGTAGGATAAGTGTAAGGGTGTTTGTGGATGGTGACCAGGTGCGGCGGCCATAACCGCTCCTCTGAGCGCCATCTGCTCCTCGCCGCAGCAACTGTTGCCAGCGTACCTGCTCTCCTCTCCTCCCCTCTATCCCACCTTTTACTCCTCCTCTTTTGGCTCCTCACCTCCTTGTTTCTGCTCTCCTTGTCCCCACTTCTTTTTCTCCTTCTGCCTTCCCTCTTTCCTCACACGTTCTTTTCTCTTCCGTTCAATTCATTTGTGGATACCTGCTTTCTAGTCAATAAGCTTTATTGGCGTGACATTCAATTCAGTATATATTAGCAACGCTTCAGTGAAGTACTAATAACACTGAGATACATCAAGTGTATCTCTCTCTTTAGCATGTCTTTAACTATATACAGTGTTTACATGCTGTAGTCATTTCTGCAGCTAACTGCTACTGTGCTTAATACTGCCACTTCTCCCCTGCAACACACACACACACACACACACCCCCCGCTTCCACCAAAATCTTTAATTCTCTGAGACCCCCCCCCCCCACACACACACACACACACACACACACACCCCCACCCCTACTTTGAAAACCATCTCTCTTCCGTTCCTTCGTTCCCTGGCAATTGTGCGGACATGACTCAGGGCCCTCTGTCTACAGAGAGAAAAAGAGAGAGAGAGAGAGAACCAGAGAAAGAGTGGAGAAAGGAGTTTGATGGTGGGGTGTTTAGAGAGAAGGGAAGAAAAGAGGTAGAGTGAGTGGGGGAGAGGGAGAGATCGTAGATCAGAACCGTCATGATTGAGCCATCTGCTGAGAGGAGGCCAGTGAGACTCAAACACACACATACACACACACACACACACACACACACACACACACACACACACCTGCTTAAAGATCACCACTGCCACCTGTTGGTCATTTTCTGACACTACGCCTCTCCTTCCCCTCTCTCTCTGCTCCTTCTCTTACATCGTCTCACTGCCCCGTTGCCATCCGGTAGGAACATGCCAACCGGAGATGAGACACGTAGCTCTGAACATCGATCAGTCTGGTCTGGCTGTCTGCTGAGCCAGTCTTAACCAGCCCATTCTCTTTGCTCCGCAGGGTTTTTTTGTACTCTAATATATGAGTTTTATCTCCACCTAACTCCTTTCTAAGAAGAGCGGAGCCTCAATACGGATTATGAAGCTTTGGCTCTTTCAAAACATATTTAGTATAGTGATGTGCTACAGACTCTTGCCAGTGCTACGATGCGCTACTCTAATCCTGCTTTTGCTGTTTAATTCTTGCCCTGCAGTTAAATGTGATTTGTTGAACACCGTCTGTTCCTCTGTGGGTGGCTGTGTGTTGTTGCATTTTTATGTGCGCGCACACACACACACACACACACACACACACACACACACACACACACACACACACACACACACACATACATACACAAACACTCTCTTTACTGGCCTGAATCGTTCTTTCTTCTCCTCTCAGGCCTCTCCCCTCTCTCACTGCCGGCGAGCCTAAACGATGTCCACTCTCGTTCAGCAGTCTAACCTTTTAATAGATTCATAAACGCTTCCCTCCCATTGGCCAGAGCAGGCCATTTCATCCTATTAGAGATTAGCATACGGCTGAGTGGAGGAGGAAGTGCTCTTTATATGCTAACGAGGAGATAATGTATGCAGCGAGGACCAACCAATGCCCCACTGGGAGGACTCTGGGTGGCCCGACGAGCTGAATCTTGAGGCAGTACTGTCTTTATCTTGTATTTCACTCCCATTCACAGTCAGGCGGACTGTGTCTTTTGTTCTATGCTTAAACAGACTGTGCAAAGGTGCCACTGTAGATGGCAACAACACTGGGAGTGTCTCTCTGTACCTGATGTTATTGTGCGACATAAACTAACACTAAAGTGGCTGTGCAAAAGCCTGGTTTTACCCTTATAGCTATATAAACATTAAAATAGACTATAAAGCAATAGTTCAGCATTTTGGGAAATATGCTTATTTGCTTTCTTGCCCGAAAGTTAAAAGGGAAAATCAATTCCACTCTTATATCTGCATTGTAAATATGAAGCTACTGCTAGCAGCCAGTGAGCTTAGCTTAGCACAAAGATTAGAAACAGGGGGAACCGAATTTTGCCTAGCACGTCTAAAGCGTACATGTTATATCTCATTTGTTCAATCTGTAGTCACAATCTATCAAAACTAAAGTGTAAAACCTGGCTAGCTGTTTGCCCCTGTTTCCAATCACTATACTAAGCTAACATGCTATTTAACAGACAGAAATGAGAGTGGTATCAATCTTCTCACGTAACTCTGGTAGATCCTAAATCGGATCAGCTAGAATGGTCGACGTGTTAGGTTTAGGCATGGGGAGTGGGCATTGGTTAGGGCTCGGGTAAGAATACCAGGGTAAGCCATCAGAGGCAGAATAAGGCGGGCCACAAGGCACATCCTTTGATGTTGACCGTCTAGCAGATATGTTAAACTATTCCTTTTACTTGCTTGATTAATAAGTGATGAATTGTTCAACAGTCCATCTGACCAGCTGCCCCTCCCCCCCCCCCTCCTCTCTGTTTGCGCAGGAACAAGGTGTGGTGGGAATGTCACGGCCACCGGGCGCCATCCCACCTCCTCACCCTGCTGGGGGCGTGGCCACAGGGGTGGGCCCCAACCAGGGGTCAGGACCACCTCCGGGCTACGTGGGCAACCAGCAGCAGGCGGCCATGATGAAACAGATGATGGCGATGGAGCAGGAGAAGAGGGTGCAGATGCACATGATGGAGCAGCAGAAACAGCAGCTCTTCAGAGAGCAGAGACAGCAGCAGCAGCAGCAGCAACTTCTGGCCGAGCAGGTGAGCGTTTTTCAACCTGAGTGCTCATAGCGTAATGTTAGTGTGATGGTGTGGTGATGAAACCAACTGGCTAGGTCTGTGTAATTCGTCTGTCATGCATTAAACTATAATTTTTGTTTATTCATACACTCTGCATATGTGTCTGTGTCTGCAGCTCCCTTTTCATCTCTGCTGTGTGTGTGTGTGTGTGTGTGTGTGTGTGTGTGTGTGTGTGTGTGTGTGTGTGTGTGTGTGTGTGTGTGTGTGTGTGTGTGTGTGTGTGTGTGTGTGTGTGTGTGTGTGTGTGTGTGTGTGTGTGTGCGTGCGTGCGTGCGTGTGTGTGTGTGTTTGCCACATGCCATCTGCTGTGATAATGTGGTGTTTTCTTTTTATTTCTCTCTCTGTGAGGGAATCAAGTGTTAAAGAATTCTGAACTCTAACGTCACCACCCACTACGTTGGTTTTAATTGGCTCTGCAAAAACATACACAGACACACAAATATAGGTGTCTGGAAAGGAAACACATCCTGCTGGGAATTAGTGTATGTTGTTAAATGGATATTGTACCTTCATTTAAATGATCAACACCTTATGCTTTCCAGGCACACATTCAGTTGCTGCTTTGTATGCTGCAAGGACCCAGACTATTAGGTTTTTACCTGCACCACAACTATGGCTATAATAGAGCATCAGGGCTGCCTTTGGTTTCCTATTTGAGCATTGATCAGTTATGTTATCATTTGTGTGTAGGAGAACATCATGCAGATACTATATACTATACCAAACATCTGTCCCACTTCTGCTATACCAAACATCTGTCCTAGTTCTGCTATACCAAACATCTGTCTCTACTGTACCAAACATATGGCTCATCTACATCACTCTACTGTACCAAACATCTGGCTATCATCTACTGTACCAATCATCTGTCTGTACTGTACAAAATATCTGTCCCACTTCTGCCTTACCAAACATCTCATTACCAACGTCTCATCTACATCACCAAAGAAAAAATCTGTTCTGTACTGTACCAAACATCTGCTCAGCCACATCTGTCTGTAGCAGCTATACTAAATAAATCACTCAAATGATTGATCAGCTATCAAAATTCAAATTGAGGACATTCCCTGTACTCATACCTGCCAAGGCACCATTCTCGCTCAGAATGTAATGTTGTCTGACAGTGTACTTTCTGGAGGTTTACACACTCACAACACAATATTAAGGTGCAAGAAAATATAACATGGAGAAAAGAATGCTTGCACACTTGCGCAGGTCCAATGCAAGTTTTTAATGAAAACAAATCAGGCGAATATGTTTGCCCCCTGTGAAGGTTTTGTAACCAAAAGCTTGGCTTTATCGTTATAAACTAGCTCTAGAGCTAGGACTTCAGTGTGCATTTAAAAGCATTATTTCATTCTTTAATTAATCATATTTAATGATCATAAAATCTGTTTAGTTTACTGTTATTTTTGTGTGACCCTATTTTTTGTCTGTATCATATAATGAGACCAAACCTGAATTTATGAAATGGATATGCAGGCATGTAACATTTCTAACCGACACTAACAATTGTGTGTGTGTGTGTGTGTGTGTGTGTGTGTGTGTGTGTGTGTGTGTGTGTGTGTGTGTGTGTGTGTGTGTGTGTGTAGCTCCAACAGCAGCAGCATCTCCCCAGACAGCTGGGCCAAGGCCAGAGGAATCCATACCCCCAAGTCAATCAGTACCAAGGTGAGACATACAAACACATGCATCCATTTAATCTGTGCAACAATACACACAAGTTGTGCAAAAATCATAAGAATGGCAGCACCCCAATGGATTTTCTAATAAACAAAGCAAGACCTGACCTGCATTCTAAAGCATTTTATTGATGACTACATTAGTATATGGATTTTTGGTAAATCAGTTTCTAGTTCTTTGCTGAGCATCCTGATGCTTACCAAAAAAGGCTTCCAATCGCACATGCACACTTGGTCTGCATCAATATGGGATACATGGTAGAGAGCCAAGACACTTAGACGTTTCCCAGATTTTACAGTTCACTCTCTGACATATTCAGAGACAGATACACACAAACACATAAAAACATGGATTCAAACAACCACGCTGACTGAGCATCACCCTGAAACCAATCCTCTGTCTGTCTGTCTGTCAGAGACATCTGTTGGCGCTCAGATGCTCTTCAGACTCTCTCTCTCTCTCTCTCTCTCTCTCTCTCTCTCTCTCTCTCTCTCTCTCTCTCTCTCTCTCTCTCTCTCTCTCTTTAAAAAAAAATAGAATATTCCTGCTCTGCCTGTTACCACGGCAACTTGTCTGTCCTGGATCCCCCAGAGTTCCGGTGAAGTCAGAGAGATGGATGAGAGGAGGGAAGTGGGAGAGAGGGGGGAGGCTGGCAACTAGAGGAATAGGTAGATGGTCTGGTAGGTAGATGGAGAGGTTAGGAAGAGAAAGAAAGAGAGAGGAGTGGGTAAGAGGATGATGGACAGACAAAGAAAAACAAAGAGGGAGAAGAGTCCAATCAAAAGCCATTTCTAGCCATCAGAGAGTCTGTAAGTCTGGGAGATGATCTGGAGAGGAAGAGGGGGCTCCAGCATGAAACTCTGGCCTAGAAATGCATCTGTTAGTTCAGCTATCCTGCAGCGTATCGGTGATTTGAAAGCAATGATTGCGCTCGTATAACCAGCTATCAGAACATAATGATTCTCTCCGTTCTTACTTATATTTACATTAAGTGATATGTGGAAGAGATGCGGCTATTGCAATACCTCCAACTGTGCTCACTCCCTACTTACTTAGAAGTCTGGAGTGTGTGATCCTCTTCGTTCTGACTCCTCTGTTACAGTTCCAGTCCATGCTGTGAGGTGAGGGATTAGTGGAATGATGTCAAAAGTGGGTTTATTAGAGGATTTAGAGCCATTTCCACGCTAGCAGACCTCCTCAGCTCTGCCACTACAGAGGCTCTGATAGGAGAACGTGTGGGGAAGTGAGATGCTGGCGCTACAGTGTGTTTTATTTTTGCGTGGTCGGATTTGAACTAAATTGGGAGAGAGGCATTAGTTTCCAGAGTAAACAGGTTGTCACGGAACATAAATCTTTGCCTCAGCACTGACTTATTAGATTGGTCTTACGTGCCATTTGGTGATTTAAGTGAAGTTAATATACATGCTTCAAAGCTGTTTTACGAAAGTCCAGCTCCTTTGTGATTTCTGTCCCCATATGCCTCTCTAATTCTTTCCCAACTCCATTGTCTCTGTTCTCTGGTTTTTAACTCCTCTGATTCTCCTCTTCTAGGCCCTCCTCAGGACTTGGCATCCAGAAGCCAGGCTCTCCAGAACATCCGGGCTGCCCGTCTCCTACAACAGCAGCAGCAGAACCAGCAGCAGATGGTCCAGATGAGTTCTGTACAGGGCCAAGGGGGCTCCGTGGGACCCCAAACTGACATGGGCTTACCCTACGGCAACCAGGGGTCCAACCAGGGTTCCCTGTACGGCCTCAACCCCTCCATGAGCCAAATGATCCACCAGCAGCAGCACCAGAGCCAAAGTGTCCAAGCCTCCATGGGTCTTCCACCGCAGCACAACCCCGCCGGAGGGCCGCCCCGGCAGGCAGGTGCAGGTCCTGGGGTCGGGGGTATGCCCGGAGGCCCCGGAGGTGCTGGAGCTGGAGGGTATGGCGGACAGGGGATGTTAATGAACTCCATGAGCCAGCAACCCCTCAAAGGCCCTCCCAACGCCAAAGCCCAAGCACAGAGACTACAAAGCATGCTGGGAGCAGGAGGAGGAGGCGGGGGAATGGCGGCGGGTGGCTGGCCACAGCAGCAAGGACAGAGTCTGCAGGCCATGGGGGGAGGAGTCGGAAGGACTACAGGAGGAGGGGGAGGAGACATGGTGGGGTTCAGCTCCAGCCAGGGTTATGGGATGCAGCCGGGTCAACCCCCGCGCATGGCCAAGCAACACTTTCAGGGTCCGGGCCAGGGTCCGGGCCAGGGGATGAGCCAGGGAATGAGCCAGGGAATGGACCCCAGAGTGGGCAACCCAGCAGCCGGTATGGGCGGCCCAATGATGGGCCCTCACATGGGCGCTCAGCCCAGGACCAACCAGCCCCGGCCCATGGTCATAAACCAGGGGATGAACCAGGGGGTGATGGGCCAGGGGATGACTGGGATGGGGGGGTTTGGGCCGGGCCCTGGGGGGCCTGGAATAGGGGCAGGGGGAGGAGGAGGTGGACCCTATGGACCAGGGGGAGTCGGGGTTGGAGGTCAGCCACCGGGCTACCAGAGGACAGCCAATCAGGACATGTCATCCTATGGATATGGGGGCGGGCCCTCAGGGGGAGGAGCCTTTGGAATGGGCGATGGCTCAGGGGCAGAGCTGGACTCAAGTGATGGTTGGATGGAGGAGTTTTTCCCGAGCCAATAGCCAACGGGGAAACTGGAGATGAGTTTTTACTGGATGAACTAAACATTAAAGTAGGACAAATGTTAAAACCTGAGAAAGTAAAACAAAAAGGATGACATGATGTGGACTGGCATGTTTTTGTTTTGTAAAACATGAGCAAGGTTATAAATGAGTTCCTGTGTTATGTTTTGTGTGTGTGTGTGTGTGTGTGTGTGTGTGTGTGTGTGTGTGTGTGTGTGTGTGTGTGTGTGTGTGTGTGTGTGTGTGTGTCTGTCTGTCTGTCTGTGTGCGTGTAAGATGGAGAGAGCGATCATTATGTCTCGTGCATATTAATGAAAAACCAATATAGAGATTAAGGGGTGTGTTTCATTGGTTTCCCTCTTTCTCTACGGAATGAATTTTTCTCATGTTCCAGTGTTTGAAAGCGAGCACCGTTTACACAACAGCGCTTTTGGGCCCGAGCTTCAGCAGGGGCTGATTGAACACCGCAGACTGATGAAGGGGAAGGAAGACTTGTTCTCTAGACAGCAATTTATTTGTGTTTGTGTGTTTGTGCCACCCGGCTCACTGCTTTAGATCTCTCAACTGTGTGACGAGCTGAAGGGAGTAGAAAGCACTCTCAGCGCTCCCATTTCCTGTCTTAGATTTGTGCCCCCCATATACGCACACACACACACAAATATGTTGCCTTCGCACTCTTACTTTGTTCTCTTCACTTGATCTCTCTCTCTCTCTCTCTCTCTCTCATCCTCCTTCCCTCTCTCCTCCCGCCTTTCCCACCCTCTCTCCAGAGACTCATTGCACACTCTCAGCGCTCCTTTCTCTGTTTAAATTGTGAACATCACAACAGAACAAATAATGTCTCTCTATTGTGCCACACAAGCGCACTATGCCCTCTAGTGCTAGTGCTTTTGCTAGGCAACGGACCTGAGTGGCGTTTTTTTTTTTTTTTTTTTTTTGGCGGGGGGGCTTTATTTCCTGTGCGTGGCTGTTGATGACGGGTATGCATGCAGAGGAAGACAAAGAGAGTGAAAAGCAGAGAAAGAGGGAGAGAATAGGCAGCTAAAGGAAGCACTTGGACTCAAAGGCTCACGCACACACACACACACACACACACACACACACACACACACACACACACACACATACACACAAACCAACAAACAGACAGACAAGCATCAGCCTGGGAGGATGAGCGGATGTGTGCGAGGCAGCTAACGGAGCTAATTCCATTAAACCCTCTGGCTGTGTGACGCAAACCACATCGCATACATCAGGCTGACACAAGGCAAAAACGATCGCTGGGCACTGAATGTATTCAAGCACCACAAGTGACTTCTACTTTTTAAGAAAAAAAGAGAAAAAAAGAAAAGCTCATTGAAAGCCCACCCACATGTTTTGTTTGTTGCTGTGTTTAATCTCTAACAGTGATGCTGGTTGTGTCTTTGTTGACTTAAAAAAAAAAAAAAAAAAAAAGAATTAAAAAAAGTTAGCCTTCTTTTAGTTTGTGTTGTCTTTAGAAAATCTTGTTTGTCCTCCCGTCACAGCATAGCCTTCCCTCCCTCCCATTGGGACACAGCTGGTTGTCAATCACCGTGGCCCCGCCCTGCTTTACACCGTGGCTTCTCTTGTACCGCAGCTAGAAGACGCCCTCGCTCCCAACTAGAACGTAACTGTGCTATACTGTAACACTACTGTGAAGAAATACGAGTTGCCCCCCTCCAGCCTTGAGTTTGTTTTATAGACGGTAGAGAGACTTCAGACAGCTGATTGGCTTCAAAGAATGACGACGGTTAGCGCCAGTAAGCATCAAAATGATCAGTGCTTCCACTGAAGTCAGCGTCTCCCCTTCTCAGAGCTTTCTTCATTTCATTCATCGTCAACAAGCTGTCCACTCTTTTTCCCCAACGGTTGAGTGATAAATATGTGTCGAAGTAGGTTTGAATACAGTAGCTAGTGCTTGGAAAGAAAACACCTTCCTTCTCGGAACTGTTTTTTTTTTTTCGTGATCTCGGAAAAAAAAGACGAATGAAAGCGTGTTTGTACTCGCATCACTTTGTATTTAGCTCATCAGAGTGAACGTTTGGAGGATGCCGCTGTAATCAACAAACCAAAAAAGCCTTTCTTCTCTGTAAACTAACTCCTTGGCATCAACACACGTGTTCTCCTGGCTGTTGATGTTGTATAATGCAACCCCTTTAAATACAAACTTTTACCGCCACGTCCATCGTCCGTCCTGTAAGCAAAATGAGGTTCTGTACTTTTGATTTTTGTCATGTTTGTGAAGCAGAAGTTCTCTGTGTGGAGTTTAACGGGCCGTTTTTTTCGGGTTGTAGTGTTCCCCAGTTTTATCAGGGTGTGGGGGGGGGAGAGATGGTTGAATAAAGAAAAACCCCTGTACTGTGTCGGTGTCAAGATTACGGAAGCTCATTGCATTCACATGAGTTTAAAAAAAAAATCACGATAGTTATCTCGTAATTACAAGATAGTATCTCTTAATTACGAGATAATAGGTCATAATTATGAGATACTATCTATATAGATACTATCTAGATAACGTGATTTTTTTTTTTTTTTTTTTTTAACTCGTGAATGCAATGAGCTTCCATACAAGACAAACTCTTGGATTGTTTGAGCCTTCCTTGTGCAGGAAATGCATTTGCCGCTTCTGTGGCTCTGCTGCTCCATGCTTTTCAACCTTTGACTACCGCTCCAGTACAACGTCAGTGTCCAGAGCGGTGAAACGGAGGCGGTGTGTAGGAAAACGCCTAAGGTTTACCACTCCAAAGTGGAGGCAAGAAGTTAAGAGGAAACACTTCTGGGTCAGTGTTATGGTCACAGCCTCTATGACCGTTTTTGTCTTCTTCAAAGTAAAAGTCTATGATATGGTTTTAAAATCCCTTCAGGAAGAGAAACTGAAGCTTCCTCCAAATATCATTACGTACCGGGACCAAGTCTGTAGACAACATTTTAACAAAAAAATTGTTGTTGTTGATGTTCTATGTTTTATTTTATTTGTTTGTTTTTTTTGTTTTTTTTTTACTGGTGCTGACATATATGTGATTATGAGAAAAAAAGTATATAAAAGATAATGGCTATTTGTAAATATGTTTTTACAGGTTTAAATACATCAGATAATACAGTCTCTACTCTGTAAAGAATTTACTGTTTGTTGGAAAAATAGAGATGTATTTTTATTTTGAAGTTTTTTGGTTTCACGTTTAACCCATCTGAGCTATGCCATTGCACTTCAGACAATGTCTTACTACTAATTTGTATTGTAAACCTCCTCTCTTTTTTGGATTTTTTTTTTGTTTGTTTTTTTTTTAGTTTGAGATTTGACTCTGTACCTAAGCAGTGCTTATTTCTTTTTATTCTGTACAGAATTCTGAAATGTTAACAAAAGAGAATTACAAAAGACTTTTTTTTTTTTTTTTGGTTTGTTTTTAAAAAAAGATACAATAAAGAGAGAATGTTCTCGCTGATCATATTAAATGAAAGTTTCTGTTGTTCGTTGGGTTAATTTGTTAGTGCAGTCATTAGCCCAAAACTGACCAAATGTAGTAAAAGGTTATCAGACAAGTCAAAGTCAAACTGAATACATACAAAAATATACAGTACATATCAGCAAGCAAACGCTACCAAAGTTTGCAAGCTAACACAAATTAAAAAATTTTAGTTTAGTTTGACATCAAATGAAAATGGGCTACATGACATGACACACATCGACAGTATGTCAAAAGGCACAATAAAGTCCAAGATTAATTACCATTGTAGTCTTCAATGAAGACAAGAGACAAGCACTTTGTCACTGCCCAATGTGAGTCGAGAGCAGATGTGAGTTGCGCATGCTCAGATTTAAACGGTTTACGGCATAACGCCAAGGGATCCGGAACGTTTTAGCTAGCTATGATTGTTTGATTGCTAACGTTCGCTCAAAATGCCATTCAAGTGACAGCCTTTGTTGTGTTTGATTGCTAACTTGTAGCCAGCAGTGAACGAACTTCCTTATGTTGGTCCATTTTTATTGTATTGACATGACAGAAGTCTCTCGTTAGCAGGTTCTTGTAGGCTACTTCAGCCTCTAATCTAGACATCAGGGATCATGCCGTGAAAATGTGATGCCTTACGCTAAATAATAAATTACTGCTATGTAATGTACCTATCTCATTCTGTTACTAACCGCAAAACAGATTTGTGTGAAATCTGGTCTAGCCTACCTTTTTTTTTTTTTTTTTTTAATTTAGGATTCAATTTACAAATATTCAGTCATCACAGTATGTATACATAAATAACAAAAACAAAGATATATAAAGAAGTGACAGTTGCAAACTTCATTAATGCTATTGACAGCAGGAGTTCTTAATTAAATAATTGAGTATATATCAGTTATTGAAATACCTTTCTTATTTGTTATCAATTTAGGAGACTCAAAGTATATGTCGGTTTCAATTTGGAATAGTTTAAAACATGGTGTTGATTTGGAAAATGTTGCTTTGTGAATATGGAACTTTCCTAATAAGATAAAGAGGATTACAATATGACATGCATTTCTATCTTTACATTCAAAATAGGTTGGTCTAGCCTACCTGTGTGGGGCTGGTGAGGAGGGGGGGCGTCATTGTCACAAAGTGACGCCTGCGCAACTCACATCTGCACTCGACTCACATCGGGCAGTTAAAGATGAAGATAATGTTATAAAGATAGATGAAGAGTGTTGCTTGCTAGCTCAATTTGTTAGCCTGTTGGCTGAAATGCTTTATCTCTCTAGTTTAGACAGTGATTCTATGGTTAACTGCTCCTCAGATCTCTGCAGGGTAAATCCAGACAGCTAGCTAGACTATCTGTCCAATCTGAGTTTTCTGTTGCACGACTAAAACAACTTTTGAACGTACACATGTTCCACCAAAACAAGTTCCTTCCCGAGGCTATTTTGCAGTTGCTCCTACCGTTGCCGCCCAAAATGATTGTGATTGGTTTAAAGAAATGCCAATAAACCAGAGCACGTTTTTCTCTCATTCCGGAATGCTGTGTGGACTAGCCAGACCCTCCTCCACAGCGCTGTGGAGGAAGGTCTGGCAAAGCGAGAGTACAAGAGTTTAGACAGTGATGCTACACAGCAGTATAGCACAGAATATATATGGAGGATTAACAATCCATGCACTGGCTGTTGTAGTTTTACGTCAGCAAGCAATCAGTCTGGCATTGCCAGACCTATCTTTACAGTTCTGTGTCAGCGCTGCAGTATGGTCTGGCTACACCCCCTATCTATTCTGTGATTGGGGGGGAAATGCTCTGACTTGTTTGTATTTTTTTTTAAACCTATCACAACTGTCCTGGGCGGCGCTAAGCACTATAGAGAGCAAAGTCCTAGAGCTGAAGATCTTTGATAGAAATTAAGACTTAATTTCTATCATTTTACAAGGGGTCAGGCAGGGCTCGGGCTTGCGCTCGGGCTTGCGCTCCGGGTTGCGCGGTAAATGAGCGGTCAGGTAATGTGTTTCGATTAGCGCGAAAAAGGATGCTGAGGAGGCGAAACAGAGGCTGAACTCTGGAGGACTTATTTTATTTCTTTGTTCCAACTTCCAAGTGGCCTTTAGCCTATGTTAGTTATGAATAAATTATAAAATGACAAAAGGCAAAAGAGCTGTGTGCGTGCGCACATTTGAATAATGTCGGGCTGTAAACGGGTTTGGGCTTTTAAAAAGCTGTTGATCAAAATGTACTTGTCGGGCTCGGGCAGAATTCTGTTGGGCTTGGGCCTTGTTGGGCCTAACTTTTAAGACCCGATTACAGCTCTACAATGTTCCTCTCCTTTCTGTGGACCACCATGGGACCTTATTTCAGAAATAATATGTACGGTAGTGAATGATGAGAGACAAATTATTTTTGATCCCGTTTGAATTGGCCTATGTTCGTCAATTGAAGAATAAGACTACGCACCCCAAAGTCGCGTAAGTGACATCTCGCTGAAGCTCGGCAGCAGATCTTGCTCGTTGTTTGCCTCCTGGCTGATGAAAAGTCGCTAGATAAAACACATCAGGTAAGATAACGTTACATGTGTTGTAGAACAGAGCTAAGCTAGCTAGCTAGCTAGCTAGCAAGCAAGCTGGGCACCAAGCAAGGTATAATGTGCGAGACGAGACAAGTGGTACTACGACAAAATGTGACTTTCTTCAGTTGCAACCTTTTCTTTTCAATTGACGAACATAATATGTGTAATCCATGGCGATCAAAAAATAATTAGTCTTTTCCCATTCACTACCGTTCATATTTTTTTCCTGAAATAAGGTCCCATGGTGGTCCGCAGTAAGGGGGGGACTTTGCCTCTCTGGAGGAGATAGAGAGAGAGGGGAGGGACGCGCCGGATGTCCGGCTTTATGCCAGCAATGTACATCTATCTATCTATCTATTGAGCCAGACTAGTTAGTAAGTAAGTTAGTTAGAACCATAGACAGTATATAAACTGGACCAACAGGTCCCGTGTCTCTGGACGGAGACCAGTGAAGGATATTAGAAGCACTTTTCCGGTGATGGCTGAGCGTTACTGAGCAGCCTCCAACTGAGAGAGACGATGTAGATGTGACGTGAGCAACCTGTCTGAAAGTTGGAAGTCTTCTGGTAGCTGTGCCAAGAGAAATCTCAATCATTCCCAATCTAGCAGAGACGGAGAGCGTAGGTATATGTAAGGAGATAACATAGGCACAGGCTAATTATTGCTAACTAAAATGCTAGTTAACATTAGTAATTAAACTTAAACAGCTAATGTGAGTCCAAACTGCCTGCGAGCTTCTCCTGGACTATACGGTAATTCCTCTACTATGAGACAGTAAGTCTCGTGGTTATGACACAATCGTTAGCCTAGTTTTATAAAAACGTCTGCTATGGAGCCATAACGTGAGATACAAGGTAATGGAGACTTTTATAAATTGTCGTGTTTCTTTAGAAATAAACAATGGACAAATAGAGTCTTTAAACACTTCAGATGTGAAGTTATTTGCTGTCAAAGTGACGTCAAAAGGAATGGCAGTCAATGGAATGCTAACGGGAGGTGATGGCTTGGTAGCATCAAAATGGCGCCATAGGAGCTACGCTCCTAATATTGGAAACCCGGGGCACGTTCAATCTCAAAATGGTGTGCACCATTACGGTTACGGCTTCCAGGTCCTGTTTCCAAACGGTGTGCAACAAGCTCTAACAAAGATATTCTATAGTTCTAAGCAGTCTCTGGATTTAAGGTACGTTTTCTGAGGTGTTACCCCATCAGCAGCCAAGTGTCTGTAAACTGGTGGTATTATAAAGGGTGTTCATCGCCACAGTTTCAGTTTAAATAAACGCTTTGCTGCGTTTTGTCGGGGCTGAATGTGCCCTTAGTGATAAAAATGAAATGTGTGGGTAGAATAGGAAGAAGAGGGGTTTTTTTTTTAATGTAGGTTAGGTTTAATGTATTTAATCAACTGCTTATTGTCCATTTCTGGGCTCCATACACCACAACACTTTGTCTGTGAATACACTGACGAGCAAGTCATTTCATTTCAGGGTCGCAAGACTGATGGAGACAAATGCACACACATTCACGTAATGCCTAAAACCAGACTGACTAACTGCTGTAGTAATGTCATGTCTAACAGACCAGATCTGCATAATTAGACTCGCATATGCTAAAGAGCAGAGCCTTAATTCTGTCTGGCAGTACTAGCGACAGTGAATCATGGGCTCCCTGTTGGTGTCAGCAGACAGACAGAAAGACAGACAGACAGACCACACCACACCTTTTTGTTTGTAATTCATCTTTTCCACCCCTTTCAAACTCACTCCTCCTCATCCTCTGTCAGACACGCCCCTTTTCTTCATCTCTCCTCTTCATCATGGCCACCTCCCTCTACCTCTTCTCCTCACATTCCTGCTGTATCGTTCCTTTTCCCTCTACCTAGCTGCCTTGTTTCTCCTCGACTCTCTACTCCCCACCCACCATCACCACACACACACACACACACACACACACACACACACACACACAGGCATATCCACCACACTCCTGCTTCCCGTTTGACATTGATAAATGGAGACTAACAGAGATGACAACATCATTACTCATGTTCAGTAGCGACACCGCCTAGGACAGAGAAAAACGAGAGGAAGAGGGAGGATGAAGGACAGGACAGGAGGAAGATGGGGAGTGAAGGGGTGGAAGGGGAAGGGGGAGGGCTGCAGTCGTGGGTGTTTGCTACAAACCACCCCGAAACACGCACCCTAACATCTCCAGAGAGAACCACGGTGAGGTGTTCATTACTAGTGTGGAGAAGTAGAGTAACTGTTGATAGAACCTGCAGTCTGGAACTCTGTAGGTTTCCTACACAAATCCAATCAGACTAGAAACGCCTGCAGGGCTTTATCACTGAATCTGCTGCTCTTTTCAATTAACCTTGTGTCTATTATTATATAATTATATCTATTATATATTGTATTTATTTATTTATTGTATGTATTTATTTATCATTATATATTTTTTAAAGGGGCGCTATGCAGTTTTGGCCATTTCTTCGCTGTTTTCTCACTTTTTGCTCGCAGGTTTCTCTATAGAGATCCCCCTACAGCTTCGGAATAGATATTTGGCAACGCTGTCGTAAGAACTCATTGGCAACTCTCCCCCCTCCCATCTTCTCCCTCTGGTCATGTGCATTTGTTTTCAAAGAAGCCAGCGAACGCACGGAGCCATGTCCACTGAGGTTTTTCTCCAAATATTACCCTTCTCTCCCGAGTCCGTAACATTATTCTTTTTTTCCTACAATGGCCTTAGAATGCTGTCGGACCCGAAAAAAAGTCATATAACCATTCCAATGAAGCTGTTCAGTTAAGGTAAATTAAGCTAAAATCCTCTTTAAAATGTAAACATCGCTTCACATTTGAGAGGCTCAAACTAGCAAGTATTTGGTATTTTTACTGGATGAATTGCTTAAAATGACTTTTTTGAACTAAGAATTGCTAGTATGTCAAGTGAGAGTAGTGAGGTGAATATTGAAATTAAAATAATAAGGTGAACAAGACTAAAAAACTAAAGTGGAATGGTGGCGCTCGAGGAAAAGTCAGAGGATCACCAAAGTGAAACAGCTTCATCCTCCGAGAAACATGAATGTCTGTACCAAATGCCATGGCAATCCATCCAATAGTTGTTGAGATATTTTGGTCAAAAACCAAAGGGGTGAACCGACCGAGTGAGCTGTCTCTATTGGGCTAAAAGCTACAGACATTTGCAGGGCAGAAGTGGCATTGCTGAGTGATTTCTGCAGCAAAAACACAAAAAAACCATCATGAACTCTTACACAACTGTCTTTCTTCCTCGTCCGTGTTCAGAAACGCAGACAACAAGCCAGCCACAGGTCCAAATGAATGACAGCCAGTTTCCTCCTGTAGCCAAACACACACACACACACACACCCCTTCAGCCTTGCACACACTCCAGAGGCACCATTATTGGCTCTCATCACAACGACAAATGATGTGACACAAAGAGTGGGAGAGGAGTTAGAAGAATCATTCGCTCTCTCTCCCTCTCGGAGAGTAATAAGGTGACGAAATCTAGCTGGAGAAATGTGAAGTGGAAAGACATATGGAGGGGGAAGGAGAGAGAACAGGGGATAGTGTGGAATGAGAGGGAGAAAGTGTGTGTGTGTGTGTGTGTGTGTGTGTGTGTGTGTGTGTGTGTGTGTGTGTGGTGTCAAGTTGATGAATGTGGTAGCAGGAGCCATTGTGGTGGTGGTGGACTAGGAGGCCACCAGATAACAGCAGAGCAAGGCCTAAGCTGTCTCACACCATGAATAAAACACCATTAAAATCTATCTCTTTCTCTCTCTATCTCTCTCTCTCTCTCACACACACACACACACACACACACACACACACACACACACACACATACATTTAAAATTACATTCAGATTACTTTATCTTTTTGTTTCTTGAGTTATTTAAATGGGGAGTATCACACTGTGGGATAAGTGCTCTGTATGCTCCCCCAGCTGGTTTAAGATAACCTGCACATGTATGTGTACCGCATACAATATATGTATGTATACACACACACGTACACACATGCTTAGTGAACTGTCTACTCTCCCTCACAACTTAAAAGTAGTACAAATTTTGCTTGTTGGCTGATGATAAACAACAAATTGTCTGGTTTTGAGCAGTGATGTGGTTTCACCTCTTTTCTGTCCATGTGGCGCCCTCTAGTTGTTGCTGGCAAGAACCGAGAAAATCTTCACCCTAAACTGCTACATTTATTCCCCCACTTCACATTATAACAGCAGCCTTGAACGTGGAGCCATGAAGACAATCAAAATGTTCCACCGTCAAAGGCACCAATTTTTCACATCAATGTAAGTTTACCATAGTCACAAGGAGTGCTACTCAGCCTGAGACAACAGTGTTTTCTGTGGCTCTGGAGGAGCTTCCCAAACTCTTAGAAAATAACCCTGATGCTGTCATAGGGATGTCATCAGGGTTATCTCGGCTTGGACTGACTGAGACCGGGCTTTATAACAGAAAGCCGGTGTTGCAAGCTCAGGGGTAATGGAGTTTGAAAGACATGGGCATTCACCAGTGAGGAGGAGCCTGACAAGCCAGACCCACATCAAGATGGTCTGGGAACTCACCATTGCCAGGGCTCAATCCGCATGCAATAGGATGCCGCTAAAACCAAGCAGAACAACGCTAGTTGACAGATTAAACTTTTGCCGTATCCAATCAGCAAAACTCTGAACACATCTTCCTTTTTTAAGAATGATTGAATGATTTCACTCCAAGTCTTCCAGAAGACCGCTGTTCCCAGCAGCAGCAGCCATCTTCTTTGTTTTCAAGTAGCGGGGAATTCACGCGGAACCGTCGCAACTCTGCCGTCATTATGTTAAGCCCGCCCACCGACTCTATACACGATGTGATTGGCCTGACTAGAGTTTGGGTTTTCCAGCTCGCAAGCCAACGGAGAGTTGCTAGAGTGACCCTGGCTGCAAATTATATTTGCTCAGGCTAGGGTGCGTCTAGATTTCTAGACTAAGTAAGGAGGGTCTAACAAAAAGAGTCTCTTTGTAGTTGTTTAATCTTTCTTTGTGGTCATTTTGCATCTCTTTGCTGTCAGTATGTGTGTTTTTGAGTGATTATTTGGCAGTTAAAGGTCAGGGGGCCCCTGAAACATTGGGCTCCTGCAACTGTGCCCCGTAGGCCTGCACAGTAATCCATCAATGGTTATTACAGTATATACACTATATGGGTGTATATATATATGATATAAAAAACAAAGGTGACCGAGCCTTTTCAGTGGCTGCTCCAAACCTCTGGAATAGTCTACCTATTCATATAAGAACAGCTCAGACTATTGAAACGTTCCAAGTCCTTTCTTAAGACCCATTATTATGCATTGGCTTTCAATTCAAGTTGAGCTTTGATATCTTGACCTTTTTCTACTGTTGGTTATTTTGGATTGTATATTGTGTATTCTGTGTATATTATCTCTTTGATTTTTTTGAGCTTGTTAAGCACTTTGGTCAACTATGGTTGTTTTTTAATATAACTATATAAATAAAATTGAACTGAACTGAATATGGCCAAATGTGTGCAGACCAGTCAAGTTCTTCCACACCAAACTAGGAGAAACCCTTTCTTTATGGACATGGCTTTGTGCACGGTGACATTGTTATCTTCAAAAGGAAAGGCCTTTTCCAAACTGTTTTCTGAAATATGATTGTGTACAGTACATTACATTACATAGCATTATTAATTTAAGAAGGAAGATTTTGAACTACTACTACTAACCATTAAAAAATGCACACAAAATACCAAAAGTACACAAACGTATGTGGCCAGGGATGCTTTATATCATGGGTCTTCAATGGGTTTTTTTTTTCTCTTTAGGCCAAGGAGCCCTTAGCTGAAAAAGAGACTGAGCAGGGATCCCCTACTACATATATTGTATAAAAGTGAGTTGCATATTAAACTGGGCCTATAATATGTAGGGCAGCCTAAAGCCTTTATACATACCTTTTTATGGTGCATACAATACCAAGCTTTTCAAATAAAAATTGTTGGCATGTTTATATATTTATATAGTGCCTTGCGAAAGTATTCGGCCCCCTTGAACTTTTCGACCTTTTGCCACATTTCAGGCTTCAAACAAATATATAAAACTGTAATTTTTTGTGAATAATCAACAAGTGGGACACAATCATAAAGTGGAACGAAATTTATTGGATATTTCAAACTTTTTTAACAGATAAAAAACTGGGCGTGCAATTGGGCGTGCAAAATGATTCAGCCCCTTTACTTTCAGTGCAGCAAACTCTCTCCAGAAGTTCAGTGAGGATCTCTGAATGATCCAATGTTGACCTAAATGACTAATGATGAAAAATAGAATCCACCTGTGTGTAATCAAGTCTCCGTATAAATGCACCTGCTCTGTGATAGTCTCAGAGGTCCGTTTAAAGAGCAGAGAGCATCATGAAGAACAAGGAACACACCAGGCAGGTCCCAGATACTGTTGTGGAGAAGTTTAAAGCCGGATTTGGATACAAAAAGATTTCCCAAGCTTTAAACATCCCAAGGAGCACTGTGCAAGCGATAATATTGAAATGGAAGGAGTATCAGACCACTGCAAATCTACGAAGACCCGGCCGTCCCTCTAAACTTTCAGCTCATACAAGGAGAAGACTGATCAGAGATGCAGCCAAGAGGCCCATGATCACTCTGGATGAACTGCAGAGATCTACAGCTGAGGTGGGAGACTCTGTCCATAGGACAACAATCAGTCGTATACTGCACAAATCTGGCCTTTATGGAAGAGTGGCAAGAAGAAAGCCATTTCTTAAAGATATCCATAAAAAGTGTAGTTTAAAGTTTGCCACAAGCCACCTGGGAGACACACCAAACATGTGGAAGAAGGTGCTCTGGTCAGATGAAACCAAAATCAAACTTTTTGGCAACAATGCAAAACGTTATGTTTGGCGTAAAAGCAACACAGCTCATCACCCTGAACACACCATCCCCACTGTCAAACATGGTGGTGGCAGCATCATGGTTTGGGCCTGCTTTTCTTCAGCAGGGACAGGGAAGATGGTTCAAATTGATGGGAAGATGGATGGAGCCAAATACAGGACCATTCTGGAAGAAAACCTGATGGAGTCTGCAAAAGACCTGAGACTGGGACGGAGATTTGTCTTCCAACAAGACAATGATCCAAAACATAAAGCAAAATCTACAATGGAATGGTTCACAAATAAACATATCCAGGTGTTAGAATGGCCAAGTCAAAGTCCAGACCTGAATCCAATCAAGAATCTGTGGAAAGAACTGAAAACTACTGTTCACAAACGCTCTCCATCCAACCTCACTGAGCTCCAGCTGTTTTGCAAGGAGGAATGGGCAAAAATTTCAGTCTCTCGATGTGCAGAACTGATAGAGACATACCCCAAGAGACTTACAGCTGTAATCGCAGCAAAAGGTGGCGCTACAAAGTATTAACTTAAGGGGGTTGAATAATTTTGCTATCAGGCACACAGATAATGGACCCACGAGGCACGCAATACAATAGTTTATTTAACAAAATAAACTCAGCAACAGTGTCCAATAATCGACAGACAAAAGAGAAAAATCCAGGAGACAGGCAAAGTCCAAAAATCCGGGGAATCCAAAAACAACAGGTAACAGGAATACGGGAAAAACGCTCAAAAGCTGTACACATGGAAAACAGACAATCTCGCACTGGGGAGAAGGGAAGACAGAACTTAAATACATAACTAAATTAGACACAGATGCAACACATTAGGGCGGAACAGGTAATCACACAAGCTGGAAAAGAAACTAGCAGGAAGTAACACAGACAACCTTCAAAATAAAACAGGAAGTTGAAAACAAAACAGAAAATGTGATACAAACTAAAAACCATAACTTGACACAGGGACGAAACATGACAGTACCCCACCCTTAAAGGCCGACCCCAGATGGCCCAGGATCTCCAGGATGCAACCGGTGGAAGTCCTGAATGAGTTCAGGATCCAGAATATTGCTGGCGGAAACCCAAGATCTCTCCTCAGGCCCGTACCCCTCCCAGTCCACCAGATATTGATGACCCCGTCCCCGTCTCCTGACGGCCAAAAGTTTCTTGACAGTATAGACGGGACCGCTATCGATGATGCGCGGAGGAGGTGGAGCAGGAGTCTCGGGCACCAGCTGACTCTCCCGTACTGGCTTCACTCGACTGACATGAAAAGTAGGATGCACCCTCATGGTTCTGGGAAGTTTCAGACTCACAGCAACAGGATTAATAACTTTCCTGACAGGGAACGGGCCAACAAAGCGGGGTGCCAACTTACGGCTTTCGACGCGGAGAGGAATATCCCTGGTCGACAGCCAAACCTTCTGCCCTCCGTGTAGATAGGAGCTTTGGACCTCCGGCGATCTGCAAACTTCTTGTATTGGGAAGACTTGTGGAGCAGAACTTGTCATGCCCTGGTCCACGTCCGCCGACAACGGCGAACTAACGCCTGGGCGGATGGTACTCCCACTTCTTGTTCCAGAGCCGTAAAGAGGGGTGGTTGGTATCCGTACACACACTGGAATGGAGTGAGGCCGGTGGAAGAGCATGGCAGAGTATTGTGGGCGTATTCTATCCAGATGAGCTGCTTACTCCAACCAGCAGGATTCCTGGAGGACAGACAACGGAGACCTACCTCTAACTCCTGGTTCAAACGTTCGGTCTGCCCATTGGATTGTGGATGATAACCTGAAGATAGGCTCACAGTGGCGCCGAGCAGATTGCAGAACGCCTTCCAGAATCGAGAGATGAACTGGGGTCCCCGGTCCGAAACCACATCCCTGGGAAGTCCATGTAACCTGAACACATTGGAGAGCATAACCTCCGCCAGCTCCTTGGCGGAAGGTAACTTAGGCAGGGGAACAAAGTGAACCATTTTAGAAAATCTATCAACTATGGTGAGGATAGTTGTGTTGAAACCTGTGACAAAGTCTAAAGAAATGTCAGACCAGGGACAAGAGGGCACAGGAAGGGGATGCAGCAATCCGGCTGGAGGTTGGTGAGACACGCACACACAGGGGCAGGCTGCCACATACTCCTTCACAGAATCTCCCATGCCGGGCCACCAGAAACGTTGTTGCACCACGAACATTGTCCTTTTAACCCCGGGGTGACACGACAGAACACTGGAGTGGGCCCAATGAATGACCTGAGATCTAAGCTCCACCGGAACAAACAAACAGTCGATTAGGTGGACAACCGACCGGGACAGGTAGGTTTCCAGTAGCTTGTCTGACCCTCTCCTCCACCTCCCAAACCACAGCTCCGACCACACAGGAAGCGGGTAGAATGGTCTCTTCAGACTTAGGGGGGGAACCAGAGTCAAACAGTCTAGATAATGCATCCGGTTTCACATTCTTGGAGCCCGGACAAAATGACAGTGAGAAATTGAATCTGTTAAAAAACAAAGCCCACCTGGCTTGCCGAGAATTCAGTCGCTTAGCTGACCGAAGGTACTCCAAGTTCTTGTGGTCAGTCCAAACCAAGAACAGATGCTCCGCCCCCTCCAACCAGTGTCTCCACTCTTCCAGCGCCACTGCCAACAATTCTCGGTTCCCAACATCATAGTTCCTCTCTGCAGGGGACAGTTTACGAGAGAGAAAGGCACATGGGTGGAGCTTACCATCTGTGGACAGGCGTTGAGAGAGGACAGCACCCAGACCAACATTGGAGGCGTCCACCTCCACCACAAACTGTCGGTTAGGGTCCGGCATGGTTAGAATTGGAGCCGTCACGAAGCGTCCCTTGAGAGATTGAAAAGCCGAGTCTGCTTGATGAGTCCACTCGAACCTAGTCTTGGCAGAGGTGAGGACATGCAGAGGAGCAGCAACAGAACTGAAATTTCTGACAAATTTACGATAGAAATTGGCAAACCCCAAAAAACGTTGCACCTCCTTGCGATTGGTGGGGACCGGCCAATTCATGACTGCCTTGATTTTCTCAGGATCCATGCTCATCTCCCCCTCCGCCACCACATATCCCAGAAATGACACCTTGGGAACATGGAACTCACATTTTTCAGCTTTGACGAATAGCTCATGGTTAAGTAGTCTCAGAAGAACAGCATGGACATGTTGAATGTGCTCAGTCAGATTGCGGGAGAAAATCAAAATGTCATCCAGGTACACAAACACAAAAATATTCAACATATCTCTGAGAACATCGTTAACAAATGCTTGGAAAACAGCTGGGGCATTAGTTAAACCAAACGGCATGACCAAATACTCAGTGTCCACTAGGTGTGTTGAAAGCAGTCTTCCATTCATCCCCCTCCCTTATCCTCACCAAATGATAGGCATTTCTTAAGTCCAAAGTAGTAAAAATAGTAGCACCTTGTAACAGTTCAAAGGCAGAGGAAATCAATGGGAGAGGGTACCTGTTTTTTACAGTAATGTCATTAAGTCCACGTTAATCAATGCATGGCCGCAAAGACCCATCCTTCTTCCCCACAAAGAAGAATCCTGCACCGGCCGGTGAGGAAGAGGGTCGTATGATCCCAGCTTCCAAAGCAGAATCAATGTAGTCCCTCATGGAACGAGTCTCAGGAGCGGAGAGGGAGTATAACCGCCCCTTGGGAGGAAAAGTCCCTGGCAATAACTCAATGGAACAGTCATACTGTCTGTGTGGAGGTAGAGCGGTAGCCCTAGCCTTGTTGAAAACTTCCTTCAGGTCTGCATAGCAAGAGGGAACTGAAGACAGATCAGGAAAATCTCCCTTCACCGTAGTCTCCGGGTCCACAGAGGGAGGATCAGCAATCCCCTCCTCAGCATTCCCCGGTTCGACCGGAGAAGAAACCGGAACCACCGCCACCCTCGCCAGTGTAGAAACAGGCGAAACACTGTCAGAAAACATCCTGGGGCAGGACTGAAAACACACACTGGCACATGCCTCGCCCCACTCCGTAACAACCCCTGACGACCAGTCAATGTGTGGGTTGTGTTTGTGGAGCCAGGGAAACCCAAGAATCACCAGGTGGAGGGATGAATCTACCAGCAGAAAAACAATAGTCTCAGAATGTTGGTCAGGAAAAGTCAGAGTGACAGGAATGGTTTGGTGGGTTACCTGCCAAAGCAGCCGACCGTCCAGCGCCGTAGCTCTTAAAAAAGGGGCAGACAGGAGAACAGAACCCAGACCCAACTCCTTAGCCAGGGAACTGTCCATGAGGCTAGCATCAGCCCCCGAATCAATCATCGCCACAAGGGATCTGGAAATCTCAGCTGAGGATACGGTCACTGGAAACATGGGTCGAGAGGGAGTGTTAGATACAAAAGCACGGCTCACCAGTACCCTCTTCTTTACTGGTGAGCCTGCCCTTTTACTGGACAACGACCTATGAAATGTCCAAGCTGCCCACAATAGAAGCAAGCTCTATCCCGGAATCTCCTCTGTCTTTCCTCCGTGGAAAGTCGGGCCCTCCCCAGTTGCATGGGCTCCTCCCCGGAGTCAGCCTGCGGTGACGTAACAGCTGGCCGACGTAGAGATGAGGAATCCCTTGTGCCCGAGGAACCCCTGCTCGGAAGATCCCGCGGAGAATCCACGGCACCACGCCACTCTCGATCGAAGAGCCGTTTGTCGATTTTGATGGCCAGGGCGATGAGAGTGTCGAGGTCCTCTGGAAGATCCAGTGCCGCCGGCCGATCCTTCAGCGTACTAGACAACCCACACAAAAAGGCATCCACTAGAGCAGTCTGGTTCCACCCACTCTCTGCTGCCACCGTGCGGAAATCAATGGCGTAATCTGACACCCTCCGTCTGCCCTGACGAAGGCTCACCAGAGCCCGAGCTGCTTCTCTGCCCGGAGTAACGTGTTGAAAAATCTGAACAAATGTCTGAGTGAAGTGAGCAAATGAATCACAGAGGTGAACTCCTTTCCCACTCCGCTGTGGCCCACGCCTCTGCTCGTCCGGTCAGGTGAGAAATCAGGTAAGTAATCTTAGCTCTGTCCGTAGGATAGTGAACAGACTGAAGCGCAAAATGCAGTCCACACTGAGTCAAGAAGGCTCTACAGTCACCAGACTCACCGGAGAAGCGTTCAGGCCGGGACAGATGAGGCAGAGCTGAGGAATTGGCAGACGACTGGACCGAGGAAACCACAGCACCCCTTCCGTCCATGGTACCAGCAGATGGAACTGGTTCTGTGAAGCTCTGGGGGGTAGGCGACGTTACAGCAGCTTGAGTGGTTAGAAACTGTGTAGTCAGGAAGGAGACTTGCTCACAGACATTTCTCTGCAGGTCCAGCTGACTCTGTGAGATACTCCTCAACTCCGTTTGAAGAGTGGAAAGCACCTCATCTAACTGATGAAGTCTCAGTCCTTGAGATCGGATAGCGTTCTGTATTTTACTCGAGTCTGCGGAGTCCATAATTGTGGCGAGATTGTTCTATCAGGCACACAGATAATGGACCCACGAGGCACGCAATACAATAGTTTATTTAACAAAATAAACTCAGCAACAGTGTCCAATAATCGACAGACAAAAGGGAAAAATCCAGGAGACAGGCAAAGTCCAAAAATCCGGGGAATCCAAAAACAACAGGTAACAGGAATACGGGAAAAACGCTCAAAAGCTGTACACATGGAAAACAGACAATCTCGCACTGGGGAGAGGGGAAGACATAACTTAAATACATAACTAAATTAGACACAGATGCAACACATTAGGGCGGAACAGGTAATCACACAAGCTGGAAAAGAAACTAGCAGGAAGTAACACAGACAACCTTCAAAATAAAACAGGAAGTTGAAAACAAAACAGAAAATGTGAGACAAACTAAAAACCATAACTTGACACAGGGACGAAACATGACATTTGCACGCCCAATTTTTTTGAAATATCCAATACATTTCGTTCCACTTTATGATTGTGTCCCACTTGTTGTTGATTCTTCACAAACAATTACAGTTTTATATCTTTATGTTTGAAGCCTGAAATGTGGCAAAAGGTCGAAAAGTTCAAGAGGGCCGAATACTTTCGCAAGGCACTGTACATCATGTTTTAATGTTGACATGTGGCCCAGTTCATTCTTAAGCTTAAGTGTATCTGTGGATGGCTACCTTATGGCTACCTTACCTCTAGGCCAGTAAGCCTATCATCAATGTTGTGTACATTAAAAGATTTATAAACCATCAATCATTTGGTGGCCCCCATGGAGCAACTCTGAGGCCCCCCCTGTTGAAGATCTCTGCTTTACGTTGTGTAGTATTGCTTTTTGGGCGATAGAATGGGAAAAGCTGGAAGTTGTTCTATTATGGTGAATATAATTGATTCAGGTGTGTTGCCATTACGAATGATCTGATTTAATCAGATCATCCAAATGATCTGATTAAATAGATATACCATAGATATATGGTGTTCCTCCAGTTCACTTCTGCTTTCCTTTTTTTTAATCAGAATCAGAAATACTTTAATAATCCCAGGGGGAAATTATTATTGTTACAAACTCCAGATATACAAACAACATATATTATACAGACAACATATATATTAGGAACAGAATATAAATATATATAACTATATATATAGAAGAACAAATGTACAACAAACAAATTTATAAATATAAAACAAATTTAAAACAAATTTATGATCATTTTTTTATTATTTTTTATATTTTTGAACATAGAACATACAGAACAAACAACTACAATCAAACAAGAACCAAAACCCTCTCCCACCCCCCACCCTCTGCGGTCTCGGAAAACAAAACAAACCAATATACAAGAAAACAAAACAGAAATCATACCTGACCTAGTCGCTCTCCTCTAGTTCTTGTGGTGTTGAGGTCACTAGGACCTGTGCTGCTGTGTTTCTCCATAGGTCTATAGTAGAGATGCATCGATTACAACTTTCTAGGCCGATTCCGATTTCCGATTTTCATTGAGTTAGGCCAGCCGATACCGATTTTAGCCAATTCCGATTTAATTTTTTCTAACCACTTTACAGCACACACAAATATTTATTTTCTATTTTTTCTTCAATAGAACATTTTGCACAGAACATAGAAAACGTTTTGAGCAGATAATGGATCACTATGAAATATAACTATATAAATGACCTCTGGTGTGGGAAATTCACACACATCTAAAGGTCAATGTTAGAACCATTTCCTTCTCTTCACATCCAATATCAACTAAAGAAATGTGATTTGGGTTGTTGGTGTGGTCCCTCCACGCCCTACTCTTTCCTTGCAGCTGTTGCATATTGCAAACTTGTTATCTTCTGCACACACGCTGAAGAGTCCCCAAACAGCTGACATGTTGCAGGTTAATTCACCAGGTTCCTACATGTGGGAGAATAGCGCCGACACGCCTTCACACCGCGAGCGGGTACGTGCCACACACGGCGGAGAAGTTGAGAGAAAGGAAGAAGAGAGCGTGCTGTGGCGTCCGTGTGTGCGTGCGTCCTTGAGAACTGTAACTGGTAGAACTTATGTTGGCAGTTAATTGGAGCGTTGACCGGCATGAAATCGGCATATGTCAGACTGACCTGCCAGTCGCTGGTCATGGCCGAGCACGTGAAAACCGGCCAATTCCGGTCACCGGCCGGTCTATCGGTGCATCTTTATAGTCGATGACTTGGCTTTGTTAATCCTTGCTGTAGAGAGATCAAGCATAACTATGTCTAGGAAGTACGCCAACCACTGTTTCATACAGCGAGTGGGGGGACGACAACGTTGAGCTATCATTTTCTTGGTTGCTGTCGAGCCAGCCAGCCAAGCAGATGTAATTTAGAGTCGTCATTAAGTAACAAAACAATCGGGTCAGAAGGAATTCGACATCCTGTCACATCAGATATTATTGATGTTGTTTTATTCCAAAACTCATGCACCTGTTCACACTCCCAGACCATGTGCAGGAAAGTTCCAGTTTTTTCAGGTTGACAGACAATGCAATAGGGAGTTGGAATGCCTTTAGAGACGTATCTCTTCAGAGGAGTCCAATATGTCCTATGACTTATGTTGAAGTGGATCTGCTGGTGATTTGGGTTCTTGGAACAGTGGGAAATGTTGTCCCAATTTCTGCTTTGCTTTGAGTGATCTTCATGGTAGTGGTGAGTATTATTTACCTGCATTTTAAAGGGATATTTCACCACTGGAAAGATGAATATGTATTAAATTGGGTCATTTATGTAGTAGAAATGTGAATTTTTTTTAGATGGTGCCTTCTAGACCGAGAAAAGCTAGAAAATGTATTTTTGGCTCATGTGGATGAAAGACAACAACTCCCAGAATGCACTTGCTTTGCTTCCTTAAGAGGAAGCTTACAGACATTCAATTCAATTCAATTCAATTTATAGTATCAAATCATAACAAGAGTTATGTCAAGACACTTTACAGATAGAGTAGGTCTAGACCACACTCTATAATTTACAAAGACCCAACAATTCCAGAAATTCCCCAAGAGCAAGCATTAGCAGTGGCTATTGCGACAGTGGCGAGGAAAAACTCCCTTTTAGCAAGAAACCTCGGCAGACCCAGACTCTTGGTAGGCGGTGTCTGACGATGCCGGTTGGGGTTATAATGAACAGTGGCGTAATAGTCACAATAGAGATAATGGAACAGTGACTACAATGGTAGTCGTAGTAGTTCATATCATAGCAGGGCACTGAAGGGCGTTACAGGATGTAGCGTAGCACAGCAGAGCATGGGTGGACGAAGCAGAACGCAGCAGACCTGCCAACCTTGAGGAAATTTAACACATAGACCAGACCAGTTTAACACATAGTCTTCTTCTGATTACTGAAGTAGTCTAAGTAATGATTTAATCATAAAGCAACTTTAAAATAGGCCTAAAGCAACTACTAAAAAAGCACAAGACTGAAGCCTGGCAGAGACACAATTATAGTCTAATAGATAACATGGGTCAGATATTTTCAGATAGGCTTTTAAAAGGTTGGCATGGGTGACATTGCATTATGTCAGTTGCCATCACATTGGCCTAGCAAATAGCCCTGCTGTATGCTATGTATCATTAATTGAGCTCCTAACAGCTGGACTCCCTGTTATGATGTCAAAGTCATTATTTATGTTCATAAATTCAAGTAGGCTAAAAAATAGCCTAACTGTTACCTTTATCTTACGTTAATCAGCACCTGGCCTGTCTAAAACCTTCTAGTTTTCTAGCCATTCCAACACTTTTCTAACTGCCCCCAACTAATGGGGAGGATGGCGGGTGTGATAGGCTAGCCTATTGACACTATGAACGTTTTTTTCTTATCATCCTTTTATTTTTAATATCATTATGTTTTGGGAGGTGGGCGGGGAGTATTTGCAAGAGTGTATGGCTGCAGCCTGGAGACCTCTGTCTCATGCTCCTCCCGTCTCATGCCTGGGCATGTCCAACGGTAAACTCAGATGTTCAGAATACAACGTTAAATTCAGATGTTCAGAATAGCCGACGACATCATGAATTATTTTCTAAATGAAGTCACGGTTAAGTTAGTGAGCATGGGAGGCATGAGACGGGAGGTCTCCAGGCTGCAGCCATACCCGACTTGGTATTTGCGTGAGGGACTGTGTTCGTTACCTGTTGCCCATTCGTGTCTGTCTTGCACACGGTGCAGAGCGCTTGATGAGGTAGCCTGGACATGTGGAGGCAAGGCCTTCTCTCCCGATAGCTGTCAAGAAATTGCTGTGGTAACCGAACCTTTTTTGAGGCGGTTCAGCCATGGCATGCAAGCCTACAGTTAACCGGCCAGCCTGGCTTGCTTGAGACACTGAATTGAATTAAACGCACAAAGCATTTGGCTAGGAGGGGCAGGTGGGCCGAGGGTTAAAATGCAGCGCTCTGATTGGCCGAAAGCTTTTCACTCCACTTACACGCTGTGGCTCAGCAGCAGAATCAACGTCATAGATGTACATTGCATAGAAACTCAAACCAGCGAAATGAAAGATGCAACAAAATGCGTACCTAGAGAGCAGCGAATCGTACAAGCGTACTTAAGGGTCAAAATGCGTAAACTCCCCAGAGCTAGGTTAGTAACAAGCATTTCTGGGACAAGAATGCACACAAATGGAAACAAATGGAAAGAGAGAGGAGAGAGCAGCTCAGTGTGTGACAGGAAGGAACTTCCCCGGCAGTCTAGAATTATAGTAGCTTAACTAAGAGAGAGGTTAAGGAGAGAAGCCTGGTCGGGCTAGTACTCTCCCCAACCATAATGGCCTCCCACTACTCTACTCTACTCGCTCCCTAACTATAAGCTTTATCAAAGAGGAGTGTTTTCAGTTTATTCTTAAAAGTGGTGACGGTGTCTGCCTCCCGAACCCAGACTGGGAGCTGGTTCCACAGGAGAGGAGCCTGATAGCTGAAGGCTCTGGCTCCCATCCTACTTTTAGAGACTCTGGGAACCACAAGTAACTCTGCATTCTGGGAGCGAAGTGCTCTAGTGGGACAATAAGATACTTTGAGCTCTTCAAGATATGATGGTGCTTAACCGTTTAGAGCTTTGTAGGTCCTGACCTACAAAGCCTACAAAAACCTACAAAAAATCCAGGATTGAATTTAAAATCCTTCTCCTGGAAGGATTTTAAATTCAATCCTGGATTTTACAGGAAGCCAATGCAGAGAAGCTAATACAGGAGAAATATGATCTCTTTTCTTAGTTCTTGTCAGAACATGCGCTGCAGCATTCTGGATCAGCTGGAGAGTCTTAAGAGTTTTATTTGAGCATCCTGATAATAGGGAATTACAGTAGTCCAGCCTGGAAGTAACGAATGCATGGACTAGTTTTTCTGCATCGTTTTGAGACAGGATGTTCCTAATTTTGGCAATGTTACGAAGATGAAAAAAGGCTGTTCTTGAGGTTTGTTTTAGATGGCCGTTGAAGGATAAATCCTGATCAAAGATAACTCCTAGATTTCTGACAGTTGTGCTGGAGGCCAGGGCAATGCCATCCAGAGTAGCTATATCTTTAGATAATGAGGTTTGGAGCATAGACATAGACAGTAAAATTGGTTACAGAGAGGCAGTCAAGTCAAGTGTGTCTTCTTGTCTTTTAAACGTTTCACCGTGGCTCAAGTGGTGTTACACATTTAAAATATATAAAAACGACATTATATAAAAACGACATACGAAATAGGCTACATTTAGTGCACACACATTATAGGCTCCGTAAAGTTCAGCTAACGCATTGGTAGCATTAGCGCCTGGTGGGATGTAAACACAGAGTATAAACACAGCCATGAATTTGCGTGGAATGTAGAATGGTTGGCATTTAACATTTACAAACTCCACCAGCGGTGAGCAGTCGTTGGATACAAGCACCCCATTTGGTGGGCTGTGTTAACACGGACTGGTGCAGACCAGTCCGTGTTAACACAGCCCACCTCCACGAGTCTTACTCTACAGAGCAGCATCTCTATCTGCTCTGAAGGCTAGCAGGCCTGGTAGCTGGATAGCGGAGTCCGGTACACTGTTGTTCAGCCATGTTTCCACAAAAACAAAAACACAGCAGTCTTTGGGGGTTTCGTTGAAGTTGGATGTAATCCAGTCTGTTGTCTAATGAGCGGACACTTGCAAGCAGGATGGATGGGAGAGGTGGCCGGCTAGCGTTGGCTTTCCACCTAGCTCCAACTCCTGCCCTCGTTCCGCGTTTCTGCTTTCTCGCACACAACTTTCGATGTCCCCTTCCCCGGCTAGCGGTCTGCTAGCAGGCGAAGCTTGCGTAGTGTGTGGAGTATTCCGTCTGTAATAACGTTTCCTGCATATTCTCCGATCTGTACCAATGTATCCTGGTGGTACACATGTGCGGTAGTTTGAATGCACAAAATAGCAAGGTTGCTGCTGAAAAGAGAGAGCCTGTTGGCTTAGCTTCAAGATGGCTGACAATCGACTCGCATCGGGTAGTGACAGTCCCACCCCCTATGGGCGGGTTGAAAATATGCTAGCAACTAGTTGGCTGTAGTCCATAGCCTCTTGAGATGCATCCGATGACGCTAAATGACGATTTTTGCGTCATCAGAGGCTTTTTTCCAGACCCACAATACAGAAAAATGTATTCTCAGGGGGACATGAGGAAGGGAAGCACGGTCATTCGAAAATACTACCGGGTTTCTGCTGATACAAAGCTTAATGCTAATCAGTGAAGTATCCCTTTAAGTTCGATCAGGAGAGACTTCATTAGAGTGAATAATAAAAAAATGTATTCAAGTGCATGATAAAAAAGAATTTTGAGAAGAGTCTTTGGAGATTAGACCCCACTGTGACTTGGTATATTTAGGGGAGTAGTGAGATGAGGATATTTCCCCTCTGGGCTCTAGACACTGGGGGTGCAGAGAGTCGCTGAAGACCTGGATGATGGAATGTGGAGCAGGAATGTCCGCTGATATGATGAAAACTGGAGGTGAAGGTGTAGAGAAGGGTTGCATCCGTTCATACTGAAATAACAACAGGCAGCAGCAGAGAGAGGAAAGGATTTTTAAAGTTTGACAGCAAGGATAGTGTAATATTGATACTTGTAAAGTTTTAGTAGTTTTCCTTTAAAACATTTTGTAATGCTCCTTTAAGTATATAGGTGATGACATCACCGCCCCCTAGGCAGACTAGGTTAAGCAGCCCACGGAGCTACACTGTTTTTTGACCATACAATAGAGAAGAATCTTTGTTTTTACTTTTTTAGTAAAGTTTTTTCATGTACAGAAGTTACTGCCTCCGAAGATTCTTGTGTGTCAAGCCTAAAAGCCAAGAGGACTGCTTAATAGTGGTGGTAAAGCGCATTGAGAAAAGATTGCCGCTACAGATAGGATTGGCTAAGAGAGACTGTGGCAATATCTGGTCCAACTACTCAGAGACCCCTGGGGGGTCCTCAGAGTCAGCGCTAGGGGACCTCCAAATTATTGTTCATTTTTGAAAGTTTTCAAAATTAAAATGTCTTAACATGAATTTAACATATTATTAGCAAATATAAATCCCCACTGAGGATAGGCTTACTAGCCTATATAAGGTAGTCACTAAAATAGCTATCCACAAATACAGTTCATCCTGAGGAGTCATTGTGCCACATGTATGTTTTAAAATGAAAACATGATTTATAAAATCATGCCAACAATTAATGTTAATAGCTTAGTATTCTATGCAAAAAAAGGTATGTATAAAAGTTTTAGGCCGCCCTACACGTTATTGTAGGCCCAGTTTAATATGCAGCTTTAAAAAAGGAGTCTTCCTGATCGAACTTTCGCTAAGCTTCATGTGGTTGAATAATCACCTGGATGGGCTGTCTCAGATTTACATTGGTGGAAAATACCCTAATTTCTGTTCAACTTCATCAAAAAAAAGTATGAAAAATAGAATGATCTTAAAAATAACATTTATTTTGATGGAATTTGAGAGAATTGAAACAGGATGGAGTTGAATAGATCAGAGTTATTTTGGATGTTGCAGCAGCAAAACGAATAATTCAAAAGGGTTAATGATATTTAAAACAAGCACAATTAAAACATGAATTGATATTACATGTTATTGTAAGTATTTAAATAATGAAGACAAAAGACAATCAGTTGTGAAATTATTCGTCTGCTGTACCAGTCAATAGCTATCAATTTTACTTTCGCTCATTAACTTTCATAGTAGCTTCATTGGTGTTTAAACATTTAAACTACATTTTTTAATGTTGCATGCCTTAATAAATTGCTGCTGTATGGAATTTTTATGGCTGTTTGTGTTTTCATCCCCTGTAGTGCAGATCTGCAACCTGAAGATATTAATAAAGAGAGGACAGTGATAAAACATTACAACATAAAAAAAACAACACTGTCATATTGCTGTACACAACATGTGAGTGAGAAGAATAAAGATTTGTGTGTGTGTGTGTGTGTGTGTGTGTGTGTGTGTGTGTGTGTGTGTGTGTGTGTGTGTGTGTGTGTGTGTGTGTGTGTGTGTGTGTGTGTGTGTGTGTGTGTGTGTGTGTGTGTGTGTGTGTGTGTGTGTGTGTGTGTGTGTTACCGCAAAGTCAGTGATTCATTTATTTGTAAAAGTAGCAGCTGCTGGGTGCACATTGGACATCACAGATTACAATCATTGTTCTCTGGTATCAAGATTTAAAAAAAAAAAAGAGTTGTACTTGTCCCAGAAATAGAAAATGGAATTGCTGTCGTTAAATAAAATTTCTTTTTATCGGCAGCACAATAATAGAGTCACTAATGCTACGTTTTGCATTGATAGAAACATGTTAAATGTTAAAACGTTACATCTTAACAATTGAATTATTTTGTTTTATGATTAACAATTTTTATTTGGTTTAAAACAAAACATAAAGCTCAAAACAGTAACACATCCCCTCGCCCTGAATACCCCCCCCCCCCCCCCCCCCCCCCACACACACACACACACACACACACACACACACACACACACACACACACACACACACACACACACACACACACACTCCTCATCACCAAAAGTCAATATGGTAGTGATCTTGGATTTTCAAAATGGGTCAGTGCTGGCATCCGTACGTTTAAGTGTGTACAAGAGAAACTCCTATTTCAAAAATCATTCATTTTTTGTATGACTTGAGATTCTGGTGTGAATAGCCAAATCTTTATTTACAAGGCAAGTAAGCAAACTTGATTTGAATGTGAAACATCAGGGATCAAAAGCCTTAAAAGACAGTTTCATGTGTATTCTAAGTCTATGTTAGTACAACACTCAAATGCCATATATGTACAGTTAGAAAAAGATGTTGATGTCTGTAATCACCCCTCCTGTCCTTACTGGCTGTGAAGCAGTACAAGACGTATTCAGATCCTTTACTTAAGTAAAAGTACTAATACCACACAGTGAAAATACTCTGTTACAAGTAAAATACCACACAGTGAAAATACTCTGTTACAAGTAAAAGTACTAATACCACACAGTGAAAATACTCTGTTATAAGTGAAAGTCCTTTAAGTAAAAGTATGTAAGTATCATCAGGAAAATGTACTTAAAGTATTCAAAGTACTCCATGCTGAAAAATCCTCCCATTTTAGAAACTGGAACGATCCAAACTGTGCTGTCGATCAATTAGGTGTTGAATTTGTTGGGTAGGCCTAGTTAAATTTATAATAAAATGTCATATTTTATAAACTACATGTGTTTTGTGTGCAAAAATCTTAATTTGTAGAAACTAAATCTGTCAGATTAATGTAGTGGAGAAAAAAGTACAATATTTCCCTTCTGAAATGTAGAGTAGAAGTAGAAAGTGGTACAAGTACCTCAAAATTGTACTTAAGTACTTGAGTAAATGTACTTAGTTTTCACATTCCACCACTGCTGTGAAGAGATCTCTTCCTAACGTGACTACAAGTAGGCTACACAACGTAAGAGATGGTAGACTATATTTACCAAGCCTTCATTTTGTGCAAAAAATACAACTCAATATAATACAGTAGGCTTCATTAGTCTGAGTTCAATTAAATAGTGGGTATCCTCCTGCTGACAGTCATCTGTAGGTTTGTTGTTGGTTTATAATATGTATAGTGCATATTTGTATTTTAATTTGATCTTGTTTTATTTTGTGAATGTACAGGTCATGAAGCTCTCGTCCAGGAAACCACTGAAGTGCATAAACCTGAGGACTAGAGGGCAAGACGCTGTTGCTGCCATTTTGTTTGAACCTAAACTAGGCTATATAAAAAGTACACAAATAGGTAACAGTTTATGAAACTCCTCCTACACCCACAAATGTTTACTTGAGTGTTGGATCTTCACTATGCAAAACGATGTAGGCCTCTTCAACAAGAGAAAGCTGCTTTCACCTTCATCTGTTGAAAGTAGAACGTTTTTCTGTGCTCACTATGGTGCTCACGTTAAATATCGTTTAAAGGGAAACTCCAGCTTTAATTAAGAATTCTCATGTTATTTCCAAGGCCTAGAAAAGTTCAATCAATATTTGTGAACAGGAGCTAGGCTAACTTTCAAATAGGCTATTCAAAGTTTCTGGATTTGAGGGCTAAGTGTAATTTTAATATTTTTTTTACAAGGCCATTTTACTTTTTTGTGAAAAAACTATATCAGACACAAATTATTATATTAGTATTGTTTTTTTTTAAACATGTCTGGAGAGGATATTTAACTCTATTTCTAACAATCTTATAGTATGTTATAAGACTATATAATATACTGTTAGTCTTAAAGGCTGTTTTATGCTTCACAATGGATCCTCTTTCTAAACCGTCTCTGGTTGCTTAAAGCATTGGTTTAAAGCAGGCAGCCGCCGCCATTTTGAAATTTGCCGGAGCTTCCGTCACCACGTGAGGAGGGAGGAAGTGAGTGAGGAGGGAAGACGGAGCAATCGAGCGGAGCGGCTGAAGCAGGCGAGAGAGCTATCATCATCATCATCATCACTCAACTCGTCTTGACTACCCGGGCTAACTTTAGCTACATGTGCTGAGGTCGAGGGGGGAACTGATCTCAACTGCAACAATGCCGACAGTTACTTTACCGCCGAAAGAGAATGCTCTCTTCAAAAGGATTTTGGTGAGTTAATTGTTAAAGAGCTGCATAACGAAAGGTGGCGTCAATATAGACAACTTACGAGTTTAAAGATTCATTTGCGGTACTGTCTGTAGCTCTCCGGCTGCTAGCTTCAGCTTGAGTGTGTTAGCAAAATGGCTCCATTGAATGGGCCAGCTAGCCCGGCCCTGACATGCGCTGTCAACGAACGTAAAGCCAAAATGGTAGTTCTTGACTCTGTTGTTATTCTGACGGACGAGTTCATGGTTATTAAAGTGCAGCACCACTAAAAGCATGTCAGTGCTTGTTTAAATAGCCAGACCTAACTAACGTTAGTTACGAAAGGCCTTCCCACCTGTCACAAACAACAACCAATAAGTCGTGTTGCGGTAGTGTATGCTGTTAGTTAGCTTCTCAAACTACCTCTTATAACCGTTTTGGCGTTTGTTTGTTGATAAATGGATGCATAGCAGGTGTTTTACCGGAATATAATTGCACGTTTGATGGCCATGCTTACCAGCTATGCGAGTTTAGCTCCTGGCCATTTAACGTTAGCTAGCTAATTGGCTAACACTAGCCAACTAGCGTTAGATATCTCGGGTTAGCAGACTTTGGGTAATTGTCAGTCTTAATCTCTCAGTCCTGGACCTAGGACTGAACACATTTCCATCTCCGGTCTTTGTTGGATTAGGTCATGTGTGAAAACGAGAGGAAGCAAGGGACGGACCGATGTGACTGTGTCAGCAAATCTGTAGCTGCTTCAGGCCTGCTGAGCTCTGGCAGCTAGTTAGCCAACTTAGCTACCCACCCATCCATCCCTCTCTCACATTTGAAGCCTTGTGTCGCCCCTCTGTTTATTTGCTATCTGCCCACATTTGTATAGTTGCGGATAAAGTTGTAATGTTTACAGGATATGATAACGTTTATTTGTAAACAACACAAATAATTAAAACACAGAACATAAGACCTGATAAATTGTATAATAAAAATACAAGTGATTTAAAGAGGAATAGAAATTAGACAAACAACGGATTTACTGTAAAGAAGAAGAAAAAAAACTATCCTGTATAAGCCAGTTTTACGAACGGTTTTAAATGAAGGCACCGAGTTTGCTGACTTTACTTCCTCGGTTAGGGGTTCCAAAGCTGTGGCTCTCACGGATATGACAGTAACTGAGCTGTCTAGGAACTTGTCATTTGCTGCATGTTAAACAAGTCTACCTCTTCTGCCGTGCTTGTAGGTTGTCAGTGTGTGTTGTTAAACATCTTGGCACTGCATTGATATCTAGCTTACGTACTTTCCATGAAGTGTGTGGAGTATGTTGGAGTGACCAGTTTACAGCCACTGACCAGTTCAGGTATCCTTTATTGTTTTAAAGGCAGGGGCTCTGCTGGGAGATGGTGGCTTTATCAGTTATCAGCACATTGGCAGAGGGCATTCATTCACACTACCTCTGGCAGGAAAACCAGGGCTGTGTGACCTGCACCTGATCTTGAAAAGTTGGAGCCTGTATTTTGCTGGTAGGCTTTAGCTTTCCCTTGAACTGTTGTTGTGCCACACTGTTTAATGTGTTGGATTGAAGTTGTGTTTTTCTGATGTCACACTTAATTATAGAATTATGAAAAATGTCCTGTGGAACACAGTGCATAAGTTAAATCACTTAGTGAATAAGAGCTACGTATAAGGCATATCAGAGTATAATGTCACTTTTTCTGATAAACATTGTTCAAGACATGTCTATCAAAAAGGTGAAGTGACCTATAGTTCTTGTTCCTAGTTAAGAAGAGATCTGAAAGCATTGTCTGGTTGAAATTGTTGTGTGGATGACAGCACCCAGAATAAAATGTCATTACCCTTTCTGCAGTGGGGATTTGATATGAGATTTGCAACTCTCTGGCTGTAGTCAGAAGTGAGCCACACCCCTATTTATTTTTGCTTTCCCAGACTGAGTGCCCAAATGCATTATTAGAAGTTGGAAGGTCTCCAGTTTCTGCATGGCACTGAAGTTTCATGAGTTTCCATTTTGTTCTGTTGTGGTCCTGTTAGCCTAACCTAAATGTGGACCTTGCACCATTAATCTCATTAAAATGGTGATTTTTCAGCAATGCTTTATTGCAGTCTTGTTCTGACATGCACACTTTTGTGGTGCATTTGAATTTGCATGGCTTGATTTGCATCCAGCTAAGCGCTCCTAATTTCTCCCTAAGCTGCAGGAACAAATGACAAATCTGTGTTGCAGACAGGGGGGGATGTGAAAAGTCCCACAGAGCACTGACACAAAGATTTTATTCTGACTAATGGATGTAATTCTTTAATTTAGACTTCTAGGTATTTCCTTTCATTGCAGTGATACCTGTAGCAACACGCCCACACCAAGGGGGAGCCTCGTGCGTTTTTTTTTGTTTAGTGCTCAACATGCGGTGGGACAGGTTGAGTAGAGTGGAACTGAATCTGCCTGTTGAAATGATTTATCCAGCACTGTCTAGATGGATTATCAGTAGTATTGGGTCTATAGAACAATATAGGTGCCAGGTAGGCTTGGGCAATCTCTAATATTTTTACCAATTGTGGTTACTCGAGATCGCCAGTCTGACAGCCTGGCTGCACGTAATGGGACATATAAGCGACTTTCACTTTCATCAATGAAACTGGCTATGCCAGCTCGGCGGTCCTGCCTCCTGATGTGCTGACATTCTTCTGGATTGATAGCATTCAATTCAAACCCTCGTGCTGATAACAGTGGCTCAGCTGGCAGTCTTACCGCTCCACCAGAAACCTCTCCTAAATGAACAGTAGGGCGCAGATTCTAGGTATTATGTCTGATACTAAGTAAGTCAAAAATCACTTTTCTATATGCATACAATTAGATTTGTGATGAATAATCATCAGTAATGTGGACATTAGGACGAAGTGGGTAAAGGCAAACAATAGAAAATTACGTTACTTTACGGTAATGCAGCCTTTGAAACCAGGAAAAGACAACATTTGTGTCATATTATACTCTCATATCACGATATAGATATATTTCCCAGCTCCCATTCTAAGATCATGAAGTAGGTTGACAACCTGGTGCCATGTGAAAAGTTGTAGTATAAATGTTTTGCTGCTTGTGACATTCTTGTCATCTTGTCTTGTGATATTGTTGCCGTTTATTGTTTTAGTGTTAGGAAAAATGTCCCTATTTGTTGAGCACTTCTTTTTTTTTTTTTTTTTTTTTTTTTACTCTTGTGGTAGGAATGTCTTGTCTTATCTGTGGTGCATTTTTCTTCTTCACCGTGGGATGGTGAGAAACGAACTTTCGATTCCTCTGCATGTCTAGCATATGTGAAGACATTGACAATAAAGCTGACTTGACTAGGACAATGTTGCTGCGTTATCCTCTTCAGTTGCTATTCACTAATGTGAGTTGTAACTCCAAGACTCTCCTCCTCCACCACCCTCCTTCCAACCTGATGCGAATGTGGCTTCAGTGCTTTGGGAAATGTTTTCCCTAAGTCTAACGGTTGCACTCCTTGCAGTGAGCCCTGCAGCTCAAAGCCCCGGCTTTGACGGATTCTCTCTGTAACTCGGGGGACGAGCTATTTTGGGTTAGGTAGAGAACAAGTTGGATAAGCACAGCTGGTGGTGTTAATGTTCCTAAATTGACATGAAATGCTTAGTAGGGCTGGACGATTAATCGAAAATGTATCAACATTGAAATTCTGAAGCTGTTATCAACGTATTTTTCCCATGACGATAATTTCGATAATTTATTTCTGTTGATGGGCCTACATTCTCCTTTTTAAAAACATTCTACCGTGTGTGCGGTAGAATGTTAAACTAACAGTCGCCAAATGCCGTGGCGGGCACACACACACACACACACACACACACACACACACACACACACACACACACACACACACACACACACACACTCAGAATCAGAAAATAGATATTATTAAAAACACTGGAGCCCACACCAGACACTACCTTCTGTTTACTGATCGCTAGCGTTTAACTCAGGCCAGCCTTCCAAAAGAAAGCACAATGAAATGAAATGTTAACCAATCATTACCAGAAACGGAGTCTCAGTTCACCCGCCCGGGAGGCTCTGGCACATTTTCCACACTCCGCGTCCGCCGACAGCTGTAGGCTTGTACCGGTGTTGGTGTTTTGTGCATTGTCGGACGCATGCAGCCACTTTCCTGAAACTGCTTGCGGGACTGACAAACTTTCATTCAAAGACAGCGTTACGTTGCCTTGAATTAGTTTGGGACGTCTGTGCTTTTTCAGTACCCGAAAAATTCCCACATAGCCGGCTTCAGTCTTTGACGTGCAGGAAAATTTCGGGGGTTTCATCTCCTGCAGACATCATGCACAGACACTCGCACCAACAACAAGGGTTTTTTTTTTTTCTTCTCAGTATTTAGACAAGGAGATATTATTAAAGACCCAATGCCAGTCTAAGACTCGGTGCATGACTGTCATTAGATTGATTAATCAGGACAATGGAGAGCACTGAGTTGAACCAAACCTTTTCCCTAGTTCTATAACAATAACAATAGTTTTGATGGAATGGTTTGTTCCCCGTAGTTTAGATTCTGCACGTGGAGAGAAATTGGTGTCAGTAAATCAGATGGTTTGGGTAAAGGTGATAAGGTTGTGCCATTGGGGTGAGTACTATGGCCGGCTGTGTGTGTACAGTGAGGAAAATACGTATTTGAACACCCTGCTATTTTGCAGGTTCTCCCACTTGGAAATCATGGAGGGGTCTGAAATTGTCATCGTAGGTGCATGTCCACTGTGAGAGACATAATCTAAAAAAAAAAATCCAGAAATCACAATATATGATTTTTTAACTATTTATTTGTATGATACAGCTGCAAATAAGTATTTTAACACTTGAGAAAATCAATGTTAATATTTGGTACAGTAGCCTTTGTTTGCAATTACAGAGGTCAAACGTTTCCTGTAGTTTTTCACCAGGTTTGCACACACTGCAGGAGGGAGTTTGGCCCACTCCTCCACACAGATCTTCTCTAGATCAGTCAGGTTTCTGGGCTGTCGCTGAGAAACACGGAGTTTGAGCTCCCTCCAAAGATTCTCTATTGGGTTTAGGTCTGGAGACTGTCTAGGCCACGCCAGAACCTTGATATGCTTCTTACAGAGCCACTCCTTGGTTATCCTGGCTGTGTGCTTCGGGTCATTGTCATGTTGGAAGACCCAGCCTCGACCCATCTTCAATGCTCTAACTGAGGGAAGGAGGTTGTTCCCCAAAATCTCGCAATACATGGCCCCGGTCATCCTCTCCTTAATACAGTGCAGTCGCCCTGTCCCATGTGCAGAAAAACACCCCCAAAGCATGATGCTACCACCCCCATGCTTCACAGTAGGGATGGTGTTCTTGGGATGGTACTCATCATTCTTCTTCCTCCAAACACGGTTAGTGGAATTATGACCAAAAAGTTCTATTTTGGTCTCATCTGACCACATGACTTTCTCCCATGACTCCTCTGGATCATCCAAATGGTCATTGGCAAACTTAAGACGGGCCTTGACATGTGCTGGTTTAAGCAGGGGAACCTTCCGTGCCATGCATGATTTCAAACCATGACGTCTTAGTGTATTACCAACAGTAACCTTGGAAACGGTGGTCCCAGCTCTTTTCAGGTCATTAACCAGCTCCTCCCGTGTAGTCCTGGGCTGATTTCTCACCTTTCTTAGGATCATTGAGACCCCACGAGGTGAGATCTTGCATGGAGCCCCAGTCCGAGGGAGATTGACAGTCATGTTTGGCTTCTTCCATTTTCTAATGATTGCTCCAACAGTGGACCTTTTTTCACCAAGCTGCTTGGCAATTTCCCCGTAGCCCTTTCCAGCCTTATGGAGGTGTACAATTTTGTCTCTAGTGTCTTTGGACGGCTCTTTGGTCTTGGCCATGTTAGTAGTTGGATTCTTACTGATTGTATGGGGTGGACAGGTGTCTTTATGCAGCTAACGACCTCAAACAGGTGCATCTAATTTAGGATAATAAATGGAGTGGAGGTGGACATTTTAAAGGCAGACTAACAGCTCTTTGAGGGTCAGAATTCTAGCTGATAGACAGGTGTTCAAATACTTATTTGCAGCTGTATCATACAAATAAATAGTTAAAAAATCATACATTGTGATTTCTGGATTTTTGTTTTTAGATTATGTCTCTCACAGTGGACATGCACCTACGATGACAATTTCAGACCCCTCCATGATTTCCAAGTGGGAGAACTTGCAAAATAGCAGGGTGTTCAAATACTTATTTTCCTCACTGTACATCTCCTAATGTGTGTCCAATTACCCTCCATTAGCCCCTTACAACCTGGAACAGATGGTCTTTTTACACATAGGCAACTGTTTTCCACCAGTATGCACAATTCTGTGTCACATTGTCCTTTATGCAGCTCAGTTAGAGTGCAGTGTAGCTAAAGCATCACCATCCAGAAATTGACAGGACATTCAGCCTGTTTGCTCTGTCCTGAGCCCAAAGTCTCTGCTAATGGTACAATCCTCCACTTAGTTCAACAGTGAATTACTTCTAATTTCATAATCTACCTTGGCACCCATATGTGAGGTTGACGTCATCCTTTTTCAACATGAGTGAAGTCGACAGGACAACGAAATGCCATCTGCCAGCTTAACTCTTCCTATCACACACACACACACACACACACACACACACACACACACACACACACACACACACACACACACACACACACAGGATCATCTTAAAAAGAGAGGTGTACTGTTGATGTGCAACTGTGTACTAAATATAACTTTAGGACAAAAAGCTGGTAATTTCTTTAAGTTGGTGTCATACTGTGTGTGTCTTAAAGTTAAGTCTTATTCATCACTTAAGCTTAGCAGTGGGCAGTAAACAGATATATGTTAATATGGATATAGATACATCTTAATATGGATAGTTAGGGGGAATAATAATGTGCTGCTGTTGTAATGATATAATTGCTGGTGGTGAACAACAATGACTCATTCTGTATGTATTGCCAGAACTCTGAAAGTAACCTAGACATCATTGTCTCTTAAAGAAAACGTTATTTTAAATGTAATTTGTAGAATAATGTAACACACAGGTCAAGCTGTCGTTGACCTCTCGCTCCCAAGTACCAGCTTGGAGTTCATCGGTATGGATCACAAAAAAGTGGAATAATGACACAAGTGTCATTCTCATAGTTTTTCTTCTTGCTAAGTTGAGCTAGTTGTTATGAGTCGGGACAAGGCTGTGAACTTCCGGATGAGTGTTGCGCTGCGGTCATGGAAAACCTGAAAAAGGCATGGAATTTCAAAATCTGATTTTCCAGGCCTGGGAAAGTCACAGACTTGGTAAAATCCCTCAAAGTGTTGGAAAAGTCAAGGAAAATGTAGGGCTGTATTCAACCAAAGAAAATGTTTAACTGAAATAATACCTACTCTTCAACCAAGCGATTGGGTCCACACTGCACTCATTTTCAGACTTGCATCCAGAAATTAGTTCATAATCCATTAAGATTACACGGATAGTACAATTGGTTCTGTTTCCCCCATGTGCTTGTAAAGCAATGGGTTTTTTTTTTTTTAGAAATAAAAGACAATGTATTGACTGTGACTGTAAACAAAGCCAACTATCAGAGATTTGAAAATGTTGCTGTTTATTTTCATACAATAATTAACATTTGGAGTAAAGTTTACCATATAGTTCTGTTCGTGTTATATGTTGTGAATGGAAACTTGTAAGGGTGCTCCGATCAGGATTTTTGGGACCGATCACCGATTGCTGGGAGTAGTATCGACCGATGCAGATCACCGATCATCGAGTCTATTTGAAACCTTCTATTTATCATGTCATATATTTATCATATATTAATTTTAATATTCTTAACAACAATGTATAAGTATTACAATTAACAGAAGATAATGTTTTGTGAATTGTCAACGGTTTACTTTTATTGACAGGAAACGTTCAACATTCCACTTCCTCTGTTAGAAACAAACAGCTTAGAGCTCAACATAGAGCTAAAGCCTTATTCAGAATACATTACTAAACAACTGTCAGTGTGTTCTTCAGTGTGTTCCAGCAGGGTGGAGACACTTACATCTTTTACCAGCCACTTTTCCAGAATTCAAATTTATAAAAGAAAGTGCACTATCATATTTTGAATTGCTTTATTACATTTTTTTTTTATTATTAATACAATTTATTTATTATGTGTCAGTAGCTTGTTGATCTTTACATTGTTAGTTAATTTCCTATCCTGGCCTGGGACACACATTCATACGGTTTGATAAAGGACTTATTGGACTTTAACTTATCATTGATCTACAATAACGAGTGTAGCTCATGTATGTATTAAGTGTAGCTGTCCTCAATTTAGGTCGTCCTGTACGTCTCATCTCCAGTTTTTCCTGCATCGTGTGTGTGTGTGTGTGTGTGTGTGTGTGTGTGTGTGTGTGTGTGTGTGTGTGTGTGTGTGTGTGTGTGTGTGTGTGTGTGTGTGTGTGTGTGTGTGTGTGTGTGTGTGTGTGTGTGTGTGTGTGTGTGTGTGTGTGTGTGTGTGTGGTCAGTGCGGGGTAGAACTGAGCAGCAGAGAGCCAACAGGATTAAAACAGCAGCAGCTTTCAAGCGACTTAAACATCGTTCCAGTCTACATTGACGTTAAAATGTCTGCAGGACGGTCTGAAATGTTTTGCACGGTCTTTCGCTGTACGTTTTTGTCAATGCGCAACTTGTTCGAAAAGTACCTTATCTTTTTCTTTACTTCGCCCTCAACAGCTTGTACATCCATAGCTACTGCTGACTCCGCGGCGGGCCTCTTAACACCGGGGATATGTCGCCACATTTTTTAACAGATAATTTTCCTTTCGTCTGTACCTCAGCTCAGCTAGCTAGCTACATGGCGTCCCGGACTAGGGCTGAAAACTAGCTACTCCACTATGTGTGGTCAAAGCCCCGGCTGTGAACGGTTTAATTTTCTGTAAGTTCTTCAAAATAAAAGTCCTCCGTTATTTTGGTATTTGAATGTTTTTATTATGAAGCAACAATCCGGAAATGTTGGGGATTCATTAGCAGTAACGTAACGCGACTCCCATAAGCATTGTGCATTGTTACTTAGCAACAGCATTCTTTGACAAAAACTGTCCAACCCATTACAAGGATACAAGGCTAATTTCCCACCCTGGTTCCGAGGCACTTTGACCAACTCGGGGAGACTGATCAGTCAAACTGCTTTTTCTGCCAACGGTCAGCCGTCTGGTTGGTGTGTAACTTAGCTGCATATAGAACATTTTCTCACGAGTAGTGCGTCATCTGATCGGCCTTTATGGAGACCACCGATCAAACTATTTAAAGCCTGTATCGGCCGATAACGATCGGTGCCCGATCAATCGGAGCACCCTTAGAAACTTATGGGTCCTTTTTTAAAAGTCACGGGAAATGTCTGAAATTTTGTGAAATGTGAAGATGTGTTTTTTTCTTTCTTCTCTCTCCTACCTTTCACAGCGATGTTACGAACACAAGCAGTACAGAAATGGGCTCAAGTTCTGCAAACAAATTCTATCCAACCCCAAGTTTGCAGAGCATGGAGGTAAGCAGCAGACGTACGGCTGGAAAGACGGATGAAAATGTTCTGCTGCCAATGGGCAATATGTACTGTATTTCTTACCGTCTGCTGTACCTGTATTGTCTCCCTGCAGAGACTCTGGCGATGAAGGGACTGACCCTGAACTGTCTGGGGAAGAAGGAGGAGGCCTACGACCTGGTGAGAAGAGGCCTGCGCAACGACCTCAGGAGCCACGTCTGTATCCTTATTCATGCCGTGGCACACATCATTTGTGCGTTAGTGAAGGAGATATGCTCTGGGTTAAGCTGTTGGTACTATATTGTTCTCGCAGCACCTTGACAATTCTTGTAGTAAAATCAAGGAAATTAAGCCAAAGTTGCTTTCACACCTGACTTATTTAGTTTGCTTGAATCGCGCTAGAGTTTGTCTTCCCCCTTGGTGCGGACCGTTTGGGCAGGTGTGAATGCAGCAATCGCACTCGGATCTTGCAATCTGTGATGCAGCAGAACATGCAAACTGTAGATGCTTGCGATGCTTCTCTCACAGATATAGACTGCGTTCAGGCTCACTGTCACTCGCATTTCCGTGGTCAAACTAAAGCTGGAGTCAGACACCGGCAGAGCAGAGCGATGTCTCGGTGAGCAGATGTTGTGACGTTGCTTGTGAAACAATGTCTGAATTTTATTTTAAAATTAAAGGAGTTGGTTTGAACATGGAGATGCAAGAAATATGCACTGATCCAGAACACAGGACCTTCTTCCTGTATTTAGTTTCTTGCTCCCGCCCCAGACAGATCTGACCAATAAGCGCAGGTAGTGATGCATTTTGGTACACTTGGATTTTTGCCCATGTGAAATGAAACCAAATCATAGGGGGAAAACGCTCCCGAGTTTACAAACTCATCAACCAATTCGGACCAGAGCAAACAAACTATAGGTGTGAAAACGCCCTTAAAATAATTGAATTTTAAACTTTAAAAATGGCGCAAGAACCTTGATTTAAGACCTTCAGCTGCTGTGTTTTTGTAAAATGAGTGAATGTGTGTTTGATGCCACAGGACCTTGAAATGCCACACATTGTGCTGAGGAGCTCTTGTCTATGTTGAGCATAGGCAGCCCATCCTCTCGCTATTGCTCTTTCTCTGCCTATCTCTCTCCCTCCCGGTGACTCCCAGGCCTGAGGGAAATCTGTGCACATTTTCAGCAGAAGTGCTAGGCAGACTAAGCCTAAAGTCAACATATCTCTGAGCAGACAACACACTGCTATCTTTCTTCAGCTTCACCAGTCATGTCTTATCTTGAGAGCCTGTGGCAAAAATGTCTTATTTAAGTGGTGTATACTTTGTGGGATACATGCTGATATACAGAGAGCAGGGTTTTAACAAATCATCATTTTTATTTAAAGTTAGTGATTTTGATAATTTATTTTATCAGTTGGGGCTCTAGGGAAATGTGGTGGATATTTTTCATTATTTTCTGACCTTTTTGTATAGACTAAAGAATGAATCGATAAATGAAAATGTGGGTAATTAGTTTATTTTCTATTTATTTAAAACCAAGTCAGCAGTTACTGTTTTTGAACACGTGTTCAGGTGTACGCCCACAGTCATGGGTGTGTGCTGCTAATGTTAACCAATGGCTTGAGCAGTTTATTCCCCCCCCCCACCAGTTTTGAAATTGTCAGCAGAATGGGACTTCTTCAAGAAGTTAACATTTAAGAAAAACATGTTACAGAACCAACATTCAAGTGATTGATACATGGATCAGTCAAATCTGTAGTCTGCTCTAACCAGGAGAGGCTTATTGGGCCACAGTGACCCCCAGTAACCACAACATCTCTGTGTACCAGTGTGCAGTATACATTTTTGATAGTAGTTTGATAACATCAGATTATATGGAGATGGTTCCTTAACTCCATGTGCATCCCAGGCTGGCACGTATACGGCCTACTGCAGCGCTCAGATAAGAAGTACGACGAGGCCATCAAGTGTTACCGCAATGCTCTGAAGTGGGACAAGGACAACCTGCAGATCCTCCGAGACCTGTCCCTGCTGCAGATCCAGATGAGAGACCTGGAGGGCTACAGGGTGAGGACTGACAGGAGAACTTACTATGAGTGGATGGTTTCTATCCTGGTAAATGATTCTGAAATATATCTTGGATTATCATAATGAAAAGCCATTTTCAGTCATCCTGCCCCACTCAGGGTCAGGGCACAGGTTCAGCCGTGAAACGGCATGCCTTAGAGTCCATGACCAGCTGCGGGAAGCAGATATAAGAAATATGGTCACTTTTCTTTGTAATGCAAGAATAGAACCGACCTACATCATTTGTGGGTAAATAACCTTTTCTGGAATACACGCTTCCTTCTGTCGCTCTGCCTTGTTTAGGGCGCAGCTTGGCACTGGTTTGGAGAGGACTGAGCATATCAGCAGACCGATATCAGGTCGCAGTCAGGCTTCACAATGTAGAACCGCTCTCGCGGGACACAGGCTGGGATTTAGATGCTTACTTAGTGAGGGGTATGATGCAAAGTCTGTTGGAAAGGATTACAAATATGGATGAGAGAGAGAGAAAGCAATGTTTAGTTCTCCCTTAACCAGCTAGTAACAACCTGGTGACAATACCATGAATCAGCAAATTGTATCTTCTTCACTTGTGCCGCCTCTTTTCCTCCTACTTTATCTCTCCAGCTACACATCACATTACGACTCCTTTGGGCCACACAAGAGAGTCTTGGTTCTGATGGTAAGCACAGCTAAATAAACCTGCGTTGCCATATTTTTGTTCTGTAGGAGACACGATACCAACTATTGCAGCTGCGGCCAGCGCAGCGGGCCTCCTGGATCGGCTACGCCATCGCCTATCATCTCCTGGAAGACTACGAGATGGCTGCAAAGATCATTGAGGAGTTCAGGAAAACACAACAGGTTAGACTTGATGACGGCTCAGCAATTTTCTTTATATAAAGTCTGTCGCTGTCATTCTTTATGCATGAGGTGAGATGATAAGGAATTTTGATTAGAACTGAGAAACTGAGGTAACAAAGAGCCATGCGTATGAAGTGTTTTGTGTATTTCAGATGCTGTGCCACACACTACAGTGCAAGAGGAGTAACGCGATTACTCCAGTTTCTTGTCATGTCGCATGTGTTTGACTTGCTTACGAGTTACTGTGTGTGCTTTTTAAGCCTTTTTTCAGTTCTTCCTCTCAACAGTTTTAGATATGGGTGTTGTCTCTGCATCGGTCACAACTACAATAGAGCTCACTCTCCCCCTCTCTCTGGCTTGCTCCCGATAAGACCGATCTGCTTCCTGTCTTTGTGCCATCTATGTAATACAACCAGTTGGTGTGACTAGGCAACTAACCCCTATACACAAAGAATGATGCAGAGTTTCCTGAACAGCATAAATGCAGAAGTCCACCCAGCAGCTCCAGTAGTTTTTAACTTTTGCTTGTAGAAAATGTTTACTTCAATTACCCCCCCCCCCCCCCCCCCCCCCCCGGTTGTTTGTGCAGACGTCTCCAGACAAAGTGGACTACGAATACAGCGAGCTACTGCTGTACCAGAACCAAGTGCTGAGGGAAGCAGGCCTGTACAAGGAGGCACTGGAGCATCTGTCCAGCTATGAGAAACAGATCTGTGACAAACTGGCTGTGGAGGAGACACGAGGTGAGTCACTGTGCTCCATTGTTACTCTTTCAATGTCAGCACTGTGAAGGCTACTGTGCCGCAGACGGGCAAAGACACACACATTTGCAGGCTAGAGCAGCTCCGGGGAGCGAGCAGAGCTGGGTTAGGAACGTCAGGCAGCCGATATTACACATCACATCGTCTACACTGAAGTTGCAAAAACACCCAAATGGCATCATCTTTTATGGGAAGCATTAGCACATCACTTTGTCGTCAGTTGAATTTGACTCTTTCTATGAACTTTGACCCCTAAGCTCTTCTCTCGTGTTTCTATAGGAGAGGTACTGTTGAAGTTGGAGCGTCTGGATGAGGCAACAGAAGTCTACCGCCGTCTGCAAGAGAGGAACCCCGAGAACTGGGCCTATTACCGTGGCTTGGAAAATGCCCTAAAGCCAAGTATGACACATTAGAAACACCAGCATCATCTTCACTGACTCTTGAAATATCCACCTTCATTGTACAATCTACAATTGTCAACCCTACTGAATTGTTATGTTGTCGTTTTTTCTCCAGGCTGTGTAGAAGAGCGACAAAAGATCTATGAAGACGCCTGGGAGAAGTTTCCCAAAGGACTGGTTCCTCGCCGGCTGCCCCTCAACTTCCTCTCTGGTGTGGCCAATAAATCGTCTCCTTTCAACTAAAACAGTGACTTTAGTTAAAATATCCATTTGTGTCATAGGAATAAATGAACAAGCCAGCAGCTTTCTTCTGCTTCAGTTGTTTGATTGTATTCCTGCTATCTGGGTTCCCAGTTTTTACTCTACTTGTATTTGAAGTTACCTGTTTGATAGAAGTGGGTCAAGTTTTCTGATCTTCTCCTTCTCACCGTACGTCACTGCAGGTGAGAAGTTCAGAGAGTGTCTGGACAGGTATCTGCGGTTGAACTTCAGTAAAGGCTGTCCGCCCGTCTTCACCACCCTCAAATCACTGTACAACAACAAAGAAAAGGTGACAGCACTGCTGCTGGATATGCCACATGACTGCTCTAATCACAATGACACTTTTTTTCCCTCCCTTTAAACCATCTTACATAATGCACTGATGGAAGAGGGGTCAGTCTGAGGCAAAGTGTTATAGAGTCAACTTATTGTGTTTTTAAGTATTGTGTACTCCGTACTGCAGGGGAGGTAATGTACTCTGTCCTCCTTTCTCGTTGCAGGTGGCAATAATAGAGGAGTTGGTGGTCGGCTATGAAACCACATTAAAAAGCTGTAGAATGTTCAACCAGAACGGTGAGGACAAAATGTATAAATCAGGATTATAATATTGGATTTAATGTCTTTCTAATTAAGAATATTCAGTGTGTAGTCTAGTGTAAATTGTAATCCTTAATGATTTATCAAAAGTCAGTCGAAATAATTGCAGTCATAATCTGATTTCATGCCATGTACATTGGTCACCTTGCTGAGGAGTTGGACATGTGCAACAGCTCACTGGCTGCTCCTTGTTGTTCCATTTCTCCCTGCAAAATCTAAACGGCTCCGCTGACCAAAAATGCCCAAAGTGACAGTATAGTTGGACACATTTTTGATGAACAGTTTTGCAGTCAGTGTTAACCTTGGTGACAAATGCATGGAGTTTCCTGAGACTGCTTCAAAATAAAAGCTGCCCCATGTTTGGCACGTTGAATACTTTTAATGTGAAGCAACAGCAGTTGGAAATGTTGGCTTTGCATTAGCAGTTACTTAATGCAGCTCTGATACGGCTGTGGGAGAGTAAACTGTAATAGGTGAGGCCGATACCAATAATACATCATTAAAAATCTAAAACTGAATTACATTTAGCAAATTTTTCTGTGAATCCATATGTCTTGAATGGCAAACTCCACCACCGAACTAAAAATTAAGAGTGGTGGTTGCAGAATGAAAATACATTAAATGGCTATTGCTGAAAAATGAAGACTTCAAAAAGTATCCAAAAGACGGTCTGATTTCATTCAATTACTTACGGATTATAACCAACATTTCTCATTTCGGTTTAAAACTTCCAAGGTTAACTGCTATAGTCGATGTTTACATCCCTGAAGACGTAAACTTGCACAATCTCTCTTTGCACTCGCAGATGACGGTAAGGAGGAACCGCCAACCACGTTGCTCTGGGTGCAGTACTTCCTGGCACAGCACTACAACATAATTGGCCAACAGACACTGGCTCTGGAATACATCAATGCAGCCATAGAGAGCACGCCTACACTCATCGAACTCTTCCTTATCAAAGCCAAGATTTACAAGGTAAAATACGCCACATTTGTACATGTGGTTATTGTTGTAACGGAAGCCGGATGTTGCTGTGCTGCTCGTCTTGACCGTTGGATTGACCTTTCTCCTCCTGCAGCATGCTGGGAACATCAAAGAGGCTGCTCAGTGGATGGATGAGGCACAGGCTCTGGACACCGCTGACAGATTCATCAACTCAAAGTGTGCCAAGTACATGCTGAAGGCTGGCATGGTCAAAGAGGCCGAGGAAATGTGCTCCAAGTTCACACGGGTGAGGAAAACTGTGTGTGAGTTTGCACACAAGTACACACAGACAGCTAAGGATTGGTTGTTTTTCCCATTTAAGTTAATTTGCAAAGAATGAATACAACCCAGAGACCCCATGGCAGTTATACACTCACCTAAAGGATTATTAGGAACACCTGTAAGATTTCTTGTTAATGCAATTATCTAATCAACCAATCACATGGCAGCTGCTTCCATGCATTTAGGGGTGTGGTCCTGGTCAAGACAATCTCCTGAACTCCAAACTGAATGTCAATAGGAACGAAAGGTGATCTAAGCAACTTTGAGCGTGGCATGGTTGTTGGGTCCAGACTGGCTGGTATGTGTATTTCACAACCTGCTCAGTTACTGGGATTTTCACACACAGCCATTTCTAGGGTTTAGAAAGAATGGTCTGAAAAAGGAAAAACATCCAGTATGCGGCAGTCCTGGGGGGCGAAAATGCCTTGTTGATGCTAGAGGTCAGAGGAGAATGGGTCGACTGATTCCAGCTGATAGAAGATCAACTTTGACTCAAATAACCACTCGGTACAACCGAGGTATGCAGGTAAGCATTTGTGAATCCACAACACCTTGAGGCAGATGGGCTACACCAGCAGAAGACCCCACCGGGTACCACTCATCTCCACTAAAAATAGGAAAATTAAGCTACAATTTGCACGAGCTCACCAAAATTGGACAGTTGAAGACTGTAAAAATGTTGCCTGGTCTGAGTCTCGATTTCTGTTGAGACATTCAGATGGTAGAGTCAGAATCTGGCGTAAACAGAATGAGAACATGGATCCGTCATTCCTTGTTACTGGGCAGGCTGGTGGTGTACTGGTGTGGGGGATGTTTTCTAGGCACACTTTAGACCCTTAGTACCATTTGGGCATTGACCATGTCCATCCTTTTATGACCACCATGTACCCATCCTCTGATGGCTACTTCCAGCAGGATAATGCACCATGTCACAAAACTTGTATCATTTCAAATTGGTTTCTTGAACATGACAATGAGTTCACTGTACTAAAATGGCCCCCACAGTCACCAGATCTCAACCCAATAGAACATCTTTGGGATGTGGTGGAACGTAAGCTTCGTGCCCTGGATGTGCATCCCACAAATCTCCAACTGCAAGATGCTATCCTATCAATATGGGCAAACATTTCTTAAGAATGCTTCCAGCACCTTGTTGAATCAATGCCACGACGAATTAAGGCAGTTCTGAATGCAAAAGGTGGTCAAACACGGTACTAGTAGGGTGTTCCCAATAACCCTATGAGTGAGTGTATATTACTATACTACAAACTTAAATAACTGAGGATGGAATTCTTTACAACATGGCAAAAGTAGTTTACTACATCGAAACGGCTTTTTATGCTTCAATGTACATACACGTCTGTTTGGCGGTGGCGTCGGTGATCCTCAGCAGTTTGATTTCAGACTGCAGCAGAAAGCTGCGCTTGAGCTTCACAAATGCCCGGGAAAATGTAGCTTGTGTGCACACCATTGCACTACTTGATCAATAAAAGAGCCAAGCTACTGAAAAGCTTTTTGATTCAGAAAACGGTGACGCCATTGAGATTAAGTTACAGCTGCTATTGCCCACCACTGCTAGCAATACAAGTTGGATTTGGCGCGGTGACTCAGTCGGCACCAGTTTAAGCCCATTCCGGACCGGGCAAAATCGACCCAACTCTAGTCTCCTACGAATTGTGTATAGGACACTAGAGCAGCAGTTGACATGATAATGGAGCAGGTCCCTGTTTTGTCATTTACTTTGCTCATGCGTGTGTTTTTGCTTTGTTTTTATCCAGGAGGGAGCCTCGGCAGTGGAGAACCTCAACGAGATGCAGTGTATGTGGTTCCAGACGGAGTGTGCACTCGCCTACAAGTCCATGAACAAGTTTGGGGAGGCCCTCAAGAAGTGCCACGAGATTGAAAGGGTGAGTCTTTATTATCATGGGATACTTGGTGTATTAATGCATGCAATGTTTGCATTAGACTCCTGGGCCAGTCCTTGATTGTTTGTTTGTTTGTTTGTTTCTCTCATCAGCATTTTGTGGAGATAACAGACGACCAATTTGATTTCCACACCTACTGCATGAGGAAGATGACGCTACGCTCCTACGTGGACCTTCTGAAGCTAGAGGACGTGCTCCGGATGCATCCCTTCTACTACAAGGCTGCCATCAGCGCCATCCAGATCTACCTGAGCCTCCACGACAATCCCCTGACTGACGACAGCAAGGAGCTGCAGGCCGAATCTGGTGAGAGCCTGTCCCATTAGCACCATTGAGTTTATCTGTATATTTTAAATGCTCTCCTGGACCAGTGTTTCTGCGGGGTCTTAAAGTCTAAAATTTCAAAAATCAACATTTTAGGTCTTAAAAAGTCTTAGAGGAACACGCCGACTTATTGGGACTTTAGCTTATTCACCGTAAACACCAGAGTTAGATAAGTCAATACATACCCTTCTCATCTCTGTGCGTGTTGTAACTGTCTGACGCACCCACCGGTAGCTAAGCCTAGCACAGATCCTGGAGGTAACCGGTTCCAACTAGCCTACTGCTCCCAATAAGTGACAAAATAACGCTAACATGTTCCTGTTTACATGTTGTGATTTGTATGGTCACAGGGTGTACAAATAAGAAGGTCACTATGCTTTTACTATCTAGTAATTGGCTCTATTACTCCAACTCTGAGTGAACTCCAGGCGAACTCTCTGCTCCTCACCACAGGGCTTTATGTGCTGCTAGCAAATCACTCTGCCCAAGTAGCAGAAGTAGCAGTGCTTCGCCTTTCTGAGAATATAGTTCCCAGTTTCTGTACGGTTAGAAGATGGCTGTGTCTCATATGACCTTGTTATCTGTACACCCTGTGACTATACAAATCACAACATGTAAATAGGAACATGTTGGCGTTATTTTGTCTTTTGGCGGTATTTATGTACTTGTCTAACTCTGTGGGTTACGGTGAATAAGCTAAAGTCCCCATAAGTCGGCGTGTTCCTTTTTAAATTCGCGGTAATATTGTGTTCTAGGTTATCAATAATTTTAAACGGGTCTTAATTTTCCTACGTCCATGTAATGCTACCTGTAGTGCTAAATGTTTTTTTGTTTTTCTGTGGTGGTGTAGTTCTCTTTTGCTAGTCCAAATATAATTAGCTCTAAATGTACAGATTATTACTGTCACTTTTATTCTTTAATAGTTTTATTTACTTTGCAAGTACTGTTATGACTCTGCATTTCATTGTACTTTGATGTCGTGATATAGATCTCAAATTTCATTCATAATGGTCTTAAAAAGGTCTTAAATGACTTGTTGAAACCTGCAGAAACCCTGTGGACAAGAAAAAGAGGAAATGTAGTACATTTAGTCCATCATTAACACCCCGCTCTCTTCTCCAGCTAACCTCTCGGACAAAGAGCTGAAGAAGCTGAGAAACAAGCAGCGGAGAGCCCAGAAAAAGGCCCAGCTGGAGGAGGAGAAGAAGAACGCGGAGAAGGAGAAGCAGCTCAAGAACCAGAAGAAGAAGAAGGAGGATGATGACGAGGAGATCGGAGGGCCCAAGGAGGAGCTAATACCTGACAAGCTGGTCAAGGTTAGAGAGAAACATGATGCCGCTTACACAGGTACACTTAGAATAGCAAGCGATCGGGCGAGCAGAATCGGTTAAAGTGATGCGAGTTCCCTCTCTGGCACTTTACAGGTAGAAAATCCACTGGAAGAAGCTGTTAAGTTCCTGATGCCTCTCAAACACTTGGTCAAGGACAAAATAGACACACAACTACTGGCCTTTGAGATCTACTTCAGGAAAGGTTGGCAAGCACATTTCAAATTATACTTCACTGACTTCTTACCATGTTGATACTCTGTCCCCCACTTTTGATTTCTGCTTCACACAGATTTACAATCTGTCTTCTCTTTTCAGAAAAGTACCTATTGATGCTCCAATCAGTGAAGAGAGCGTTGACCATTGACCCAGACCACCCATGGTTACACCAGTGTCTAGTACGCTTCTTTAAAGGAGGTACGAGGCAGGCTTCTTTATTAAAAACATTTAGTTAGTTGCATGTCCTTTGTCTTCTACATTCCTCATATCTCTCACTCATCTTCCTCTTTTCCCTTCTTTCAGTCTCTGAGAGCAAGGAGCTGCTGGAGGTGGTCAGGACGGTGCTGAAGCAGGAGATCACCCGGCTCTTCGGAGACAGCAACGCCATGAGCTTCAACCAGGCCTACCTCAACAAGCACTCCAACTCCATACCACACCGACTGGCTGGTACGCTTCTCTCACACGCAGTGTTGTTAAAGGATAGGTTCACATTTATCTCCGCACTTGGTGCGAACACACATTAGGATAATGGAGAATCCAATCTCATAACCCAGCGGCAGTGGCCAATATTTTGGGGGTTCCGGTGTAGCCAGACAATGGCCGATAGGTTCCAAGATTACGTTTTGGCCATTGCCTTCTGCCTCTTTTGCTCTCCACACTGACTGTTTACCACGACGCTGAACTTGGCTCCACATTCCCTCCGGTTCTCTTTAAGTTTTGATTCCACCTCAAAAAATGCCCGTTTTAGCCATTGGGTGGCAGTGTTTATCGCATAATCGAGCTATTCTGCATCAGTGCAGATCACAGCTTTATGTTATGTATGTTATGTATGTATGTATCTATCTATCTTTTTTTATACACTTGTATACACTTTATACACTTGTTTTTGTTGAATCTGTTTGAATGAAAGCCAACAATCTTGTAAATTATATTTAAAAAGTCACATTCTCATGACCTGTAGACTACCACACTGTGAGGTATAAGTGTAATTTTTGTAAGTTTCATGTCCATATCTACTGTAGAATTATGGAGAAAATCCAGCTCAAAGTCGACATTGACATATTTTGACAATTATATTGCAACAATTGCTGACTTTGCACTGCCCCCTAGCGGCCAAATACGGTTGTCCGTTGATTTTCTCACCTGATTCACATACTACAGATCATAACGTTTCCAATGATGCCCCATATGTTCATATCTACTGTAGAATTATGGAGAAAATCAAGGTCAAAAATACACAATTTGACAATTACATTGCACCAGATGCTTATTTTGCACTGCCCCCTAGCGGCCAAATACGGTTGTCCGTTGATTTTCTCACCTGATTCACATACTACAGATCATAACGTTTCCAATGATGCCCCATATGTCCATATCTACTGTTGAATTATGGAGAAAATCCAGCTCAAAATCGACATGTTGACATATTTTGACAATTCTATTGCAACAATTGCTGACTTTGCACTGCCCCCTAGCGGCCAAATATGGTTGTCCGTTGATTTTCTCACCTGATTCACATGCTACAGATCATAACGTTTCCAATCATGCCCCATATGTCCATATCTACTGTAGAATTATGGAGACGGAGAAGGGTTGGGCGCAAACAAGTTATGATCTGTAGTATGTGAATCAGGTGAGAAAATCAACGGACAACCATATTTGGCCGCTAGGGGGCAGTGCAAAGTCAGCAATTGTTGCAATATAATTGTCAAAATATGTCAATGTCGACTTTGAGCTGGATTTTCTCCATAATTCTATAGTAGATATGGACATAAAAACTTACAAAAATTACACCTATACCTCACAGTGTGGTAGTCTACAGGTCATGAGAATTTGTGACTTTTTAAATATAATTTACAAGATTGTTGGCTTTCATTCGAACAGATTCAACAAAAACAAGTGTATACAAGTGTATAAAAAAAGATACATACATACATAACATAACATAAAGCTGTGATCTGCACTGATGCAGAATAGCTCGATTTTGCGATAAACACTGCCACCCAATGGCTAAAACGGGCATTTTTTGAGGTGGAATCAAAACTTAAAGAGAACCGGAGAGAATGTGGAGCCAAGTTCAGCGTCGTCTGTTTACCTGCATGCAACCAAAGCCTGCTCAAACGTGATTGGTCAATGCTACTCAGAGAAATGGAAACCAGAACGCTTCCAGTACCAAAATCTTGTCCCGTTGCCTACAGATTCTGCATTCATATGTCGAAATCTATTTATAGAGATTATAAAGAAGCTGATTCTTATTTTTTCCAACAAACCTTTTTACAGCGTGGAGCTGATGGTTGTGTGTTGTACACTGTACCAGTCGGTATGGTATATTTCCCTCTCACGCATTGTTTCCTATTTATCTCTTAATATACAGGATTGAGAGCTTCCTCTGCCCGTCAGAAAATCTTCATACAACACTGAAATCACTCTTCCAACACTCATGCATTCCACTGTGTCACAGTTTCTAACTGGTTCAGAAAAAAAAGTCTTGCTTCTCCAAGTCAAATTCTTGATTTAGTTTTTGAAAGTTTTGTTACAAACACACGCTCTTCTCTCCCTGCAGCTGCTAAGATGATGGTGTATCTGGACTCATCGACAGAAATGAAGGCTATAGAGTTGGCCACTGCACTAGATGAGTCCCTCGACAACAGAAGCATACAGGTACGCATTTATGGAATTGAGCATTGTGACAACTGTTTGGTGAAAAGGAGTTATATGTATATATAAATGTTAGCAATTATACATTGATACCACAGTGGATATACTTATAGCGATGTAGTCCTTATATAAATGATTACCTTATTAATATGGTACACAGAGTATAGCCCGTATTTCACCTCTTGTACAGTAAATTGTGTATATAGCTCTGTTGATGGATCAGTATTAAGGTTGACTTTTCTTTTAGGAAATAAAATAAATTCCCCTATTTTTCTTCATCCTTTCTCTTCCCTCGTCAGATCTGCACGGAGGTCCTGGAGTGTCTTCGGGGCGGCGTGCTGGGCGACTGTAAGGAGCGGGCAGAGTCGTACCGCGCAGAGTGTCGCAAGCTTTACCCCTACACATTAGCTTTCACGCCTCCCGGATACGAGGAGAACACAAAGGTCGCCAACGGAGACGTTTCCACAGAAACAGAGGAGCTAGCCAATGATATGTGAGCGCGGCAGAACAGTGGATGAGAAAAGGAATTGGGCCGAGCACGGAGCCTTGTGGTACGCCTGGCAGCCATTTTGTAGAGCCAGACGTGGGTGGCGAAAAAAGGGGTTTGTTCTTTGGCTCAGCTTAATCGGGTCTGTCCTGGCATGGCTTGGCTTGGCTCTCTCCCACATGGTGAAAATCAGGACTGTGTGTGCCTGTTTGTTTGTGTGTGTGCGTGTGTGTGTATGTTGAGAGCATGTGTGCGGTTGTGTATATTTGTGGGAAAGGCGGGTGGGGGGGGGAAGAGGAAGATAACAGAATGGCCATTTTACTTTTTTAATAAAGTTGACAACCAAGCTGAATATGAAAATACAGTTATTGGCAAACTATGAGGGACTGGCTCGGACTGTCGGTTTCCTCAGAGATGATCAATAACAGTGACAAGAACCACTCAAGTTTGACTCTGTGCTGTTCCAGTACGCCTATTCCATACTGCGTTCCCCTAATTTTAAAAAGCTAATTTAAATGAAAATAGGACAACTGTCACTGGGGGACGGGAGACTGAGCTGAGTGGATCTGATCTCTGACAGATCTGTAGGAAGCTGAGCAGGAAGAGTTACTGAGGACCGGAAGTATACCCTGAGGACATCCAGCGACCATATGCATATCTGTATCTGCTGTAACGCTCCAGGAAACCTCTGATCTACACGTGCTCTACGTGCAGCGGAGTGTGTGAGGAAGGCCCGGTCACTGCGGGGGCCACAGCGCAAAGAACGTCGCCTCACACGTGAACTTTTCTTTTTTATTTTCTTTGGTCAGACTGTGCTTCCCTCACGGTTCCTGGTTAAACTTGGGAATATGTAATCCTCTGTCTGTTAATATGGAGCACCTTTGTAGCACAGATTTAAAAACTGTAAAGGTTGCGTGTTGTGCTCCATTTCAAATACACTGCTACTCTTAACATTTTTACATAGTTCTGAGAGAGTTGGATAGATCTAAGCAATACCATTGACACCTTCCTGTCCATAATGGATCAATAAAACTCTTCTTATTGATGATAATCATTTCTAGATCTGGTTGAAGTGGTTTACACTGAGCCCTCTGGCAGTCACTCGTGGTGTTGCTGTTGTCACTGTTAGAAATTGTTTTATCTGCATGTACACAAGGGACTCTAACGGAGTGGAAACATCCTACTTCAGAGGGCTCTTCTGCTCATTTAAATGGCTCCTCTAAAGGTCAGAGTTCAGCATCCAATCCTGTTGCCCGAGGTGACAGAAGTGTAAATGTTACGAGGCGAGTAAATGAATGAGCATCTGGAATTTGTTTTACTTTTTCTGTTCCCCTCTCTCCCCCTCCCAAAATCTCTTTTCTTCCCCTTTTTCCTCTAATTTGGGTTCTAATGTGAAAGATGAAATCTGAGATGGCGATGTATGATATCTCTGGATTTTTGTATTAAAACCAAACGAAAGAAAACCATTGACTTTTTCTCTTCTGTATGTGTAACTGTTAACCTCACTGACATTTAGAGATTAAAAGTATCCATAATGTTGTTCTGGAAAATTCTCTCACTCAGATTGCCTACATAAACCTAGTTATGCATTTTCTTTGAAATGTTAGTCATTGTAAAAGTAACCTTAACTGAAATTAAGATTTCATTCATCAAGACTGCTATAGGCTACTGGGGGGGGCAAGTCTCAACCCATGCCAAAAAAAATGCTTTTACAATAATGCATACCTTACAGTGTGGGATTTACTGCTATATAACATTTTTAAATTGTTCCAGAGGTAGAACAGTTTGTTCATATGAGGGACCAGCTAGTGTTTGGAATGAGCTTTGGAAGTAAACAAAAGAAACAAGGCCGTGCTGATGACCTTACTGTCCAGTTGCCATCACCTATAATGAACCTGAGGCAGTTCATCATGAACCCTGCATCATTAAAAAAAGGAATAAAAGGGGTTAAATGTAACCATACTAGGCCTAAATATATAATTGTATGTGAGCATGTGCTGTACTGCATTGTCAGGAACTCCTGGAAAATTATTTCTAAAAGAGTGGGAACCCTGTTGGTACTGTATGTTCTTAGCTGGCAGGTCAGACGCAGCATTGTGGGTAAGGCTAGCATCATCACACTCTTGGTCCTCACATTAAGTTCATTAAATGTGTTTAATATTTCCTTTATATGAAAAAAAATATAGGTGACTGATTCTTTAGTTACCCAAAGTGTAAATGATATAGGTCTTTGTTTTTGTTTTTTGCAGGAGAGAAGTGCCTTGGTGGGGCAGCAGGACACACAAGACAGAAATATAACTAAAGTAATTCCACCAGTAGGGGGCAGCAGCACGTTCCTCACAGGACGGGTGAGTGGACGAGGGGGCTGCTGTTAGTGCTGTAGCTATGGATGTGGCTGGTTGAGGGGACCGTTTGATGTAAAGAAAATATAAACTCAGCAAAAAAAAAGAAACGCCCCTTTTTCAGGACATTGTATTTTAAAGATAATTTTGTAAAAATCAAAATAACTTTATAGATCATTGTAAAGGGTTTAAACAATTTGTTCCATGCTTGTTCAATGAACTATAAACAATTAATGAACGTGCACCTGTTGAACGGTCGAAAAGACAATAACAGCTTGCAGGCGGCAGGCAATTAAGGTCACAGTTATGAGAAAATTAGGAAAGTAAAGAGACCTTTCTCCGGACTCTGAAAAACACCAAAACAAAGGGCATGGTGCAAAGAGGCATGAGGACAGCAGATGTGGCCAGGGCAATACTGTGAGACGGCTAATAAGCTGGTGGCCACACCAGATACTGAGGGCTACTTTTGATGTTGACCCCCCCCCCTTTGCTCAGGGAAACATTATTCCATTTCTGTTAGTCACATGTCTGTGAAAATTGTTCAGTTTATGTCTTAGTTGTTAATTTTTTTCATACAAATATTTGCATATGTTAAGTTTGCTTAAAATACAAAAGCAGTTGAAAGTGACCGGACGTTTTTTTGTTTGTTTTTTGCTGAGTATATATTACATGTACAAGTACTACGCAATGCCCGGTCTATATTAGACTGCACAAACCAGCCCCTTCACTCGGAGTTTGAAATACTCCCCTCAGGTCGCAGATTTAGAGTACCTCGGTTCAAGACCAATAGGAGTAAAAACTCCTTTGTCCCATGTGCAATAACTCAGCTTAATTTGCACATGTAATGTAGTACTTTTTGTTTTGTTTTTAGAGATTGTTCCAGTGGTGATAAATTGGGTTTCTTCGTTGTACTCATGTCTTGTATTGTTGCCTCTATTTGTATGTTGCCTGAATGTGTTTCTTTTTTATCTTTCACTCCTGACTGCATATCAAGTTTCCCATTTGGGATAATAAAGTGACTGGACTGAACTGAACGTTTAATTCAGCATGGAGGTGGGGAATCTGTTCCACAACAATGGAAGTGTTCTGTCTAGACCTACTTCCTGTGGTCCTGCGGCCGTTCTTCTCAGGCAGGTTGCACATAAATTAAAGATTTTATTTTTTGACAAATTCAAAGGTTGGGGGACTTGTAACAAAAACACAATGTGTCAGAAATGTTTTCAGACAAATCCATCTGATTAATCAGGATTCCATCTACATATGGTGATGGCTGCTCGTCATTTAATCAGCACTCCCCCCCCCAGGCACCAGTCCTCGGCATGCTCTCCTCCCACTCGTACTGCTCTGCGCCGTGAACACAACTTAAAGAGATTGTGTCTAGCGTGTGTTCCCCAGAAGTCCAACTATATTTTGTTCATACCTAGTGAAGCTGCATTTTTAGAATTCTTTCTTGGAGATATAACGTTTGACGCGGAGCGCGGGTTTTTTTTTTTGGTCACATTTCTTGTGAATTCACTGTTTAGTTGAACGTTGGGTAAATGGAGTCGTCTCTTGAGTTTTCCAACTCTTTGGGCAGTCTGTCCTCCGTGTTGACTCGATGTCGGACCTTTAAAGTGCTGGTGATAGGAGACTCCGGGGTGGGGAAGACCTGCCTCACACACCGACTCTGCGCCGGAGAGTTCCCCCGCAGAGTGGAGGCTACCATCGGGGTGGACTTCCGCGATTTACAGCTGGATATCCATGGAGAGAAAATCAAGGTAACGGGGGAAGTGTGTATGCGTCAAGGCAAGGCAACTTTATTTCTATAGCACATTGCAGCGACAAGGCAATTCGAAGTGCGTTAAAGAGCAGTTAAAACACTTAAAAAAAACTGAAATAGAATAAGACAGGTATAAAATAAAAGAATGAAAGTTACATTGCAGCAGGGGCGATTAAAGCCCTTTTTTAAAACTTGATCCCGGCACCCCAAAAAAATAAATATCTAATCTAAAGAGTTCTGCTCTGGGAATATCCCAGCATCATGAAACTAAACCCAGAATCTAGATGCCGAGATCAACATTCTGAGCCATTTTCAGAAAATAGTGTTTGTCAGCCATTAGTCAAAATTGCATAAATCTCTAATTTTCAAAAGTTATTGATGCAGCATTTTGGAAATGTCTGCTTTTCCATGGATAGATGCCAGGCACCCCTACAGCCCTGATCCTAGAACCACCCCTGCAGTGCAGGTATAAGAAATGCAGTTATTTAAAGAAAGGCAGCATCACAAACAAAAGTCTTCAGCTTTGATTTAACAGAACTTAGAGTTGCAGCGGACCGGCCATTGAAACAAACTGCAGGTCAAAACAAATGAACAGGCTAACGGATCTGTTTACGCACACCGGCGGCTTCCAACTAGCTCGTTAGTTTAAATAAACCGACTGCTAATAGAGGTTGTATGTTAATCACCTGTAATTTTCACATTGAATTCGGTGCTTTTCATGGGCCCAATTCCACTGATAATTCAGACCAGACAAAATTCAATTCAATTTTATTTATAGTATCAAATCATAACGAGTCATCTCAAGACACTTTACAGATAGAGTAGGTCTAGACCACACTCTAGATCACACGGTGCCGGTTGGGGGTGTGATGAACAGTGGCAATTATAGTCACAATAAAGATAATGGAACTATGACTAGAAATAGAAGTTGTAGTAGTTCATGGCGTAGCAGGGCACTGCAGGACGTAGCAGGGCACTGCAGGACGTAGCAGGGCACTGCAGGACGTTGCAGGGCGTAGCAGGGCACTGCAGGGCGTAGCAGGGCACTGCAGGGCGTAGCAGGGTTTAAGAAAACATATACATACATACATACATATTCCAGTTAGACTTCTGCAGGTTATTTGAGACTTTTAACTGTGGTTTTATCATGTTTTCTACTGCGTTTGTGTCTCCTCTGTGAGCTCTAAATAGGCCTATTAGGCTGGACGATATGGCCAAAACCTTCTTTCCCGATATAGGTCATTTCATACCTCGATTACTGTATATATCACGTCATAGCATGTGTTCTGATAATTCAATAAATAAAAAGTCTATATGAAATGCTCCTGTGTGAAGGAAATGCTTGACAGATGATAAATACGGAGCGTTTTCTGTTTTTATTAAGAACGTGAACATAACGTGCAAAGAATATTGCTGTAATGCAGTTCCACCACCGGTTTTTCAACATCATGATAGAAACGACATAGATGTTGTATACGATAGACATTTTATAGCCTTTTGACGATATTTCTCATCCTATCTCCCAGCCCTTATTCTGAGGCTCCCACCCTGCGGTGTGGCTCTGCCGAGGGATTTGTTCCAGACTGCATGACTGAGAATCCTCTGGATGAATGAAAATCAGCAGAACTAATGCAGCTTGTAAATCACTGGGAAGATAACTGGCTTGATTTTAGTGGCATGTTAGCGGTTACATCAACACCCTCATGAAGCTATTTAACTCCGCTCTGATTTTTAACAACCTCAAGTTGTCACAAGTTTAATTTGAACCGCGTCGCGTGAACACATGGAAGGGACTGGTTTATTCTCTGATTCTGTGGGCGTTAGTTGGCTTGTGCTACTTCCTGAGTGTTTTGAAACGACCACATGACAGGGGAAGTGTGTCAGTGGTGACAGGATTTTGTTTATAACTTTAGGGTAGAGGACGGTTTCAGCTTTGCCCCCAGTACCCTAAATTAATAATGGAATTGGACATCAATTTTTTTTTTTTATGCAAAGTGACTTGCCACTTTACCAGAGCTGTTTTATTAGACTTGTGGTGCAAGTCCAAGTCAATAAAGCCAAGTCTCATGGAAATCAAGTCAGTACTCAAGTCCAACTCAGGTCACAGGTCTTCAGGTTTTCGAGATTTTCCTTTCAAATCTGTGTTTACAGGCTTTTATACAAAGTCCTTTCACAGCGTAGACCTAGTAATCAAATAGGTTTGTGTTATTGTGTTTAGTGCCTGCATTGGACCAAAAAAAAACGGGTGCCAGTACCCTAATTCAGCAGTTCCATGACATGATCATCGCATGTGTTGTGTCTCGGATATATTTACATTTGTGCTACAGTATATCTAGTAGGGGTGACCCAGAATAGTCGACAATCCGATCTAAGGAGCCTTTATCGACTGAACCGTCGCAGTGTCTGAAAACGTGCTTAAGAAACAAATAATCATTCAATTCGGGCTATATGGGGGGGGGGGGGGGTTGAATGTCTGATTTTACATAGAATTGCTTGGTTTTTTCCCAATAAATCATTAAATATATTGCCTATTTTGGTACAAACATCAGCCTATTAATAATACCATTAGTAACAATTAGAAGTAAGGGTACTTACTGTATGCGGACACAAATCAGAAGTGCCGGTACCTAGTACTGGCCCATTTCAGGCAATGATTGTATTACGTTGTACGTTTATGTTGTCTCCCATGTATGTACTTATTTGATTGGTCAGCACTAGATTGGTGTTATTCACAGAGATTATGTCTTAGAAGCGTGACAGAGAGATCTGACTTTCTAATGATGAGATCAACTTGTGTGTGTGTGTGTGTGTGTGTGTGTGTGTGTGTGTGTGTGTGTGTGTGTGTGTGTGTGTGTGTGTGTGTGTGTGTGTGTGTGTGTGTGTGTGTGTGTGTGTGTGTGTGTGTGTGTGTGTGTGTGTGTGTGTGTGTGTGTGTGTGTGTGTGTGTGTGTGTGTGTGTGTGTGTGCTGGGGGGGAGGGGTGGGAGTATATTTTATTTTCCTCTCATTCATTTCCTCTTTACCACTTTTTTATGTCTCTACAATCTCCTCCAAAGTGCCAGCCTTCATGTCAATCTCTCGCTTCCTCCATCCCCTCCTCCCACCTCCAGCTCCAGCTGTGGGACACAGCAGGACAGGAGCGTTTCCGTAAGTCCATGGTGCAACACTATTATCGCAACGTCCACGCTGTGCTCTTCATATATGATGTCACCTGCCCCGCCAGCTTCCGCAGTCTGACTGCCTGGATAGAAGAGTGCCGGCAGAACTCCCTCGGGCAGGACATCCCCAGGTAGTCTCACATTACCAGACCCCTCTCTGCCAACTGTGGAGTTAACACCACACATACATTCCAGGATAGGAGAAAAAAAATGCTTTGGGTTGTTTGCATTTCTTTAAGCCAATCACGGTCGCCTTAGGCGGCGCTAAGCTCCGGACGCAGCGACTATGGCTCTGCAAAAAGGTCTCGGGAAGGAACTTGTTTTGGTGGAACATTTGCACCCCGGCAGAAGAAAATGCCACATAGAAACAAAGTTTAATAATCTGTTCACACAATACAGTAACATGAGCTATTGAAATTAGCTGGATACATGGTTACAAACATTCTTTGTAAATCTTTACAGTCATTCCCTGAGAGAACCAAGCAGGCCTGCCTTGTTGCATGATCCAAATTTTCTTCAAAACTTGCCATATTCAGTGTGTGGCTCGCTAGCTCGAAGTTTGTTGTTTTGACAACGGCAACACACAGAGAGCAGAAGGCGAGGGACATGTCAGGCAGTTGTCCTAGAAATGTATTTCCGTTGATTCAGACTAGTCCCCAGGTAACTGCATCAGCTCTGTGTGCGTACTGCTACTCACTGAAAGGACCGTACTTTTATTTTGTTTTTAAAAAAAATTAAATTGATCATTCATAGTCCACATCCTACACCCATATTACTTTTTTGTGCAACTTTTAACATCACTATCCTCCATTTAGTTCCTTTCTGCTGGCCTTTCTCCCGGCAGGTTCCTGGTGGGTAATAAGAGCGACCTGCGGGACCCCAGCAGGGCCGACAGCCAGGTGAGCCAGGAGCTGGCGGCCAGCTTTGCCAAAGCTCACAGCATGATGTCTTTTGAGACGTCGGCCAAGAACCCGCCAAACAAATGCGGGAACAGTCAACGGATTGATGCCAAGGTGTCGTATCAGCAGGATAAGGTGGAAGACATCGTTGTTGCTCTTGGTGCCAAGCTGAAGAGACAGAGGAGACCTTCAGTAGCAAGCTCCCCGGCCTGCGGCTCCTTTAAAATCCTCAACAAGAAAAGAGCCGAGAAAGAGCTGTGGACCTGCTGCTGAGAAACATAGAGAGATAAGCGTTTCTCTTTCCAGATGGGAGAATTGTCATGTTTTTAGCTCTTTGTGTGTGTGTGTGTGTGTGTGTGTGTGTGTGTGTGTGTGTGTGTGTGTGTGTGTGTGTGTGTGTGTGTGAATGACCATTTTGTGCACAATAATAATTTTTTGACCAAAGACAAAAAATGCAAAACAAATGTTACATTTGAAATACAGTTGCTGTTACTCGCACACCAAACTTTTAATATTTTTACTCTTAAATGTGTATATTTGTGATCTTATTACTGAGAAATAAAAGACTGTGAATGTATTTGGTGGAAGCTCTGTCCTGGCTCACTATATGTTGCGCTGTATACGAGAAACTTTAGGACAGTGGTGTAATGTTTAAGTATGGTACAATCTAATCCTGGCTGATAAGGGTCTCCCATCACAGGACTGTGTCCAGATGGACAAATCATCACATCAGTGAACTGTCATGCACCGGCCTTGTGCATGAGCAGTGTGGGCGTCGCGCATCACATGTGTTGAGATTGTGCGTCCAATCGATGACTCAGAGGCCATCACATGATGGGGGAGAACCTCTTCTGCTCATTGGTCTCTAGACAAGTGTGTGTGTGTGTGTGTGTGTGTGTGTGTGTGTGTGTGTGTGTGTGTGTGTGTGTGTGTGTGTGTGTGTGTGTGTGTGTGTGTGTGTGTGTGTGTGTGTGTGTGTGTGTGTGTGTGTGTGTGTGTGTGTGTGTGTGTGTGTGTGTGTGTGTGTGTGTGTGTGTGTGTGTGTGTGTGTGTGTGTGTGACGTTGATGCAACATTCAACAGCCAACTGGTAGATGTCTTCCTCTAGGCTCAGGAAAGACCAAAGGGAGGAGAGTATTTTTCTTTTGTCTTGCCATAACATACATTTTAAATAAAATAAAAAAAGCAATGAACTAAATAAGTTAGAACACCCCTTAAAATACCCTGGCTTTGGTTGAATCCGAGTCATGGATCATAAGGATCTTTATGATTTCAAAAGACAATCATGGACACACAAGGACCCACAGACCTTAATACTGCAATGTGATCTGATTTATGATGTCAAGCATTTCACATTACCTATGGTGACCCTGTCCGATGTCTTCTGTTTTGGTCTCGTCAAAATAACAATAAAAGATTTTTTTTTTAAAGTTAGAAAAGTGGAAATCAGAGACTGTGTAGAAAACAAATCTCTCAACAAACTATTTTTCTGACTGTTGACCGTGAACAGTTGCATCATTTCTGATGCTTGTGTTTGTAGAAGCAGAGTTGGGGTTTCCGGCACATCTTCACCTACTTCCGAAGGGGCATGGAGAAATAGAGTGACAATATTGTCAGATTAAACATCTGACATTATTGTCACTCTATGAGACTGTATGACTGATGTGATGCCCTGTCACTCTGTGTGTCAGGGCCTTAACAGATGTGATTTCCGCTGTACTGTAGCTAAATACAATGCTTCAGAGACAGCCTATATAGAGACATTCCACTAATTTCACACATTACTCTACTACTGAGCTTGTGGAAACGTATGTGCCTCTGGAGGTCCCATATTGTAAAAGGTAAGATTTCCATGGCCTTTCTTTATTATAAAGCAGGTTTGTGGTGCTCTATAAATTCTGTGAAAGTATCAATAATCCACAGAGAAATAAAACAACATGAAAGCATGGATCCTTGTACATGGTGAATGGTTTAAAACTGGTTGTTTTATGGTGTGGGGGATATTTTCTTTGTACTCATTGGCCCCCTTAGTACCAATTGAGCATTGTTTAAATGCCACAGCCTACCTGAGTATTCCACAGTGTACCTATCTTCTAATTCCAGCTGTTTCTGGGTACAACTGGAAGAGTTTCGCCCTGCTATAATGCACTCTATGAGTCACCTTCAGTGGAATAAGACTAAGCCTGGGGAGGAGGACAAATTTACTGCTTGAGGGAGGGTACAGTTTTATTTATTTATTTTTATAAATTAAAAATGTTTTAAATTACAATGTTTGCACTCTGTTGTTATTATACACATTACACACAGGCCTGAATTACACACACATGCTCAGTACCTATACATGCACTAATGGAGAGATGTCAGAGTGAGGGAGCTGCCCATGGACAGGTGCCCTGAGCAGTGGGGGGTTCAGTGCCATGCTCAAGAGCACCTTGGCAGTGCCCAGGAGGTGAACTGTCCAGCTCCAGTCAACTGTACTTTGGTCCGTATGGGGACTTGAACCAGCAACCCCCTGGTTCACAACCCAACTCCCTATGGACTGAGCTACTGCCACCCGAAGCAATAGCTGTAGAGTAAAGTCATTTAAAAATAATGGTGAAATATTGCAAGTGGAGTTATGGGAAGCTTCAATGATTCCAAAAAGGCTGTCAGGAAGCTCAATACCCCCCCCCCATCAGGATCAGCACCGGCCACAAACTCTTCCTTTTAAATTGCACATTTCAATGTCTTCATCTTTACTTTTGCTTTACTATTTTACTACTTATATTTTTTTAAATCTGTATTTGTATATATTTCTTATCTTTTATATTTTACTTGTTGTATGCGTCCTTATTGCACCGTGGGTCGGAGAGAAACATATTTTCAATTGCTTTGAATGTCTGGCACATATGGCAGAATTGACAATAAAGTTGACTTGACTTGACACAGCAGCTCCTCTAATAAACAGCTGACAGTTGATGGAGCAAAGAGAAGTTCAGGAGTTTCACTAAAAACTGAGCTTTTAATCGTGTTCTTCTGAGGGTTTTTTTGTTTTTGGATCAGGCTGTCTTGTCCCTCGGTGCAAAAGCCAAATGTGACACTAGGTGGCAGGAACTCCATTTATTTATTTTACAGTCAATTCTCCTCTCAAGACATCCCAACACTGTCTCCATACGGTATTTTACCATGGTCTTCTACGGAATGGATATTTATATTCCTGCCCAGTACTTATATTATATATATTTATAATAATAAATAAACTAGTGCTTTGGAACAAACAGATTGGAAGTGGCTTTCTTCCTGTGGTATTCTGTTCTCCTGGTTAAACCTCCAGCGTTCTCACTTTGGCTGATTCAAGTCTTTAGATCTTTTAAATATTTCTAAATGTATATTATAAATGAACTAAAAAGATGGCATTTTTACTTTCTGGAAACATCTAAGCTGGCATGTTGATGGGTGTGATATGTTATGATATTAGCTATATAACAGAATACAACACTTTATCATTTTGCCTCTGCAGAATGGACAGAGTCCAAAACAAATTTCCCTTCGGGGACAATAAAGTATATCTTATCTTATCTTATCAATCAGAGCCATACACAGTGAGGGCTCACAATAGCTCTTGGCACAGTGTGTGTTATGCAAGCACAGTCTCTTTGCATGCAAACACATGGGACTGTAATCCACTTGAGAGCAGTGTGAGGGATGTCTGATCCTCCACAGCACTGGCAACATGATGTCATCTCATTATACAACATGTTGTGACCAAGTCATCTTTGCTCAAGTCCCAAGTTAGTCTCAAGTCATTTGGTCCAAGTCTCAAGCAAATCTCGAGTTCTTTTTTTTTTTCAAGTCAAGTCGAGGCAAGCAAGTCCCAAATCAAGTCACTTTTATTTACAACCCAAGATAAAGCACTCTTACCTGTAGTACCTGGTCTTTATAAAGACAAAAGACAAGGTAGGGGTAAGGGGTCTTTGATGTTACCATCGTGTTACCATAACAAGGACTTGACAGCCAGTCATCCAATCATCATGACAATCACATCTCGGAGAGCTTTTTTGACTCGTCCAATCAGGATTCACAGTTAGCACTGTGTGGCATACTTGATAGTTAGACAGAAAGGTGACAACATTAAATTATATTATAGTATATGTAACAGATGACATTCTAACTTATGAATACACGCAAGTCATCCGAGTCATCATGCCTCAAGTCAAGTCAAGCCAAGTCTCGAGTCATTTACTTACAAGTCCAAGTCGAGTCTCAAGTCATTCATGTTTTTGTCAAGTCACAAGTCATCAAAATGGTGACTCGATTTGACTCGAGTCCAAGTCACCAAGTCTTAAGTCCACATCTCTGCAACATGTCACATACTAAAACCTGCTCAATCCCCCAATATACAGTACATATTCACTATTGGGGGTCACTTAGAAATGTCCATTCCACTCCATTCCAGACAGAATACCAGCTGAGATCAGTTGCATTGTTTTTTTAATCAGGGCAGCAGTTTTCAGATTACATTGTGTTTACATAACTGCAAAAGGGTTCTCGACTGTTGTAGACAGAAGTGGCTGAAGAAACGCTTGAAATCCATGCTTTTTGGTCTAAAGGTCATACCCAAATTAAAAGTGGTACAGCTCCCATATACTCTGACACTCTGGGGTGAGCCTGATATCATTGGAAAGGAAACACTCAAGTCTTTGTTACAAGTGTCAGGGTGATTCTAGGCCTGACTGACACAGAGTTACAGAGGCTAGAATGGAGGTTTTTATTTCCGTCCAAGTCATCCATCTGTAAAATGATTAGAATCCACTGCTGTAAACACATCTGACAGGTGACCGACAACACAGGGCATTAGCCACATGTCTCAGCTTACTACAGAAAAAATGAAACCAAAAGACTCAAAAAGGGATTTTATATGATTTTTTTCTACAGATATGTCTGTGCGTTTTTTTATTTCCATTTGAAAAGTGCAAAGAAAAAAGCCCAAAAACTACAAAATACAACACTTCTCAAATACACAAACGCACCCCCATCAGTCCTTTCCAATGATATCAGGCTCACCCCAGAGTGTCAGAGTATATGGGAGCTGTACCACTTTTAATTTGGGTATGACCTTTAGACCAAAAAGCATGGATTTCAAGCGTTTCTTCAGCCACTTCTGTCTACAACAGTCGAGAACCCTTTTGCAGTTATGTAAACACAATGTAATCTGAAAACTGCTGCCCTGATTAAAAAAACAATGCAACTGATCTCAGCTGGTATTCTGTCTGGAATGGACGTTTCCAGACCCCAAAACTTTAGACCGGTAGTGTATATTGGGGGATATATGTATATATACAGTATATACATATAGTATGGCATGCCGTTTAGGAAATTATATATATATGTATATACTGTGTATATGCATTGTTTTACTTAATTATAATATTTATACTGCCAGTATTAATCCATAACATCACAACATTGAATACTTGTATTAAACCTACAGAACAACCCGGACATTCTGCCAGTGGGCCGCTAGGTGGCGCGCTAGTGTACTACTAATCTTTTTCTGAAAGGGTGGGGGGTGTCCTCTCTGCCATCAGCATTGGACAGCAGTCGAGTGCTCCGACCTTTTAAATCATCTTTAAAAAGCTGCTGGGAAACGCTTCTGCAAACACACGGACACGCACTCGTCGACCTGCTGCTCATACCGGGGCAAGATGTTCTGCAGACGGGCATTACTGAGAGTCGGGCCGCTGGCACGGAGGGCTATCAAACCTACATCCAGACATGGCGAGTATAGCCTCAGGTTGTCCGTTAATTAATGACTTGTGATTGGAGTTTACAGGATTGGTCGTCAAATGGTGAAATGAAATTAAAGTAGAGTCAATCTGTCCCGGGCGTGTACCAGCTCGTCTAGATTCAAATGAAAGAACTAGACTAATAACGTTTTCTCAAACACTTTAAAAGTGTCTAAAGCGTGCCAACTCATAGGCTAAACATGCTATGACTTTTTAAAAGTTCTGCAGCAGAGATTCTTATTTATTTACGTTTTATGTGAGAAGTATGTGAAAGTCCCACAAAGAGATCCTTTTATTCTTAGTTTGTTTCCATTGTGCTGAGCAGCAGTCAGAAGGAGGTGTGTCCTGCTTTTGGGAACACATCGTTCTTGCACATATGAAAGAGCGCATCACACACACACACACACACACACACACACACACACACACACACACACACACACACACACACACACACACACACACGCACGCACGCACACACACGCACACACACACACACACACACACACACACGACAAAAAAAAGGTTTTATAACCCAGCTGCATCGAGTGCATTCGATTTTTAATACAATTATTCGAGCCTCGAGCGTGTAGTCAAAAGAAATAACGATTTACAAACGATTTTTTGTGGTCATGGTTACATGTTGTCCTAGGACGTTTTAATTGAGCTGGACCACATGGAGAGCAGCTAACGTTATACCCCTTAATAAGTCACTCCAATATGTGAAAAGCATTCAAATAAAAATACATTTACATAATAGCCAGTAACTATTTACATGTATTACACCTGAATCAGCATGAGTATTTATTTTCCTTATGCATTTGTATTTTAGACGTCACTCTGGAGCGTTTGCATGTAAAGTGAATGGAGATTTGAGGCATTTGAGCATGTGGAATTCAACCTGAGGGGGAAAACTGCTGCTTTAATTTCCTGTTTAAAATAACAAAACTTGTGCTGGGAGTTCTGACTAATGCAGACAATAATAATAATAATAATAATAATAATAATAATAATAATAAAAAGAAAACAGACTTAGACTAAAAACGTGCAGGTGTAACAGGGCCACGTACAGTGACCTGGTTGTACTGCAGGTCTGCATATTCCCCTCCCTCCCCCATTCTGCCTGCAGCACATGTCAGCTGACAGACAGTAGCAGGAGAGCATACATGTCGACCCACATGTGTCATCATATAGCAGCCATCTTGTCTGTTGTTGCCTGGCGTGCGTGTCCATTTTTACAGGCTTGAACCTGGCTGGCAGCAGGGATTAACTGCTTACCTGTATAAATAAGCTGGACTTGGCCTTGTCCCTGCATGGAGCTGCTGTGTCACGGTATTAGAGGAGGGAGGACGGACTGCTACATTGGCTCAGCATCCACAGCAGGAAAATGTCCGGCTCTGTTTTTTGTTTTTAGTTTAGTTCACATCAAATCATAATAAATGTACATATACAGGTTGGTTTTGCACTAAAGCACTATCATTTTCATAGTTGCTCTATAGTTCTGTAATTTTAATTTACAGGCTGAAAAAGTTGTGCTGCAGAATGGTGCTGTTTTCTAACAGTTCAGACTTGCAGTGAGTAAAGAGAGAAAACCTGCATTGGGGTTGTATCATTATAGGATTACCTATCAATATATTGATTATTGCAATATTGCTGTATCGCGATATTATTGGTATTGTGAGCCATGTATTGTGAGGTACCCTGTGGTTCCCACCCCCCCTAGTATCGGATCAATCCAGAGATTTGCATACTTGCCAGTACCAGCATTTTAGGCAGTATCTGAGGCTTTTCCGATACTGTACAACTCTATTTACAACGGGTGCCACTGTTGACCTGTACCTATAAAATTAAAAGAAAATAGCAACGTCCAGTAATAATGGCTACTGGGCATTTATCTGACCTTATTAAAAGACTGAATGAAGCCAAAGATCAGGAGGTCAACAGAAGCACAACAGATGTGCCTGGAAATTAACAATACATATACAGCATTTGATTATTGTTTTTAAAAGACCGCTTGTACAAAGTAAGATCCATGCAATGGTGCCCCCTACAGTTACATTTTGCGATGGTAATGACTCCTTTTTACATTGTTTGTACATCATCATGCAATAATAATGATAATGTGTACTTTATTAATCCCACAAGAGGAAATTACAATGTTTTCACTCTGTTATAACACACATTACACACAGGCCTGAATTACACACACATGCTCAGTACCTATACATGCACTAATGGAGAGATGTCAGCATGAGGGGGCTGCCCAACATTTGACAAATTATTGGTCTTAGAAATGCGCCATCTAGGAGATGCAACACCAACTCCTGTATACCTTTTTATTTATATATATATATATATATATATATATATATATATATATATATATATATATATATATATATATATATATATATATATATATCACTTAAGATCGGAGTGGTCAACTCTCTCTTTCTTTGCATCCCATTCTTCAACCAGCATTTGTCGCAAGTCAGCCAACGTGGTTGTGTTGGTCACTCTGATATGAACAGCACGTCCAAGCTGATCCCACAAGTGTTCAATGGGGTTGAGGTCAGGACTGTGTGGGATGCCATCCCACAGCAGTGTGTGACCAGGCTGGTGACCAGCATGAGGAGGAGGTGCCAGGCTGTTGTGGCTGTGTATGGTTCTTCCACACGCTACTGAGGCTACTGTTTGTGAAATGAATACATTGTTAAATCGCCAATATGTCTTGTTTCTTCAAACTTCAATCATCCAATCCACCAAACACCAAACGAGTCAATATCAGAATAAGCTGTTTGGCATTGGCAGAGAAGATTTGGCAAATATTTCATGGGCGCAACCCACATACTCAGCACTGCTGCTCATCACACAAATGCATGTTCCTTCCAAATGTGGCACCATTTGAAAGGGAACTAAACAGGCTTTCCAACAGTATAAGATTTATTGCCAAAAAGCATTGTTCCCACAGAGAAATAATCTACCAAACACAAAGTTCCTTACTTTTTGTGCTAAGTTTAGATGCAGGTTGTCAGTGGAAAAGTCACAGGATGAGTTATGATTTGCCTGAACACACATGTGAAACATGGCAAGGACGAGAAGAGGCAAGGCTGTGCTGTACATTGTGTTCTTTCATGACTCCAGACGGCCTGCTCAGGTTGTTGTAACCCATGTGCATGTGCACACACAAAGTGGGTGTGGATCTTGCCAAAGATATCGTATGTACTCTTAATTGTGTGCATGCATACTCTTTGGTGTGTGTGAGAGAGAGAGATCTAGGTAGGAAGAGATTAGGCTGAGGCAGTGTTTGGGATGCCGGGTGGTTTTATTTACAGCCTCCTCTGCATGCACCACTGGCAATCCTTTAAATACCAGCAAATCTTTTCACCGGGTGCGTATGGCGCAGCCAGTCACAGTCAGCACCACAACAATAGCCTATTAAAGAAGCATTTGACAGATCCTGACATGTGTGTTGAGGGATTAATTCATATGAATTCAAGCCCACTAGATCATTTTAAAGTTGTTAAGCAGGAAGGGTTTCTGTGTTTGTATTGGGGATTTACTTTAAGGGACAGTTTGTTGTTTGGCTTGGCTGCTGCTAAATCTTTCCATCTCCTCTGCTACAAATGACCAAGGCTGTATTGTGTAACTGGATTAAGGGATGGAGGCATGTTGACGCTGTCAGAAATGCACTAGTCTTTGTGCCAAGTTGTATTTCTGATGGGACAGTTTCTGGAATAAAACACCCACAAATACTTACTTACTTTGGAACTCATGACACAAAAAGGAAATGCCAATGCATACGTTCAATCAGTGTTTGAAAGAAGGCGCACCCAACTCATCCTAGTCCAAAATACAGTCATTTACTGATGATATAAATTAGGGCTGGGCGATAGGGAGAAAATCAGATATGATATTTTTTACCAAATACCTCGATGTCAATATTGCCGGGTTGACAATTGGTGCTCTAACAAAATATCTTCACGCTTAGATTTTAGATAAATAATCATCACTAATGTGAACATAAAGTCTAAGTGGGGAAAAGGCAAATAATAGAACAGCTAGAACAGTCTGGTAATGACATCACTTTACTGTAATTGCAGTCTTTCAAACCAGTAAAAGACAACACTTCTGTCATATCACGATATTACAATATCCAAAATCTGAGACGATATCTAGTCTCATATCACAATATCAATATAATATCGATATATTGCCCAGCCCTAATATAAATTTCACTTAATGTCAACCTCTTTGCTGAGGGTCAGCTTCCATCACATTTCCAAACTAACCCTGTAACTCTGCCCTCTGTGTCTCTCAGCAGTTCCAGTGCGACACATGGCCTTTGGGGTTCCTGGTGGCTCCAGCAACATGGCGTACTTTGTTTTGTGTGGAGGAGGCCTCACTGCTGCAGTCGTCTATGTGAGTATCTTTTGAGATTTCTCCATCCCAGGTTCACCTGACCTGCAAGTCTGCATTATTATCCCTTTGTCCATTTTGGGTGGAATTTTGCGCTTTAAAAGGGGAATTCCTTTGTCCTCTCCTTATTCCATATTGTAAATGTGATTCTCAAGGAAGTTAATACGTTAATGAAAATGCGTTTATGTTAAGTTGACTTGTTAATGTTAAACAGAAAGTGGTTTATAGTCTTACACTGCCACTCTACTGGCATGTATTACTACTTTCCATACACTTATAAATGTAGGTGGGCATCATCCACAGAACACATATGTGAATTCACAAAACACCAGTGCAAAGATTTGCTGTCACACTTCTGATTCTAAACCATACAGATCAGCACTGGCTAAAGAAAACACAACTTCCAGGTCTATTTCTTTGGCTAATTCAGTTTTATTCACTGCACAGTGGAGACTGAAGTTCACAGGAAGCTGTAGAATTCTCTCTGATCAGAGTTTCTGGCCTGGATGATTTTTTTTTTTTTTTTTTACCTTTATTTATTCAGAGGAAGGTTCACTGAGAGGCAGCCTCTTTTTTGCAGGAGCGCCCTGATCACATTCACACAGTTGCACAGATTCATACCTGGAAGCTGCCCAGTACAACCGTCTGCTACAGTCTGATCTGCTGGCCACTGAGCAGCTCCACTGGAGCGGTTGGGGTTAAGGGCCTTGCTCAAGGGCACCTCAGTGGTGGTAATGAGGGAGGGACAAGCGCTTCTCTTTCACTTTCCCCACCCAGATTTTATCCTGTCGGTCTGGGGATTGAACCGACGACCTCTCGGTCACAAGCTCACGTCTCTAACCTTTAGGGGAACGCGCTAAACAAAAGGTGTTGGCTGGGCTAAGTTTATGAGGAGAGACCCAACTCTATTTCACAAAGCAAAATGTGATTTTGATTAGTAAAGTTGCTGACACACCAAGAAGATTGTCAGCTGTCATTCTAAGTTGGGCCGGCGGTGAGTGTAGGTCGCCCTAGTTCTTATGGTGTGTCCGGCTCTGCCACCTGTCGGCCCTAGTCGCCTTTTTTTTTTTCTTTCTTTTTTTTTTTCTTTCTTTTTTTTTTCAACGTCGGTGAGAGGAATTCATCTGATTGGCTGTTCAACTTAAGCTGAAGATAAAAGTGAGGAAGGCAAGCAAACGACTATCGAGGGCACAAACAGAAGGCTCTTCTTATTTTTCATCTTCATCCCATCCCAGTGTTCTTAACTATTTGGTTCAACACAGATGTGACATAATACCAGTCTTAAGTTACTACAGTTTCTACAAAAAAAATGTAACGCCTCTTCTCACAGGGCTGGCCTGGTCTCTCCGCACATTACAACAAACTGTTTCACTCAGAGATCTGTTAATCAAAGTAAAATGGTTCCTCTCAATACAAAGCTAGAAAAGGCAGACACTTAATTAGATCAGGATACACTAAGAATTTGTTAATCAAGGTAAAGGTTTGTCTCAGCACAGAGACAAATGTCATGCAGAGCAGCAGGAACCTGATCAGTGAACAGGAAAGACAAGACAGATGAAAGATGAAACTAAAACATTAGGGATTACATTTTATTTACTTACACACTACTCATCCAATATGTAGTTTACAGTGTGGTGTTTTGGCTGGTGTAAACTATGAGTTAACATGCAACCTCAGGCCAGACTAGACTGTTGGTAGCAGACAACACCACAGCTCAGACACGGGAAGGGACATAGAAGGTTCTTTGTGCCTTCTACACACAGTAAACGGGTACAAGTCTGCCCAGACAGATAGCACAGTGTATATCAGCTGTGTTTGTTCATCTTAGACAAAATGTCAGTGTAAGCTGGCATTTTGTAACACAGCTACCATTTTGTACTGTTATCATTTGATGTGTGCTGGAATGTAATAAGTGCATATCTGCCCTCATTCTCTCAGGCCTACAAGACAGTCAACGGTGATAGCGAACGCTATGAGGATAGGCTCGCCATCATGGGCTCCACGGCAAAGGGTCAGTTGCTGACACATGCACGCACACACAACACACACACTCAACATCGTGAGGTTGCATTTCCAAATACTACTACAGAAAGTCTAGACATAGTTTGTAAATTACACAATTAAAAATTTCAGAGTGTCATGTCTACAGCAAATTACTAGAGTACTACTTTGTTTCGTCCATAGCTATTTGGTGCTTTGAGCTAAATGCTAACCTTAGCATGCTCACAGTGCTAATGTGCTGATGTTTAGCAGGTATGTTTACCCATTGTCTAATTAATTACCATGTTCTCCATCTTAGTTCAGCATGCTAACATTGGCTAATTAGCACTGAACCCAAAGTACATTAGTTTTGCAGGTATTTGGTAAACCAAAGTATTGAACACATTTTTGACTTGATGATATGTACTTTGAGAGCAACAACAAGCTGTAGTCAAATATCCCTTGTGTGTGTTCACAGTTATGCCATTAAAGCTGATTCTGATGTTGTTCTCTAGTTTAAGTTAAGGGATCGTGAGTGTCGTCATGGCAATGTATTTGATTTATTGTTGATATTCCAGTCTTACCAGTGGTGGATCAACATTGTCCTGTTCGTCACTGCTAGCATGGCTAAAAACCGAGAGATTCCGTAGCTTGTCTGGCTTGTCTAGCTAACATTAAAATACCAAACATGAAATTACTGTTTGATCACCTACACAAGAATGTTGTAGGGTTTTGGTGAGGCATTTCATGAAAGATTAATGCTAGCCTATAAAAAAGATGGGTCCTACTTTTCCCCAAATCACATACGTTATTTAATCGTTTCTTCATATTTTTGAATTTGCGAACTTCTAAAATAGAAGATTTGAATTGGTTCTAATGCAACATTGGTTTAGGGCCTTACTTTTACTCAATGGGTATATGTACTGATGAACTGAATAACTGGACCGTTCTGCGAAATGGAAAGCAAAAAAAAGCAGAAGATATTGCTGTATTTCCCAGTTGGTTCTGGCTTCACTGCCCAACTATCAAACATGGTAGAATGATCACTCTCAATAGCTTTTATCTTGCCTGTCTGTTTTGATTTCTGTCTGCAAATTATTTGTCTATTCAGCCAGTACAAGCCCGGAGAGATCATGGCTCGGCGCCCAGCACAGCTAACTAGCCTATAATAGGGATAAGCAGCGGCTGCCACTGGTACAGTTGCGTACATGCTGCTCAAAAGAGTATAAAGCTCTGCTCCCTCCAGCGCTGGAGAGCGAACTGCTCCAACTTTAAACTGGCCAGTGATCACATTATGTAATCAAGCAAAAATGTCCTGGAAACAAAGTCACAAACATCTAGATAGCGATTACAGTGATTGTGATCAAAGATCATATTGTCCTGACACAATCCGAGTACACATCACTCACTGTCATTACAGCGCAATTTAGTGTGTGGGGGCTTCACAATCAGGTGGGTTTGTTTTTGTTTGGCTGCTTGTGGAAACCAGCTTTTGCTGTGAGGTTAATTTTTCTGAACTGTAGTATCTTGTTTTAGACATTACGTTGATATTAGGTATTACGTTGAACCAAATAGTTGAGAAGAACCAGTTTCCAGTAATATCAAAACCCTCTACATTATTATTAATAGCTGTAGTATGCACACTCTAGACAAGATTATGTAATGATCATAGTGGATCCACTGTGGTTTAATGATTCTAGTTTCACTATTTCTACTTTTTAAATGTTTTTAATCAGTTGGTTACACTAACTAGAAGATAACATAAGGACCTATAAGGGCACTCGGAGAGCGCTGACTTTCACCAAGACATGCAATGCAATGTGAATTTATTCCAGTCAAACTCATTTTTCTGACTACTTCTTGCAGCACAAATCCCTTCCTCGCAACGTTAACAAAAGTGAAAAATAATGTGTGTATCCGCCCCAAGATTTCACATCTGCTCCAAAAATGTAATGGGTTCTTCCTTGGCTCATGCTACACCCCTTACACCAAGTTTTATGAACGTCGGGCCAGTAGTTTTTTCCGTAATCCTGATGACAAAAACCGAGCCGAAAACATGACCTCCTTGGCGGAGGTAATTATTGAAAATATCAGCTGTTAGTTCTAATAGGCTGCAACACTGAAACATTATTTCATATATCTATCAATCAAACTTTATTTCTATAGCACGTTAATGTAACACAATTTGTTTCGTACAAAAGCGACATAAAATAATACTTTGTTCAGTTATACAGAGTAAAATATATACAAAACGTGTATCGCGCGCACACACACACACACACACACACACACACACACACACACACACACACACACACACACACACACACATATAGTGCATTTCACTATCTTTGTGGGGACCCGTCATTGACATAATGCATTCCCTAGCCCTTACTCTAACCTTAACCATCACAACTAAATGCCTAACCTTAACCCTTACCCTCACCCTAACCATAACCTAATTCTAACCCTAATCCTAAAACCAAGTCTTAACCCTCAAACAGACCTTTAACCTTGTGGGGTCTAGCATTTTGGCCCCACAAAGCTGGTTGGACCCCACAAGTATACTGAACTCCAGGTTTTTGGACCCCACGAATACAGTTAAACGAGAACACACACACACACACACACACAGTGCATTTCACTATCTTTGTGGGGACCCGTCATTGACATAATGCATTCCCTAGCCCCTTACCCTAACCTTAACCATCACACCTAAATGCCTAACATGAACCCTAACCATAACCTAATTAACACACACACACATACACACACACACACACACACACACACACACACACACACACACACACACACACACACACACACACACACACACACACACACACACACAAACAAACACAAACCAAAGATCAACATTGAACAGCGACAAACTTCGTTATTCATAGACTTTCGTAAAAAGCAAGTTTTTTAGCCTTTTATTTTTTTTTGAAGTGTTCATTGTGGAAGCCTCTCTCAGTTCCACTGGCAGGGTGTTCCATATCATTGGGGCATAGACATAGAAAGAGGTGTGCCCCTAAAATAGTGTTATTTCTGTGGGTGGTATGTTGTTATTGATGAACTAGTTAGTATTGTTACTGTAAAGGCCAGCATTCTATTCATAGTATCTGTATGGGTACTGATGGAACGAAATAATTTATTTTTCAAATACCAGAGCTGAGGAATAGTAACATTCTTTACTGTGACAGAAAATGTAATCAATGAGGATAATAGAAATACTTTTGCAACGTTGTTTATGAGTGTGTTCAGGGTTGTCTACTGTACTGACTTTCACTCCTTTCTGACTTCTTATTCACATTTTTGAAAACATAATTGCCTTCCTACTTCTTTTTTGTCAACATGTATATTCAGTAATGGCACATTTAAACTAAATCTGTAAAACTGGGCTTTGAGCCATTAAACTTGACAAAAACATTATATGTATATCGTACTAGCTGTTTTTCAAATTGGTTTGATTTCATTTTTTTCCTGATGCAGAAGAGAAACTAGTCAAATTTTGCCATTTTTATTTATTTATCTCGGCTTAATGTGCAGCTCCTGAGGCAGAGGCAGCACCAGAAGTGGCAGCTCCTGCAGCTGAACCCGCCCCGGTGGTGGAGGCAGCACCGACCGCAGAAGTCTCCAAAGAGCTGATCGTCGAAGAGGCAGCTGCCGAGGCTGTCCCTGATTCTGCAGAACCAGTAGCGGAGACCGCCGCCGAACCGGTCGTTGAGGCCGCGCCTGAAGAAGCAGCCGCCGTGGCCTCGGAGGTGGTAGTTGCTGAGGCTGCAGCTGAGCCAGCAGTCCCAGAAGAAGTTGCTCCACCTGTAGAAGCAGTTCCTCAAGCTGTGGAAGTGGCTGCCACAGAGGAGACTCCAGCAGCAGAGGCCCCTGCAGCAGAGAGCGCTGGTACGGCAGCAGTAGATGAAGTCCCTCCCGCTCCCCCTGCTGAGGCAGAGACTGGCTCTGCAGCCCCCGAGGCTGAGGCAGCCCCTGCTGCAGAGGTGGCTACGTAAAGCTGTGAGGGTGAAATAGCCGCCCAGAAAGTAGGGCTAGAGTCAGTTGTGCTGTGTCCCAAACCTCTGGTGGCCCTGGAAAAAAGCACTCATGAACCCCTATTTTTATTTTTTTTTTTATTTTTTTTTTAAAGGGAGGGGGGGGGAACGGATTTAGTTTTCACTTCTAGTTTGTTATTAAGTACCAGTTGGTGGTTCATCAGTCCAGTTTTCGGGTGCCTTCCTTCCCTTACCTCACTCCAACCTTCAGCCCCAAACCAGAACATTTGGCATTCGACATTTTTTTTTTTATAACGAGCAAATCCAAATTATGGTTTGGCTGCTATACAGTTAATACGAGTGTTTAACTAGGTGATATAAGGGATAGAACTGAGTTGATGACTAATGTTGACCTCCTTGAAATGTTATTCTAAGTGCCCTTAAAACAGGACAGCCCGGCATTTTCTTCCTTATCTAAAAAAAATGTCAGCACAGTGAATGAATGTAACCCGTTTTGATAAGTTGTTTAAGTTGTCTTTTCTCGTTCCAACATTATTTGCACTTGGTCTTCTTCTGCTCAGCAAATGCTTACTTCCAGCTATAGCCTATGAATCTTTGCAAAACGGTAGAGAGATGGAACACTAAGTCGGTGTACTACTTCATTTCGTGAACTGTCTCACCGTGAAGTTTGACCAAAAACAGCTCTTCAGCTCTTGTCCAGTTTTCGTAATCATTTTTGTGAATCTTCTCTTTCCTATTTGCTTCATAATGACCTTGCACATTCAAATACTTACTACTACTACTTACTAATTCACCAGCCATGTACAAGATGTTTTTTGCAGTGTTAACTCTCTTTTTACATGTTTCTTTACTTTAAAAAATAAATGTGAAGTCTTTCAGGGAACACTACAGCAAATTCATTCATCTGTCTTTGAGCACGTTGTCATTATTATTAATAGTTTTTCAAACAATAAAACATTACTGGATGACAACGAAGTGTCTCAATATTGGATTTTTTTTTAAAAAGCACTATATGTACATGGTTATGTGGTAAATTTATGATTTTTGAAACGACCTTTAAGTGTTTTTAATTATTTGCGTTTATCACAATTATGAAATACGGTTTAGAATATGAATAATTGTAATCTTATTTGTCCAGGGCTGTTATTCAGCGACTCTCTTAGCTGCTTGTTGCTTTGATTGTATACCGTGACATGCAGTAAATGGTGTAACAATTGGATTGTACTGTAGGTGTGACACACCCACCTCCTGTAGAAAACTTAATTTCCTGAAGAATCCCTGTGCCATGTTCCTGCTCCTGTGCCTTCAGTCTAAAGATTAGAAGAATTTTAGATGCAACGAATCCAGAAGCAATATGACTTGTTTTCTGTGGCAGGTCCTGCTCAACAAGTTGAGGGGGGGGGGGGGGGGGGGACCTGGCTCATATCTATGCAGCTTGACAAGTTTCTTTTCTTTCTAAATTTCCTTGATTGTCAAACCACAGATGTGTGTTGGCTTTTTATTTGGAGTGCAGTTTAAAGCAGACAGTCAGTCAGACAGACAGGTTAAGACTAATCCTAGATTACAATGCTTGTTTTAGGGTGTCGTGGTGGCTCACCAGACAGGCTCATGGGACTGGGATCGTTGGTGGCAATCCAGAGATGTTTACTATCTAACGTCACACAAAATTGAAATAATTGAACGTGCGGAGAATGTCTTCATAAATGTCCATATAGGGTTTATCCTAGTCTTAAAAACGAGCTATGGTTACTTTTTTTGTATTCAAATGTAGTGCTATTAAACAAATTGTCTCCCAAGAGTGTTAGTGCTCACCACACTCTATCTGAAAGCTAACCGCTCTTTCAAAGTGCCGTGTTTTTCACTTTTTACACCAGCAGAGGGAGCATGAACTGGGCAGGTAGACTTCTGTAGCGTATTCCCTGGTGACTGTAGACCATGCAGTGATAGACAAGGTAAGTGCAATTTACACAGAACACCACAGCAAAGCCCTGTTTGAACCAGGATAAGGGCTGCACTTGCCTTGTGCTCACTGTAAGGTAAATTGGAAAATGATTTACATGAGCTGTAATCCTAGTTTTTATGAGGGAATTCACTTGGGCTGCAACAAATGATCACAAATGTTTTCATAATCGGTTAATCTGGCAATTACTTTTTGACCAATTAATCAATCGTTAAGTGCATGTAATGTCAACAAATCCATCACAAGTTTCTAGAACCCATTGTGATGTCCTTAAATGTTTGTCTTTTTCTGACCAACAGTCCAAAATACGAAGATATTAAATTTCCAATTATTTGATACACAGGAAAGCAGCAAATCCTCACATCTGAAAAGCTAGAACAAGTAAATATTTGGCTTTTTTTTTTTTGATTAAAAAAACCCCCTGTATAATCGATTATCAAAATAGTTGCAGATTCATTTTCTGTGTTTTAATAATTATAATAAATACTTTATTACAATGATTTCGCCCTGTTATTACACACAGGCCTGAATTACACACACACACGCTCAGTACCTATACATGCACTAATTGAGAGATGTCAGAGTGAGGGGGCTGCCCATGGACAGGCGCCCCGAGCAGCTGCGGTGCCTTGCTCAAGAGCACCTTGGCAGTGCCCAGGAGGTGAACTGGCACCACTCCAGCTACCAGTCCACCACCATACTTTGGTCTGTATAGGGACTTGAACCAGCAACCCTCTGATTCCCAACCCAACTCCCTATTGCCACCCCATTTTAAAAATCAATTAACTGCTGAAATTGTTTCAGAATTAAAATGCACAGCCGAGGTCCTTAGAGAAAATATCTTATGATAGAAAAATGCAACACTCAACAGCAGTCACGCTTCATATGGTACCAGGCTTCTAATGGAGTTTAAGACAATGATAACTGCACTTGAAGCTCATTTATACTCAAATATTCTGAGCTGTTGTAATGTGTTAACTTATATCCTATACTGCATTTCAAATCTCTCAGCCACTACTTCCTGTCCTTCTGTCATTCAGAGTCTATGCCTGATCTGCTCACACCTGCTGTGAAGATCTTGGCCGGCTCCACAGTTGAGATTGCAGCAGCTTCTGTTGGTGACAAGAGTCTAGTGAAAGCAGTCCGGGAAATAGAGGGCGATGGAAGAGGTTTGGTAGAGCCACAAGTTCTGGAAGAAACCGCAGAGGTGGTAGCTAAAGAAGCGGCCAAAGAGGTGGCGGTTGTAGTGACAGAGGAGGAGCTGAAGTCTGCAGAAGCTGGTGCTGATTCAGAAGCTCCAGCTGCTGAACAGCTGGTTAAAGAGGAGACATCTGCTCCTGTAGCAGCAGAGGAGACAGAGGCAGTGGCTGCATCTCAGTCTGAGGAACCTACAACTTCAGCCCCGACAGTGGAGGAGCTGGGTGAGGATGAGTGTGAAGATCAGGCTGCGGTCCCTGACGTTGCTCCGGAGGAGGCTGTCTCCTCCACAGAGGCCTTACCTGAAGATGCTGCTCCCGCTGAGGAAGCCACACCAGCTGAGGAGGCCACCACTACCACCACCACCGCTGCTGCTGCTCCAGTGGATGAGACATCAGCAGGTGAGAGGTCACCTGCGGCTGAGACATCAGTGGAGGAGGCAGCAGCTGAAGCGTCCACAGATGAGACACACAGTGAAGCTGCGGCTGTTGTGGACATGACTCAGCTGGCTGCAGCCTCCTCTGGGTCGGACCTGGAGGTCCTTTCAGCTGCTGACGCAGAATCTACGTCAGAGGCACATGAGGCCAAGCACTGCCACGCCTGCCACTCTGTTCCATCAGTAGCAGAGGAGGGGGCGCCACCTGCTGCTTTGGCCAGTGAGGAAGCTGTGGATGTCACACATGAGGTCCAGGAGGCAGTGTCACTGGTGGAAGGACAAAGTAAGAACATACTGTTTTTGAATGCCCCATGCCTACTTTAGTATTTTCTATAATGCTGCATAATAGCTCCACTTGTTGTTTTGTTAAAATGGAATGAAATAGTAGTACAGAATAAGAGCCTCCACATTAAGGCTAAAATAAGATAAATCATAGTTTTAAGCTTGTGTCCACCTGTTATATACCTGTCAGACAGTACATAGGCCTATACTTATATAATTGACTATGATAAGTAGGGTGAGGAAAGGCTGCTCTCAGATCTGAATATTTTATTATCGTTTTGCCAAATAGACAAAATAGTCTGACATCACAAATCACTGTGTGGGCAAAAGAGTGACAATTTCAGACGCTAGATGGCAGCACAATAAATCTTTGTCACAGCAGACATAAAGACAGGTGTAACTAATAATAATGATTACATTCCATTTAGGTGCTGGCTCATTGACATGGCTTAATGATACACTTGAATGGAGCTGAGCCATCGTTAATGTTATCCATTCCATTCCATCTTTGCTTTTCATGCTTTGAGAAACTGTAACTGAACTAAGGGCGGACATGGATTTGTGTGTTTGAATATATAACAAACAATATAACCAAAAAACTCATCTTGAACTAGATTCATCTTGAATAAAGGTTTTAGAGTGGCTACAGGAGCCATTGCCCACCTCTCCCAGAGTCAGTGTGGAGGTGGACAAGTTCTTCCATTGACTTTTAACAGGTTTCCTTTGTTGTAAGCTGACATTTATCTTTAATGATGACAACTGCAGGAAAGACCTACACCGAGCAGGGGTTGTAGCCTATTCAGTGGTCTGTCCACTGATCATGGTCGCTGACAGAACATTGAATTGGCTACAACTCCCTCTCCCTACATCTGCATATAAAAGGGCCTTATTAATTGGAAAGCTCTCAGATCCTAAAGACTCTTAATTAGTGGTTCACGAATAAGGACCACCTAATTAACCCTCCTGTTGTCCTTGGGTCAAATTTAACCTGTTTTTTATATCAGAAATATGTGTTTCTTTCAACCAAATTGTCCCAAAATAACATGGATGGTTCCATACAACGTTGGTTGCAAGTAAAATTAAATGATCAGTTGAATTTTGGGTGTTATTCAATTTTATAGCATTTGAGAAAAAATGTAAAAAGTTTCAAAACAATTATTAAACTTTGACAGTCTGTGATTGTCCATTAACATATGTTGCTCTGATCTTACCTAGTCAAAATAATTCAGAATTTCATTTTTTTTTTAACTAAGAAATTAGGCATAATTTAATATAAATTAGGTTTATTGATCATGAATTCCAAAATATCTGTGTAAAACTAGTGGTAATAGTTGTGTTAATTGTGTATATACTAGTGGTAGTAAAAAAAAAAAAGCTCTTAGCTGACTAAAACATTAGAAAAAGGGCCAAAAACGTAAAAAAAAGGTGGTCATTTTCAATTTTGAGCCGGGAGGACAGGAACAAGTTGCATGGTCAGCGATAAGACAACACAAGGGTTAAACCTAATTGGAAACATATAGACTGAGCTTGCATCATATGTAAAAAAAGATTTTAATACATCCTAATTGTTGAGTATCACATTATTATGACACAATAAAGAACACAATGGGGCTAAATTTACTACTGTTCTATTTTACCATTAAAAAAAAAATATATATATATATATATATATATATATATATATATATATATATATGAGTCTTCCCTGTATTAGGCTCTGACCACGTGTATTTCTGCCTATATCCACAGAGCCAAAGGTGTCTATCTGGAGTGTAAAAAGCTGCTCAGTGATGTAATAGTACAGTTAAGAAGGTAAACTGTCAAAAGCAGCACAGCTATAATAAGCACAGCTGTCTGTGTAGAGCTAGAGACAGAGTAGAATGGACATCTTCAGGATAGGTTTTATTCTCAGATAGCCACATTTTAGATGCTCAGTTCATGAGGCCAGTGTGGCTCATACAGGCTACACTATTGTTACACTTTTCTTTGCTCACTGTTTAAGTCCTGCTGCCCATGTCCATTCTACTTATTTAAACTCTAGGATATGTACTGTAGGTTTCAAAGTGACATAGTCACATACACTAAACTTGTGCACTTCTACCATACAAACTAGTGTTGTTTGTTTGTTTGATTCAGCCACAGAGACCATGATGGTGGTGACAAGCCAGTTATGACATGACAGACAGTGTGCCTTCCACAACACTCTCGTATCTGTCAACAAAGCCAGGACGGCTGATGAAAACAACACGAGGACAACTAGCCACTGGTTTAACTAGCTATAATGTGTCCTTTTTGAAATGTTACCTTTTTTTTATGTTTCCCATCTGTTTCCGATCAATCTTTATTAGCGTTTGTGAAATGATTCCAATTCTGTCACCTTGTCCTCTAGGTGCCACTGTTGCAAAGCTTTTCATGACCAGTTGATTGGAACACAACGTTTCTTTGGAGTTATCTCTGTTGTAGTAGGCAGTGAGAGGAGTTTGCTGTTCCTGTAATGTGATAAACTGATTTTCATATATTTGCTTTTTAAAGGTGATATCAGTAGTATATCCATATTTTAATGCATATCTAGTATCCATTTTGTAGTGTTGTTAATGTTTTACCTCCTACAACAATTATATTCAAGTTCCAAAGGAATTTATACTAATAAATTCCTTTTGAACCCTCACTTAGTTGATTATATTCAACAGTCACATTCCTCCAATTATTTAGGAGTTGTAGAAATAGTTGTCGGTGCACTGCATGAATGATCATATATTAACTAACATTAACTATCAAAACAACATATTAACAAGTTAGTATACCAATTTTTATTTAGTTAATAACGATGTCCCTGTTGTCATGATAATGTGCTTACATAGACACTTTAAATAAAGTGATGTGTTAACAATTGAACTCAGTTTTGCTGTGCATACAATTATTTGTGTGTTCATTATTAATCAACATGGTAATGCACTATGCTACTGTGGTACATTTTAGTGCACTTGAGACAGATACGTGTTATTTGATAATTTGTCTAAAGTTATGGATATTCACTTATTTCCAGGAGGTTTTTGGAATAACTAGTGACCATTGTGACCATGTTTTCCAAAGGTAAAAAAAAAAAAGCAAGAAAATAAATTCCTCATAAAACGAGACACATTTATCCTTTATTAAAGATTAAGTATTTTCTTTTCTTTTTTACTTGAAATTAAACAAATCAAACTGAAATGGATGAGTTTATTACATGGGGTATATAGGGTTTATTCTTTTCTTTTTTTCATATAAGGTTTATTATGGGGATTGTTTATTGTACGGCGTGACGTCACGAGAGTAATTCGTCTGAACAAGCGGAGAGTACTGTGAGAGTAACTGACTTCAGTCAGTCTCCAGAGGGGGCACACCGTCCTGACCAAGCGTGACCGAGGTTTTTATACTCATCTGTCTGGAGGCTCCTAAACATGAATACAGCTAACGTTAACGCAAAGTTAGCTAGCATTAGCAGCGGGATCAGAGCAGAGCCGTCCGACTAAGAGGAGGAGAGTTGTCTCTGGTTGTCACCACACACACACACACACACACACACACGCACACACACAGCAAACTCTCATTAGCCAGCCTGCTAACGTCAAGTAGCTGGCGTCCGCCTGTCAACTAAGTTGGTTACCAGCAAGGAGCGAGCAGAATTTCACGGTAAGTGAGCTGAGCAAACATTAGCCAGCAATAGCCACATGGTTTGTTGTGTTTCTTTTCTGACAGCTTGTTTTTCACAATGCTAACTTAGCTAGCTAACGTTAGCCAAGTTCATGCCAATGCTCTGGTTCTATTCAGTTTGCTTCTTGTGTGCGACGTGTTCTCAAAAATGACGGTTCTTGAAATGCGTTAGAGTTCATTGACCAGCTCGGCATATAATGTGAAAGAATACATAAATTATGCAAGCGCTGGCTAATAATTCATTGATAAGGCTAGCGAAGAGCAAAGGTATCATTGCAACATTGAATTCCCCCTGTGTACATGCCTGACATCTTTCTCTTATCTTTCATCTCTCCCATTGGTAAGCATTGCAAACAGGCAGCCAGCTGTGTGATCTGGATAACTTTGATTTTGGATCTAACCTCACTGCTTTCTATGTGTCAGAGGTATTACCACCAGCAAACAAGCCTTGTGTCAACACACTGAAACTATATTGGCTTTGTAGCATAGCAAGTGAGTGCATATTATTGTAACCCTGCTGTGTGATGTAACATTAGTATCAGGTGGTGATAAGTAGGCCATTGATGCTGGTGGCGTGCTGTTTTTATTTGTAGTTTTTTCAAATTTCTCATTGCTTGTTGAAAAATACGATAGATAATAACCGATTTAAGGATTTACCCTTCTAGTACTATTTTTTTTTTTTTCTTCATATAATTTCGTTTATTTGGAAAGTGTAGTTTGGAATATGTGGGAAGTGATTTTTGTTATTGTAGATGTTTTAACAGCAAGCTGTTTAGTATACAAAATGTGAGAAATGTAGCTAATCATAATCAAGTAATTGTTTAAAACGCAAAAAAACACAATAGTTTCCCCATGTAATTTCCTCAGCACCGCCCCCTACCTCTCTACCGATCTTTGACCACACTGTAAATTAGCATCATGTAATGTCGTAGTGTAGCACAGTGTTCTTTTTTTTAAGTAACTGGTTGTTATGCTTTAGTGGCAGTTTTGATTGTGTGTGTGGTGAGGTAGTGTTGTTTAGTTCAGAGGCCAGGGGCCTGGACCTGCTGTGTCCAGTGTGAGCTGTATAGGCTACTGAAGTGTGTGTGCTTTGTGATGGTAAATGATTGACTAGCCTGCCTTTTGCTCAGCCCTGTAATGGGGCTAAATTACAAGAGGCCTGTCGAGAAAAGAGGGATTGGTACCAAAGAGATGGATGGATGGATGGATGATGGGGGGGGGGGACAACATCATCAGTAAACTGTGTGTGTGTGTGTGTGTGTGTGTGTGTGTGTGTGTGTGTGTGTGTGTGTGTGTGTGTGTGTGTGTCAGTCCAATATGACAGTCAGTTGAAATAAACCTTGTGTTGTATTTGTTATGAATCTATTTTGATGCGTTTTCCCATAATTTTTGTAATTTTACATATGTTTAAAAATATTGAAATGAATATCGATATCGCAACATTCATAATCCATATCGCGTGTGTGTGGTAGGTAGAGTAGAAGGGAATGAAATCATTGGGAGGCTGATGGTCATTTATAGACTACACCTCATTATTTTATTGTCACTTTCTGTAAACCCTCATAACTAATTGTCATTTTTAATGTTTCATAATACAGTGAGGAAAATAAGTATTTGAACACCCTGCTTTTTTGCAGGTTCTCCCACTTGGAAATCATGGAGGGGTCTGAAATTGTCATCGTAGGTGCATGTCCACTGTGAGAGACATAATCTAAAAACAAAAATCCAGAAATCACAATGTATGATTTTTTTAACTATTTATTTGTATGATACAGCTGCAAATAAGTATTTGAACACCTGAGAAAAATCAATGTTAATATTTGGTACAGTAGCCTTTGTTTGCAATTACAGAAGTCAAACGTTTCCTGTAGTTTTTCACCAGGTTTGCACACACTGCAGGAGGGAGTTTGGCCCACTCCTCCACACAGATCTTCTCTAGATCAGTCAGGTTTCTGGGCTGTCGCTGAAAAACACGGAGTTTGAGCTCCCTCCAAAGATTCTCTATTGGGTTTAGGTCTGGAGACTGGCTAGGCCACGCCAGAACCTTGATATGCTTCTTACAGAGCCACTCCTTGGTTATCCTGGCTGTGTGCTTCGGGTCATTGTCATGTTGGAAGACCCAGCCTCGACCCATCTTCAATGCTCTAACTGAGGGAAGGAGGTTGTTCCCCAAAATCTCGCAATACATGGCCCCGGTCATCCTCTCCTTAATACAGTGCAGTCGCCCTGTCCCATGTGCAGAAAAACACCCCCAAAGCATGATGCTACCACCCCCATGCTTCACAGTAGGGATGGTGTTCTTGGGATGGTACTCATCATTCTTCTTCCTCCAAACACGGTTAGTGGAATTATGACCAAAAAGTTCTATTTTGGTCTCATCTGACCACATGACTTTCTCCCATGACTCCTCTGGATCATCCAAATGGTCATTGGCAAACTTAAGACGGGCCTTGACATGTGCTGGTTTAAGCAGGGGAACCTTCCGTACCATGCATGATTTCAAACCATGACGTCTTAGTGTATTACCAACAGTAACCTTGGAAACGGTGGTCCCAGCTCTTTTCAGGTCATTGACCAGCTCTTCCCGTGTAGTCCTGGGCTGATTTCTCACCTTTCTTAGGATCATTGAGACCCCACGAGGTGAGATCTTGCATGGAGCCCCAGTCCGAGGGAGATTGACAGTCATGTTTGGCTTCTTCCATTTTCTAATGATTGCTCCAACAGTGGACCTTTTTTCACCAAGCTGCTTGGCAATTTCCCCGTAGCCCTTTCCAGCCTTGTGGAGGTGTACAATTTTGACTCTAGTGTCTTTGGACAGCTCTTTGGTCTTGGCCATGTTAGTAGTTGGATTCTTACTGATTGTATGGGGTGGACAGGTGTCTTTATGCAGCTAACGACCTCAAACAAGTGCATCTAATTTAGGATAATAAATGGAGTGGAGGTGGACATTTTAAAGGCAGACTAACAGGTCTTTGAGGGTCAGAATTCTAGCTGATAGACAGGTGTTCAAATACTTATTTGCAGCTGTATCATACAAATAAATAGTTAAAAAATCATACATTGTGATTTCTGGATTTTTGTTTTTAGATTATGTCTCTCACAGTGGACATGCACCTACGATGACAATTTCAGACCCCTCCATGATTTCCAAGTGGGAGAACCTGCAAAATAGCAGGGTGTTCAAATACTTATTTTCCTCATTGTATATCATTATTTTCCACTGGAATTTGTGCAGAGGGTTGTGATGAAATAAGATCAGCTCTGTAATTCACAATGACATAAAACAAAAAGAAAAATCATCACATTTCAGATGCTTGATCCTGTATGTATTTGGCAGTTTTGCTTGATAAAGGACTTAATGGATACATTGATTATCAAAGTGGTTGGCAAATAATTTTCGGTTGATCAGGTCATTGATTAATGGACTAATTGTTTCAGCACTAAGCGTAATGTTAAAGGCTCATTTTTCCAAACTTGCACATTTTTTATTCAATTGTTGCTTCCTGTAATACTCTTAACATGCTAAGGTTTAAGACTTGACCCCAATTTTATCGGTTGGTGTTGGTTATGTGTGAGAGTATAGTTAAGTAACACAATTTGCTTCCATTTCCCCCACCCCTCTTAAGTATCTCAATGTTAAAATATTAGGCAAGACAAATTTGTATTATAGAACAAACTGGCTTATTTCGACAGCAGACCCTAAACCACTGCAGAGAATGTATACACCACTTCATGACCATATCATTGGAGCAACTGAATTGTGTGTGTGTGTGTGTGTGTGTGTGTGTGTGTGTGTGTGTGTGTGTGTGTGTGTGTGTGTGTGTGTGTGTGTGTGTGTGTGTGTGTGTGTGTGTGTGTGTGTGTGTGTGTGTGTGTGTGTGTGTGTGTGTGTGTGTGTGTGTGTGTGTGTGTGTGTGTGTGTGTGTGTGTGTGTGTGTGTGTGTGAAGTAAATTCTGAGGTCATGGTTGCCATTTCATTTGCTCGTTGTGTCCTTTCTGTGTGTGTTGGTGGAGGGCAAGGCACAAGGCAGGGCGTTGTATCTTTACTAGCAGCCCCAGTTACTTGGAACAAAAGCTCTGTTGTTGAAAGATCGTGTGTGTGTTCCACCCTTGTCATGTGATCTGAGCTCAGGGCAGGGTCTGAGAAGTGCTGACTCGCTCTGAGAGGTTCCTTCCAACCAGGGAACAGGCAGACAGTGAGCAGGCAGGCAGAGAGAGGAGATGGATGGCTAGATGGATGTCAGACAGACAGAAAGTAGGTGTGGGAGAAAGTCAGAGACAGGCAGAGAGAGAGAGAGAGGTGCCAAAAAGTCCTGTTGCTTTCCTTCGACAAGAAAGCATCATTCTTTCATTCTCCTCTTTGTGGATTTTTTAACAGCAGCCAAGTAAAGATGCAGGCCTGCATTTTGACTCGCATCAACCTTTCTGTGGCAAGGCAAGTTTGGACTTTTCCCTTGGACTGTTTTCCCTTTTTTAGTCTTGATGCGTTTGTTGGGATTTCATAGTGGGCAAAGTTGTCCTGTCAGGATGACTCTGCTGTATTTTGTAAAGTTGCGAGACTGCTACTGACTCACCATGAACCAGAACACCATTTGTTAAAGAATCAAGCTACTTGTGTGCTTCCACCCTGGTAATCAAAAGGTTAAAAGTGAACTGGATTTGACGCATTTGACACATGTAGCTGTAGCTCTTATCCTAGGATATACTTTCATTGCAGCAGAAATATATTCAATTCCTGGAATACCAACATTACTAGTAGCTCATTTTTAGAAGTGAAAAGGCTGCTTTTGACTTTATTTAATTTAACATGAAACTTGCTGGTAGTTTTTGAATTAACTAGTGTGTCGCAATGGTAATAGTGCAGCCTCTTGACTCATTTATGTTTGAGCTCAGAAGCGACCAGGCAGCCACGTGTTCGCGGTCGTCCAGCAGGTCCTGTAATACCCGTTTGAATCAATTCAACCTGCAAGTCCTGCTTGAGAGACTCAACTCCTACGTCTGTGTGTGTGTGGGTGTGGTTGTGTTTGCGCGCACGCACATTTTGAATCTCTGCCTGCAGTGTGCATGTTTCATACTTTGTGATCTTGCGCATTGTATTGTGCACATTGTCTGTCTTTATTTGCCCACTGAGATGAGTTATCTTAACATTTTAGTAGTGGAAATAAAGAGAGAATTAAATAAAAGGAATAGCATTAAAGGGAGAAAGAACATCCACAGCGCTGCATACTGATGTATGCCGTCATTTTAGTGCCAGATCATTCTGTTGTGTTAACATATAGGCACCACATACAAGACACTGCACTTTGAGTAGGGCTGGATATCGTTCAAAACATTCCGATATTGGTGCAAGCACGATACCTTGACTTCTATACCAGTTACTGAACAATTTCTTTTCCTCTGATACCAATTTTTTAAAGGCATTACAACATTATGGTACAATTTATTTTTCAGCTGCTTTACACTTATGAGACGCACGCTGTAGTCAAGCCTCTGAAAATACACACACACGTGACTCCCGTTGCTGTGTGTTTCCTGCAAGACTCTACGACTTGTAACGTTGGACAGCCGGTCATCAGCATTATTAGATCTTGGTACAAGCATGCTGCATGCTAATTGTCTCACTGAGATTTAATTCAGTTCAATTTCAATTACATTTTATTTATAGTATCAAATCATAACAAGAGTTATCTCAAGACACTTTACAGATAGAGTAGGTCTAGACCACACTCTATAATTTACAAAGACCCAACAATTCCAGAAATTCCCCCAAGAGCATGCATTTAGTGCGACAGTGGCGAGGAAAAACATCCTTTTAGGGAGAAACCTCGGACAGACCCAGACTCTTGGTAGGCGGTGTCTGACGGTGCCGGTTAGGGGTGTGACGAACAGTGGAATAATAGTCATAATAAAAATAATGGAACAATGACCAGAAATAGTAGTTGTAGTAGTTAATGGTGTAGCAGGGCACTGCAGGGCGTTACAGGGTGTAGCAGGACGGAGCAGGACGGAGCACGGCATAGCAGAGCATAGCAGGGCGCGGAGCAGGACCACGGCTACAGCTGCAACCATGATTTAGGTGCCACCCTAATCCGAGGAAAACTGCTGGGCGAAATTTACTCCCCCTGATATTAAATGAAAAGGCATTTTTGATACTATATATATATATATATATATATATATATATATATTAGTATACTACAATTTGGTCGGTGCCTTAACCTATTCACTTAATCTCTTTCTGACTCTAATGAAATGACTTCGATGGGCTGGATATATTACAAAAACCCAGTGTGTCACAATCTCCAACTCTTCCATGAGCTTACATAATAACTTAAGTCAGTTTAACGGCAAAGTAACGGCACATAGTGCATCACATGTACACACCCTTCTTTGGTTAGCCTGTGTCTGTGCCAGAGAATAACATGCAGGTGAAGTATGAAATATTCAAACAGAGTTAGAATGGAAGTATAAGAAGAAATGGAGATTGGAGGGGAGTAAAGTATATAAAGTACCTGATTTCCTGGGACTCTGGAGCAGCACATGCCAGTCAGATGCCCTTCTGGGAGACGTGGGTGTATCACATAACCCCTGCATGCATACTGCAAATCTGAATTAACGCATCCCCTCCTAAACAGAATATACAGCTGTAGATGAGTGTCTGCTCCATGCTGTTGAATAATCGAACAGAGGATTTCCATCCGAGCTGATAGCATGTTGGTCTCAGTAGCGGAGGAAACACCAGCACAGGATGTCTCATCCATTATACAGCAGTTAGACTAACCGAGAATGTCACACTGACACCTCGTTCACACCATGTTCGAGGACGTTGTTGTATGGTCAGTTTGTACAAATTTAGAAATGCCCATGCATGGAATGGCTTTTACATTCAGTGTTCTGGCTATTTTGAAATGTGTCATTACTTTCACACTGGAACATGTGGAAAAAATGGAAGTGTCAGTTAGAGAGTTATTGTTATTTCTAATCCTTGTCTCTGTCTGTACAGAAGAATTTGAAGAATGTTGCGTGGGATTATCTTTAAGCAGAGGTTGGGCTGCCTTGGCGGTACAAGTGGGGAGATGTGCTGTGCTTGATGAGGAGAATAGAGTGTGTTCTGTTTGTGACCTTGTTCATATTAAAAAATAGTGTCAAACATAGTTTGACACTTCCGTTCCCCTTCCGGGATTGCTCCGGAACCGCCGGAAATTCCGCCGGATGTCCCTCATTTTGGCCGGATGTCTCTCATTTCGGCCGGATGTCGTGTTGCCTTCCTCTTTGTGTTGGCATTTTAAACTCCGGTGGATTTGTGAGGACTATGGTTAACTGCTCCTCAGATCTCTGCAGGGTAAATCCAGACAGCTAGCTAGACTATCTGTCCAATCTGAGTTTTCTGTTGCACGACTAAAACAACTTTTGAACGTACACACGTTCCACCAAAACAAGTTCCTTGCCGAGGATATTTTGCATCGGCACCATGGCTCCGTCCGCCCATGACGATTATGATTGGTTTGAAGAAATGCCAGTAAACCAGAGCACGTTTTTCTCCCATCCCGGAATGCTGTGTGGACTAGCCAGAACCTCCTCCACAGCGCTGTGGAGGAGGTTCTGGCAAAGCAAGACTATCCAAACCATAGAGGTCCAAACACATCTAAAGGCAAATCTCACAGAGAGGGTAGAGAATGGGAGGAATTGGACCAATAGGAATAAGGATGCACACTTTCAGACATGTTCTCCTGATTTGTGGGAGTAGAGAACTTTCAGTGAGAATTTCAAACCCCCGGTTTACTTTATCAATCAGGTAAACGGCATTGAAGTGTGTTAAGCTCTGCCTCCCTTAGTTACTGTTGCTACACCTGTTAAGCTTTCCACTCATGCACAGCACATATGCAGTTTGTGGCAGGTTGACCATTGAAATTCTTTTCAAAACAAGGATGCTTGATTTCAGACTGAGGTAGATAGTTTAACTGCTAGTATTTCTAGCTGGTAAATGTTGAATTGGCTGGCTGAAATGACAACTGTCGCTAGTAGACCTTTATCAGCTGTTGCTAGCTATATAATAAAGCTAATGTTACATCCGTAAAGGCCCTGACACACCAACACGATTATCGCCCGTCGGACCGTCAGTGACTCAAGTCTGTTCGGTGTGTTCCGTGCCGTCATCCGTCGGAGGAGCCGTCGGCCTTCATTTTGGCCGATTTAACATGTTGAGTCGGAAGGCGGGCAGTCAGAGTCAATGGCCAATCTGATTGGTGGAGAGCTAACCCGGAAATGACGAGTGGGATGAGCGTGACTAGAATCTCTCAAAATCTGACGGAAATCTTTTAAACTGACCTTTGTCGATCTGAAATGAAGACAGATTCAGCAACTGCACGGCCTATTTCTCTCTTAAAATGTTTTCAGAAACACGTTTCGGTGAACTATTTTCGTAAAAAATGAGATCGTATTCCGAACAAGCCGCCATTATGGGCTGGCTTTGAAATTCTGGAGAAGCCAGACCCACGCGTTCATACCATTGACATATATAAAATGGACCAACAGGTCCCGTTGCTCTGGACGGAGACCAGTGAAGGATATTAGAAGCTCTTTTCCGGTGATGGCTGAGCGTTACTGAGCAGCCTCCAACTGAGCTTGAAGACGTAAATGTGACGTGAGCAACCTGTCTGAAAGTTGGAAGTCTTCTGGTAGCTGTGCCAAGAGAAATCTCAATCATTCCCAATCTAGCAGAGACGGAGAGCGTAGGTACAGTGCCTTGCGAAAGTATTCGGCCCTCTTGAACTTTTCGACCTTTTGCCACATTTCAGACTTCAAACATAAAGATATAAAACTGTAATTTTTTGTGAATCTATGTTTACTGGCTTGTGGCGATGCGCAATGTGCTATAGGTGCCAAAATCTATCTAATCTATGTTTGGTACTGCCAGTTTGTTTTGTACATTCTGTCTGTTTAGTCTCATAGAGACAAAAAAATACAATGACACCTAACAAAAGAACAGGTGCACAAATAAAAGAAGTTTGAAAATGCCGTAGATGTAATTACCACGCTTCCACAAAAAGCATTTGTACTATAGAATTGCTAGCTGCATGTAAAGCACATGTCAGTCAACCTACATTTCTAATACTTCTGATTCTGTTTAGAAAATTAAGGTTAATGTTGCCTCCAAACTTACAGTGCCTTGCGAAAGTATTCGGCCCCCTTGAACTTTTCGACCTTTTGCCACATTTCAGGCTTCAAACATAAAGATATAAAACTGTAATTTTTTGTGAAGAATCAACAACAAGTGGGACACAATCATAAAGTGGAACGAAATGTATTGGATATTTCAAACTTTTTTAACGGATAAAAAACTGGGCGTGCAATTGGGCGTGCAAAATGATTCAGCCCCTTTACTTTCAGTGCAGCAAACTCTCTCCAGAAGTTCAGTGAGGATCTCTGAATGATCCAATGTTGACCTAAATGACTAATGATGAAAAATAGAATCCACCTGTGTGTAATCAAGTCTCCGTATAAATGCTCCTGCTCTGCGATAGTCTCAGAGGTCCGTTTAAAGAGCATAGAGCATCATGAAGAACAAGGAACACACCAGGCAGGTCCCAGATACTGTTGTGGAGAAGTTTAAAGCCGGATTTGGTACAAAAAGATTTCCCAAGCTTTAAACATCCCAAGGAGCACTGTGCAAGCGATACTATTGAAATGGAAGGAGTATCAGACCACTGCAAATCTACGAAGACCCGGCCGTCCCTCTAAACTTTAAGCTCATACAAGGAGAAGACTGATCAGAGATGCAGCCAAGAGGCCCATGATCACTCTGGATGAACTGCAGAGATCTACAGCTGAGGTGGGAGACTCTGTCCATAGGACAACAATCAGTCATATATAGCACAAATCTGGCCTTTATGGAAGAGTGGCAAGAAGAAAGCCATTTCTTAAAGATATCCATAAAAAGTGTCGTTTAAAGTTTGCCACAAGCCACCTGGGAGACACACCAAACATGTGGAAGAAGGTGCTCTGGTCAGATGAAACCAAAATCAAACTTTTTGGCAACAATGCAAAACGTTATGTTTGGCGTAAAAGCAACACAGCTCATCACCCTGAACACACCATCCCCACTGTCAAACATGGTGGTGGCAGCATCATGGTTTGGGCCTGCTTTTCTTCAGCAGGGACAGGGAAGATGGTTCAAATTGATGGGAAGATGGATGGAGCCAAATACAGGACCATTCTGGAAGAAAACCTGATGGAGTCTGCAAAAGACCTGAGACTGGGACGGAGATTTGTCTTCCAACAAGACAATGATCTTGTTATATCTGTTATGCTTTAAACGTGAACAGCTGTAGAATGATCTTAAATATGCACTTGATGGCTATATACATATATCCATATCATGCCAAAGCTGCATGTCCTGTCCTACACAAAAATCAGCATCCTCACCAGTTCATGATCCATGTAGAAGAGCATTGTTCATGTATTGCAGGGTGGAGGTAGTTAGTCCCAGTATTATAAGTAAAATGTAAGACGTGTTTTATTCTGACGTGACGCTGCTTAGTTTACATACTTGGACAATCGAGACAGGTTGGATTTATGCTTTTATAGTTTGTATTTTCAAGCAATATGTTGCACTTTTAACACTAAAAAGGCCAAAAAAGACACCACTCTCTATAGTCTTTATATTCAGAATATCTGTCTGAACACAATCCCACACGCGCTGCGGTTCCAAGGAGGGGTCATGTTGTAAACACTGACCAGTGTAACAATATATCAAATCCCAGTAGGTCAGTGGCCAAGTCAGCTCTTTAAAAACTGAGTAAAAGCAGAGCAGGTGGAGCATCAGTTTGAACAGCGTCATGCAGTTTGTGTATATCTGTCTGCCTCTCCATGCTCCTGCATTCCCTTTGTCTTGCATCCTGTTGTCACCCCGCAGAGCAGCACCGAACAGGGACTGAGGGCCCTGTGGTTCCTAGCAACTGTTACCATGGCTAGATCTCACACTGAACACTGTGTGCGTGTTTAAGGAACTCACTTGGCTTCTTGTCAGTACATTTCTTCCTGTAATAGCAGACAGGCACTTCCTGCAGAACAAAGCTAGAAGGAAAGAGATGGAAGAGATACAAGAGATCCCGGCCTTTTATGAAGCCTGTGTCTAAAGCTGGGACGGATGGAGGAAGGTTTGGGCTGGTTGCATTTAAGCCATGTGATTTTTCATTTTAAAGAGAATTGTTCAGGATATATATATATATATATATATATATATATATTTAGTAAAGCAACTGGACTTCATGATGATTTAAAGAAAAAGGTTTGACATCGTTGGGAGAAATATGTGACGTTGTGGGCTTTGTAGGAGAGGATTAAAGCACAGGGTCAGCTAGACAACTCTGGAGGTAGTAGGCATTCATTGTTTTGATCAAGGACACACAACGCAGGGCTAACATAGGGAAATAGGCAGACTCCTGTCATCGTCAAACTCACCATAAAACTCAGTTTTGACCAAATCTGCATCACAGACTTTATTGTGTTGAACCAAGTTTTGTTTACCCAGTGTGTTTTCTCTCTCCAGGGGGCCTTTATTCACCCAACTGGGTGAGTCCACCAGACAAGAGGTGCTGTGGCTAATCGCCGGCTGTGACCGCTGATCCCTGAGGAGCATGAGTCATGGCCTCGGTGGTGCTGGTCGACGCTGGTGGAACGGTGGTGGAGTATGTCGCAGCTGAAGAGGACCCCGAGCAGGTGGGTCAGACGCAAGCAAGAGCAAAGCCCAATTTATGCTCCTACGTTAAGTCCACGCCATGGGTACACACATAAGTACGCGTAGATACCGACCCTACGCCGTAGCCTGACGTGCGCCTCTCAAAAAATGTAACTACACCTGTGATTGGTCCGTTGCATTTCCCCCCCGACTCATTCCCTGGTTCTCCTTCTCCATAAACAACATGAAATCAAGGAGAGGGTTAACCTCTCCTGCTACAGCTTTCAGACCCTGGTCAGAAATCACAGGGGAGACGCTTTAAATAATAAAGGTTTATTTTAAAGTATATCAGCGACGTTAACAGTTGCACGGTTGCCCTTGGCAACTGTGACATTTGGCAACCTAATGATCACCCCTGGTTGATGTGATGTGAGTGGCTTTCCATCTCTGTCTGCACTATTTCTTCCCCCAAAAAGGACACAGTGAATAGGTTGGTCAACCGAACTTCAAACCATATTGGACATTTAGTTTTGTGTGGTCTAACTAATAGAACTCCTACCTGATGTCATCGCTGGTCTCATCTCTACGTGATGTCATCACTGGTCTCATCTCTACTTGATGCCATCGCCGACCTCATGTCTGTCTCATTCACTCCTTGCCTGTGCTCTTCTCCACTAAGACATATTGTCAAACAGACATTATGTAATTGATTTCCATATTAGTTGTTCCATATTAATAATATTAAGAAATGAATCTGTTGGTATCAAGTGGCTCCCCCTACACTTCCACCTAATGTTGCCTTCCCCTGTCTTTCCTGATCCACCATCCTCACACCTGAATGAAATGAACTCACTGTTAAATATAGCAGCCTAAATTCCATTCTTAAATCAGCCTAGTGATGGCATCATATAAGACAAATATTATGCTGTAAGGTTGTGCTGCTGTTGAAATTACATTCACATTTTGGATTTTAAATATATATATATATATATATATATATATATATATATATATATATATATATATATATATATATATATTTTTCATATTTATTTATTTTTCTTCTTGTCATTTATTGTGCATGCTACCTTATATTTACCAGTTGTTATTTGACCTTAATAAAATTGAGATATGTAATGCATGTGATTGGTACCATAGGGTTTAACCAAAATCTAAATGTAGCTATCAGCAACATTGGTTTGCATTAAGCTAGAAAACACTAGCCAGTCTGGTAACATGAATATTTGCAAGCCTCCAAGTTTGGTAGCAAATCTATGCATGATTCCATGGTAAACCAGAGTTATAGCATTAGTTATGTTTTCCAGATTCTTGTCATTTGTTGTATATGCTACCTTATATTTACCAGTTTCAGCTCAGCAACCTCTGTTTTGAATATTCTAAGCTAGCTGTAAACTCCCATTTCCCAGTGTTAGCAAACGCTAGCTAGTCCGTTAACATGAATTTTTGCAAGACTCCAGGCACAGACGTCAGACTTTAAATCCTACCTGTTGCCTTTCAGCATCCACTTATTTAACTGCTGTTGCATCTGTTAACATGTAATCTCCTTTTCCCTCTTTCTTGTTCTAGTTTTAGCCCCAACAGCTGTTTTGCTTTGCTCTTTTTCCATAGACGGCAACTTGCGCTGGGAGTGCTCACTCAGCACTCCCAGCGTCCACCTGCTCCCCCCCTCCCTCTTCTATGTCAACATTCTATGATGGAATCTTATGAGACAGGGTGCCTACTCTAGCCTGTTAGTCCTCTAACATGTTATATAATAACATTGAGGAAATGCAGAAATGATTTAGAAACGCACAACAGCAGCTACATATTGAAAAAATATATATATATATTTTTTTTAACCATCGCTTAGGCGCCCCCCATAGTGCGTTCCCACTTTTTGCGCCACTGGCTAGAACGACGCAGACACCAGCGCACAAGTATAAACCTCAGGCTACTTACGTAGACTACGGCATAAGCTCTGTGTAGAGCCCCCGCAAAAGCAGAAATCCCGCTTAATTCTTTTCTCATATCTGTCTTATTTCTCTTATTGAAAACTTTTTTTTTTGTTTGTTTTTTTTGACTGCCTCGCTCTCTTTCGAACCGCAATCCCTTTCCCCTGCAGGAGGGAGAGTGTGAGGTGGACTTGGAGTTTGAAGGGGAGGTAGAAGGCGAGTGTGAAGCTGAGGAGGCCTATGAAGAAGTACAGGACAGAAAGGAGGCTGAGGATTACCCAGCAGTCATAGTGGAGGAGGTACCCGGCGCCAGCATGGCCGACGAGCAAGGTTACTCAGCCCAGGTGTTTGTGTGTGACGACGAGGCTTACCTGATGCAGGAAGTGGGCGATGAGCAGGAGGTGGAGACAGAAGGGGAGCCAGGTGAGACATGAATATTCCTGTATTCACCAGACATTGGACGTAATGTCCCCTCATATTGTTCCTTTTGGCACTGTAGGTTAGTGCATCAGATGACACGCTCCACTACCCTGGTCGTTAAGCAACCTCTTTTACCCAAGGTGCTGAGAAATTTGTCTCCTGTTTCTTTTTCTACATCCTGTTACCATTATTGGTGCACAGTTCCCATTTCCTCTGGGTCACGTCGGCTTATTAGAAAAAGAGATCTTCTTTTTGCCTGCTGTTGTACCGTTTACTTTTATGGGCTGCATGTTTCAGAAACAAGACATTAGCTCTAGACTTGTGAGAGATTTCTGATCATTTATAATTTTGCTTTAACCATCCAGCGATCCACTTCCGAGATAGTTCAGATGCCGCCGGAAATTCCGCAGTATGTCCCTGTTTTTAGGCCAGATGTCTGTTACCTTCCGCTTTCTTTATGTTGGAATTTTAAACTCTGGTGGATTCATGAGGACTATGGTTGACGATTAATAGCGTTTTTCCATTACATGGTACCTGCTCGCCTCGACTCTACTCGCCACACTCTGCGTCCGTTTTCCATTGCAGATTTTAGTACCGCCTCAGCGTGGCTGGTCGTCATAGCGTCTCCGCAGTAAACTGCTTTGACCTAATGCGACACACACGCACAGAACGTCGAAGGTGTGTTGTTGTTGCCACAGCCAGAAGACACATTTTGTTTCAAAAGAAGCTGGAGGCAGCAAAACAAAAAACACAGCTGGCTAAACTATTTAAAAATGGCAGGTTTGTTCAGAACACCCCCCTCTGTCGCTTTCACGTCACCTTTTGGTATCGGCTCAGCTCGCTTGGAACCTCGACTGAGGTGGTACTAAAAGAAGTACATGTTAGCAGGTAGGCTTTTTTTCATAATGGAAAACCCAAAAAGGCGAGTAGAGGCGAGTCGAGCAGGTACCATGTAATGGAAAAGCGCCATAAAAAAGCTTTTGAAAATACACACATTCCACCAAAACAAGTTCCTTCCCGAGGCTATTTTGCAGCGGCAAAGTCATTGTGTCTGGCGCTTAGCGCCGCCCACGAAGATTGTAATTGATTTAAAGAAATGCCAATAAACCAGAGCATGTTTTCCTCCCATCCCGGAATACTGTGGGGACTAGCCAGACCCTCCTCCGCAGCTCTGTGGAGGAGGGTCTGGCAAAGTGAGACTAAGCTTTCTATAAAGAGCCATGGTTCAGAAGACAGGCGAGTGTTTCATTCACACAATTGAAAAGATTTTGAATTTCCAGCTGGTGCCACGGCCAGAGTGGCAAATTAATTGAAACAGGCAGTTCATTTTTCCCTGACTCCGTCCTAGTACCGAACCCACCAAATCAAAATTCACTCATTGTTTTTATTACATCTTCCAACACCATTTTTTTTTAAATATTGTTTTTGTGGTGTGCCTGTAGTCTGTAGTACATTTTAACACATTTCTTTAGGGATATTAGAAAGGTTAGAACATGTAATGAAAATCGTGTCACATGAATCTAGATAGAGATAGCTTTCATAAATTCCAACTTACAGTGTTGCTTCTGCTTGTTGTGGTTGGGCTGAAATGCAGCATATTTGTCATATGATTCTGCTTCCAGCATCAGTGTGAGGAGATCTGGTAAAGTAGGCCGTGAGGGTTACTGTTCACACACTGCCACCTTGTGGGTATTTTTTAGACACCACCTATTTCCTGAACAGTGATATAGCGTAGGTATCCATTATTAACTCTTCCCTTAAGCCCTTATTAATGGTGCCTCATGTCCAATCCAGTGCAGTGTTCCTAAGTATGAAACAGACTGAAAGACAATTTAGGAATTTTAACCACTGAAAGCTGCATTTATTCACACCGTCCCAAATTGCATCCTTAAACTCCAATTCAACATAATCTTAATTAAAAGTATCTGCAAGCAGGATAAGAATTACCCAGGAAATGTTTTTGCATCACTCCATATTAGGCCTGCACGATAAATCGTTATCAAATCGCGATCTCGATTCACCCCTGCTCACGATTTAACTTTTAAATGACTTTGATTTTTTCTCCTTCATTTAATTTGTTGAAAGCATTTGACATTGACATGTTTTCATTATGTAAAGACATGTTCAAGGAGTTCAGATAGAGCCTGTATCAGGGCCATATTTAGTTCAATGTGTTATGTCACTATTTTTGGTAGCCTACTGTATTTAAATGGCCAGTATGTACTTTATTTTCTTTATTCATTGAAGCCTCTATGTTTACTGGCTTGTGGCGATGCGCAATGTGCTATAGGTGCCAAAATCTATCTAATCTATGTTTGGTACTGCCAGTTTGTTTTGTACATTCTGTCTGTTTAGTCTCATAGAGACAAAAAAATACAATGACACCTAACAAAAGAACAGGTGCACAAATAAAAGAAGTTTGAAAATGCCGTAGATGTAATTACCACGCTTCCACAAAAAGCATTTGTACTATAGAATTGCTAGCTGCATGTAAAGCACATGTCAGTCAACCTACATTTCTAATACTTCTAATTCTGTTTAGAAAATTAAGGTTAATGTTGCCTCCAAACTTACAGTGCCTTGCGAAAGTATTTGGCCCCCTTGAACTTTTCGACCTTTTGCCACATTTCAGGCTTCAAACATAAAGATATAAAACTGTAATTTTTTGTGAAGAATCAACAACAAGTGGGACACAATCATAAAGTGGAACGAAATGTATTGGATATTTCAAACTTTTTTAACGGATAAAAAACTGGGCGTGCAAAATTATTCAGCCCCCTTTACTTTCAGTGCAGCAAACTCTCTCCAGAAGTTCAGTGAGGATCTCACAGATCCTCACTGGGACAGATGTCCCAGATACTGTTGTGGAGAAGTTTAAAGCCGGATTTGGATACAAAAAGATTTCCCAAGCTTTAAACATCCCAAGGAGCACTGTGCAAGCGATAATATTGAAATGGAAGGAGTATCAGACCACTGCAAATGGTCTGATACATAAAAAGTGTAGTTTAAAGTTTGCCACAAGCCACCTGGGAGACACACCAAACATGTGGAAGAAGGTGCTCTGGTCAGATGAAACCAAAATCAAACTTTTTGGCAACAATGCAAAACGTTATGTTTGGCGTAAAAGCAACACAGCTCATCACCCTGAACACACCATCCCCACTGTCAAACATGGTGGTGGCAGCATCATGGTTTGGGCCTGCTTTTCTTCAGCAGGGACAGGGAAGATGGTTCAAATTGATGGGAAGATGGATGGAGCCAAATACAGGACCATTCTGGAAGAAAACCTGATGGAGTCTGCAAAAGACCTGAGACTGGGACGGAGATTTGTCTTCCAACAAGACAATGATCCAAAACATAAAGCAAAATCTACAATGGAATGGTTCACAAATAAACATATCCAGGTGTTAGAATGGCCAAGTCAAAGTCCAGACCTGAATCCAATCGAGAATCTGTGGAAAGAACTGAAAACTGCTGTTCACAAACGCTCTCCATCCAACCTCACTGAGCTCCAGCTGTTTTGCAAGGAGGAATGGGCAAAAATGTCAGTCTCTCGATGTGCAAAACTGATAGAGACATACCCCAAGAGACTTACAGCTGGAATCGCAGCAAAAGGTGGCGCTACAAAGTATTAACTTAAGGGGGCTGAATCATTTTGCACGCCCAATTTTTCAGTTTTTTATCTGTTAAAACAGTTTGAAATATCCAATACATTTCGTTCCACTTCATGATTGTGTCCCACTTGTTGTTGATTCTTCACAAAAAATTACAGTTTTATATCTTTGTTTTGAAGCCTGAAATGTGGCAAAAGGTCGAAAAGTTCAAGGGGGCCGAATACTTTCGCAAGGCACTGTATATTAGATTTCATACAAAGTTATAACAAACCTAAAGAATATTTTGTAAAAAAAAAAAAAATTATTTGCACTTTAGTAGTTATTTAGTTAGTTGACGATAACATTTTAATTAATATCAACTTTGCCCTGCACAACTTGCAGTATATTCCTCACAGGTGTTTTAGTATCGCAAAAGAAGCCATTTCAAATACGGAATTGATAATGACCTAAACTGTAATATGTTGATCAATTTTGTTTGAGTGCATTTGGCTTGTGCAAAAATCCTTGTTAAATCAATAAAACAACACAAAATAAATGCTCATAAATGGTCATTCTAATCTATAGTTTAGACAGAGCAGCAAATGTGTAATCACAGTCATTACCTAACATGGTGGTGTTCATTGTTTTCAACCTGAACTGAAATGTCTTGTTGAAGTTTACCATTCGTATCAGTCAATTTGTTTTGCAAACTGCAACTTTGTTCTGTAATTGAAATGTAATGATTTTTTTTTTTCTTCAGTATAATAATTTGAAAAACGGTGATCACACACAGCAGTACAGCTTTATTTGACGTACTCACTACGCAAGTGAGGGAGGGCGAAGGAAGGATTTCCTGTGTTGGCTGCGGAGGGATACCTTTCTGACGCCGTAGTCTGTCTCGTTGAATTCGAGGAGATTTCCCATTAGCTGCGGAGTGATCTGAGCTAGTGGCTTCCTATACAATTCAGTGAGAAGTCAATGTGAATCTGCAGCAAGGGGAAAACATGGCGACTTTACAGCATGAGGGTCACGAAAACCAGCTCGATCTACTCATCAGAGCCGGTAACGTAGCTCTGTGTACTTATAACCTCGATCCGGGAGCTAACTTTAATGTACGGGTTGTATTTTTAATCTCGACAGCTGCGCCTTAGTCCGCTGAGTAGTGTGGTGAAGTAATGGAGGGCAATCAGGAAGTGATCACCTTGGTAGCAACCTGCATGGCGTTGCTACACGGTGTACCGACCCGGTTTAAGAGGTGAAAAACGCTCGCAGAGCTTGCCAGTCTGCACAGGTAGATCGCTATCTGCACGAAGTGTGTTTTGCATGTGGGAGCCGATTCTTTCCCACCGCAGCGCGAGTTGGAATAACTGTTTGCAGATCGGCTCTGCACAACCAGGAAGTGCAAAGATGTTGTCTTTCCTACGTCTTTGCCACGCTGTCTGAGTCGGAAGGACATGTGGGTTTATTTTTAGTGGCATTAATTTGATACACACTGTCAGTTATCACCTCTGGTATTATTATGGCTGACGTACGTAGTATTTAGCTGTGGCTGTCTTAAGTTGGTCACGTTTATAAGAATTGTGTGCAATAACAGTCTTTATCCATGGTCCCCGAATAACAGTCCAACCAACCTATTACTGAAGCGTAAGCACCGTAGTATTGTATTTCTGTGAATTTTAGGTGCGGTGGGCACATTTGACCCAGTTTTCCGAAGTCCGAGCTTTTGATAATTGAGTCGTGGTTTCCGTTCTCGTGCTGTGCAGCTGCTGACTGAAGCGTGGGCTGGCCTGGCTCACTCGCTTTCTTCCCTCTAACGTTGTAGTTGTTTCGAGTGCGGCTTCAGCCTTCGACCACATTGACCCGCAGGTACACTTTTTGTGTGATTTTTTGCTCGCGTCTTGACAGTTTTTGTTGATGAACAATGCATTGTAAAAACACTTCGTTGTTTCCACCCCTGTTATTTTTTTTTTTGTGTGTGTGCAAATTTCAAAAATGATTTGTGTCCCATTTCGATGGCGGAAGCATTGTGTACGGAGAGGGCGTGGTGTGTGTTGACGGACTTGCCCCGTACCAATAGCATGCGCGCTGGTTTAGAACGCAGCAGTAGTCCAATGAGATTTAACCTGGGGCGGGCTGTTAAGCGGAGAATGAGCCAATAGGAGGCGAGGCGGTGGTTGAGTGACAAGAGGATTTGTGAGCTTCTTCAAAGAGAACTGGAGGGAAAGGATGAGAACTGTAAACACGGAAGTCATCAGAGGCAGCACTACTTTTTGTCGGACTTGCTGCCATTCTAGGCGCTGTTACATATATATATAGCTTCATAATAGGTGTTTTCCTAACTTGTGAAAACATTTGAATGCTTTTATTATATGCTACCCACACGTAAGGCACATTTGTTTCACCATTCTTTGTTTTGTAATGTTTTAATATTCAGTAATTAAGGACCGATCAAAACCCTAACATTTTGGAGAGACTAGAAATGGCCATAGTGTCTATGCTGTATGTGGTTCTGTAGGTCAAGCCAAGCTGCAGCTCTCTGACATCTTTTGGTGGTCTTATTACAGCACAGCTGCCGGCTTTCAAGGGCAGCCCGGTAAGCTATAGGGTCTCTGCTGTGACGGCTACGAGCATGTCCTGTTTGTTTGTAAGAGGGATTGAATGAGTGCGACAATCTAAAGATAGCCCATTTCTCCCCTATGCCGTGCCTGTTGCCTCCAGTGAGATAGCCAAACATGGACAGGGCGGGTGTAACGGGGTCTCGTTTCCCACCAGTGATTGACACCGACAGCAGGTGTCCTCCTGGGTTCCTTCTCAGGGTCCCAGATGGGGCCCCGTACCATTTCCATCGCTGAATCCCTTTTTCATTCAAACAGCACGGTCCCTTGCTGTGTCTTTCCATATTTGAGATAGTAAATAAGGACTACGTTCCTTATGTCACTCTTCAGTATCGTGAACCAAGCTTGTTTCTTGCCCCATCAAACAGGAGCCAAAGGTGGAGTGTACAAACTAGTTAAACATAGAGGCATGCTCATGAAGACATTTCCTACTGTGAAGCTTGTACTTGACATCCAGTCATACTGTGCCTGGATCAGAGTGAATGTGTTGTTTACTGAAATTGATATAACATTTTGGCAATTTGTCTTCACTAGGGGGCGCCATATTGTTCCATTTTTATGCAGCACACAAACACAGTGTTGGTAGTGTGATAGCAGTGACAGTAACAGTTGTTAGTAGTATTTTAGTATTTTTTTCCTTTTGGGAAATTATTACATTAATATTGAGGGATTGATCAAGTGTAACTTGTGTAGTTTAGTAAAACACTCCACTGGGCTCAACCAGTTAACTTTTATTTTTCCTTAAACTATTGTGTGTGTGTGTGTGTGTTTCAGTGGAGGCTTCTGTCCATGGCACCAGTGTTCACTGCTCCGACAAGACCTTTGAGGCTGCAGAGGCTCTGCTTCGCATGGACTCACCTTCCAGCCTCAGGGAGGACCGTAGCCCAGGTAACGCGCACACTAACTCGCTGGTATTTGTTACGTTTCATCATTACCTCAACATAATTGTATTCATCTGTATGGTGGCGTGTGGTTAAATATTAAATGCGGTTGGTCTTTTATCTGTAGTTTGAACATGCAGAAAGTCACATATTCCAGCTAAAATATTCTTTAAAGCCACAAAGTGAAGTTTTGCGGAGGTTTCACAGCCCCTATGGAAAATCATAGGAATTCTATGGATCAGGTTTTCTTAACCTTAAGAGCATTAGTTAACCCAATAGATTCTGGTCAATGCTGAACACCTGGTGTAAGGGACCAAAATGATGAAATAAACCTTGTTAAACTTGAACTTTTCCATCGGAAACTTGACTCTAGAGCTGCAACGATTAATCGATAGTCAACTTTTAAATTAATCGCCAACTATTTTGATAATCGATTAGTTGGTTTGAGTACATTTTTTTAAAACGAAAGTAAAAATTCTCTGATTCCAGCTTGTTAAATGTGAATATTGTTCTAGTTTCTTCTTTCTCTGTGACTGTAAACTTAATATCTTTGCGTTGTGGACAAAACAAGACATTTGAGGACGTCATCTTGGGCGTTTGGGGGAAACGCTGATCCACATTTTTTCACCATTTTCTGACATTTTAGAGCCCAAACAACTCATCGATTAATTGAGAAAATAATCAACAGATTAATCGACTATGAAAATAACCATTAGTCGCAGTCCTACTTTACTGCGTAAGCTCTAATGTACTGACCTTTCTCATCAACCAAACCGTTAATACAACTTCACAGTGCCATTTCAAAGCACAATTCTAACTCTCCCCTCTTTGAATTCCTCCACCCAGAAGCTTTTATCCCGCCTTGCATTGCGACGCCAGACTTCCTTCACGCCGCCATGCGTCCCGACATGATTACGGAGACCGAGGTGGAGATATCGACGGAGGAGTACTGCGAGGAGGAGGACGATGATGAGAATATTGGCACCCTGATGGAAGACCCTGAGCCAGACTACGAGCCCGTCAGGAAGAGGAGAGGTAGACCCAAAGAGCTTGTAGTTTTAGTTATTTTTTATTTTTTTATTTTTTTAAGTTATTTCATGCGGTTGTAGGCCCACTATGAGCACCATATTGTGCAGTGTGGGGAGTTGAGCTTTGGAAAAAGGCAAAGCAGTATTGTAAACAGTTTTATATGGGAAACATCTGGCAGCCTTACCTCACAAGCCCAGACCTCAAACCGACACTCACTGCTATTGAGCTGATCCAAGAGCACCATCTAGTGGTAGACTCAACCGCAGAAGTCAGTGATTCAGCGATTACAGCAAACGATGAAGTCCTATTTGTAATGTTTCCTTGTTACAGCTGGACGGAAGCCAAAGACGCACCAGTCAGCTATTTCCAACGGCTCACTGGACCTGGGCATCAAGAAGAAACCAAGAGAAGGGAAAGGTACCCAACAGTACTACTGTTACCGGCTCTGATAAACATGGATGTAGACATGCATATGTTGGTGTGCAGAGATGGTGTGTCAGCTGAATGTGAGCCCTACATATATCCCTTCATCAAATGTGTTTACCATTTGCCTGAAGAAGACCCAGTAGGGTCGAAATGTTGCATCTATATTAAATACGGGAGTTTAAAGCAGTGTTGCGGACATATGTTGCCATGATAATGTGCAAAGCATATATATATATATATATATATATATATATATATATATATATATATATATATATATATATATATATATATATATATATATATATATATATGAGTTACTATTTAGCAGTGCATCAACTTTGCTTGGTATCCAGCAGGAAGCACCACCTACCTATGGGAGTTCCTATTGGACCTCCTCCAGGACAAGAACACCTGTCCCAGGTACATCAAGTGGACCCAGAGGGAGAAGGGCATCTTCAAACTGGTCGACTCAAAGGCTGTGTCCAAGCTGTGGGGCAAACACAAGAACAAGCCAGACATGAACTATGAGACCATGGGACGGGCACTCAGGTAGGCGTGAGGGTGTGTGTCTGTGTCACAGTTTTGTTTTTTTAAAGATCATTTTTTGGGCTTTTCCGCCTTTAATTGATAGGACAGCTAGGTGAGAAAGGGGAGGGAGAGGGGGAAGACATGCAGGAAACCGTCACAGGTATAAGCCTGCCAGTATCTGTGCGCCTGCTCTACCCACTGAGCCAACCCGGCCACGTGTTTCATAGTTACACATCACGAAAGGCTGCGACATATCGCGAAAGACACTCAGAGATTTTTATGTTAGTTGAAAGAAAATCTCAGTAGAAAACAACACTTTAAAATGTTAAACTGGCATTCTTTTTTTAGTGGTGCCTTTTATATTCAATTCAGTGTTCAATAAAAGAAATTATTTCCTTTCATTTGTTTTAAATTCAACATTTGTTGTATCTTAGCAGAATACTGAAATTTATTTATCTCAGGAATATCGTTATCGCTTATTTTCGTGTGTGTGTGTGTGTCTCTCTCTCTGTAACCATCCTGATTGTCCTTTTCCCTCAGATATTACTACCAGCGCGGCATCCTTGCCAAGGTAGAGGGCCAGCGGCTGGTTTACCAGTTCAAAGAGATGCCCAAAAATATAGTCATCATTGACGACGACAAGGCGGAGATGCCCTACCCCGACGACCTGATGGGCTCCCAGAGCGCATCCTACGAGCGCGTGGCGCCTCCCTCAGACATGCTGCTGCAGGAAGCCGAGCTGTCATCCTCCAAGAAGCCCAACATCCTGCGGGGCGGGAACAGGGCCAACGCGGCCCACGCTACTGTCGCCGCGGGCAGCAGGACCGTGGCAGGAGCAGGTGCAGCAGCAGCAATGGTGGCCGGGATACAAAGGATAGTGTCTGTTTCAGGAGCATCGGATGGGAGTCAGATCCAGCAGTCGCACACGGCTATCATCCCTACCGCCACCGGGCCCAGGTTAGACTCCTGCAGAGACACGAGGACTTCCAGCTAAATGGGGTTCCTGTATTAGCAGTTAAGGCTGCTCGATTATGGGAAAAAAAATATGATCACGATTATTTCGGTCAATATTGAAATCACAATAATTTAACACGATTAATCGTTGACTTCTGGAAAGATGTTGCAACTTTTGAACTTAAAAAACAGTGGGGAAATAAATAAATAAACGGTAAAAAAAAAAAAAAAAAAAAACACGTACGTGGCCGTGTTTGCTCAGTGGGTAGAGCAGGCGCACATATACTGAGAGGCTTATTCCTCGATTCAGAGGTCCAGGGTTCGAATCTGACCTGTGACGATTTCCTGCATGTCTCCCACCCCCTTTTTTCACCTAGCTGTCCTGTTAAATAAAGGCGGAAAAGCCCAAAAAATAAAAACGCATACACCTGTGAAATTTGCCTTAATACTTTTCCTATTGAAACTTTATTTTTTCATTCAGAACACGAGAGAAAATAAGAGTTAGCTTAAGAAACGTAATGAGCTAAATAATTGTTCTTCTCGATCCGGATTTAAATTTCTGTGTGCGGTCTTGCCGTCTCATCTACAGGACGGTGCGAGTGGCAATGCAGATGCCTGTCGTCATGACAACCTCACTGGGTCAGAAAATCTCCACTGTTGCCGTGCAGCAGCCCACAGGAACAACGGGGGCCACCAGCCACACCACCCTCCTCACCAACTCTTCTGCCGGGAACGCCAACTCTCAACAGAAGGTGTGTGCGCACGTGTGGAAAGTGATCCGCTGACACAGCAGGGTATCTGCAGGTCACTCCTGCAGCTACAGTGTACAGGAATTTTTGAATGCATCGTCTTTTAAGAATTCATGCATTCATTTAATTCAATAGATTTTGAGAAATTATTGTTGTATTCTGCTGGAAATGTCTTGTTTTCCATCATACTTTCATACTAGTATGATTATGAGACTGGTATTAAACTGCATGGCATGTGATATTAAACAGGTCTTAATATTTGTCTTAAATTTAAGTTGGCGAACCCTGCAGAATTTCTGTACGGGCGTATAGATCTTGACATACAACATTCTTGGTTTGTAGTCTTTCCTTAACTTTTAAATATATATATATATATATATATATATATTTTTTTTTTTTTGGTTGTATTTTGGGTAGGTTGTGATCCAGACCATCCCCACCATGATCCCAGCCACAGCCGAGAACGGAGACAAGATCACCGTCCAGCTGGCCAAGATCATCACAATCCCGGCGCACCAGTTGGCTCAGTGTCAGCTCCAGACCTCCGCGGGCTCCACCAAGCCCGGCGTCGGGGGCTCGCCGGCAGGCATCAGCCTCCTCGGGAGCCCCCTGACGGTCCGGGCCCTCGCGCCCGTCAACGTCGGCCCGGGCACGCAGGTGATGAGACTCAGCGTGCCCACGCAACCACAGACTCTAGTGGTGTCGCAGGCGGGCAGCGGGGCGGGGGTAGTGACTGTGTCGGCGGCCAATCGCGCGATGGCGTCGCACCCTCGGATCATGAATTCCGTCATGGTCAACGGCTCGGAGCTCGTGATCGGAGCGCCAGCAGCCGGAGGAGTCACAATGGAGAAGCTGAAGACCGCAGGCGTCCAGCTCCAAACCGTGCAGTTGCCGGTGACAATGGCCGTCCAGAAGAACCAGGGGAGCCCCAAAACTGTCCCGAACGTCCAGTCAGACACCGTGGACGCTGAGGTGGTTATCAAACTGCAAACGCCTGACGTGGCGATAAAGAGCGAAGAGCCAGAGTGTTGAAACGCACCCTATTTCGGCGGGTTAGTTTGTACGTGTCTGACGTCGTTTTTGCTCTTGTAAAAAAACCAGCAGCAGTCTGTGAGACTTTTTTTTAAAAAAAGACTCCCGAAAGGCCTGTTTTTAGCCCTGAACCTGTCTTCACATCTTCCCTGTTGTTCCCAGAACTTGACTGATCCACACCGGTCCTCAGCAACCACACTGAAACCTCGCCCAGCGTCGTGTACGGAGATCAGACTGTACTGTACTCAACCTAGGAAAACACACAGACCTTAAAGGGACTTGTTGGGAAAGGTAAAGGGACCAACCTTGATCACTACGATGAATGGCTCCTCAGTGGATCGCCATCACTGACTTCCGTTGGAAGGAAATTACCTTTTTAAAATACAAAAAAAAAAGAAGCTGAAACACTACAAAATGAGGCAAAAAATTACAACTAACCAAACTATAAAAATACACAGTTGGGGGTGTAATTTAGAGACCATTTGTTTATATACAGATTATGAGAAAACCAGCAATTTATTCTTGTTTTTACTTATATCACTGTGCAGATCAAGTGTGGCTGGTGCTACGTGAGTGCTAAAGAAAGAGACAGTGGAGCTGCGAGAAGCTCTCGGAAGGAACATTATCAGACAGAAAATTGTCATATATATATATATATACACACAGTTTACGGAGCTAAAGTTAACAGGACAGCCTTAGTTTTTTTTATTTTTCACTTTCTTTTTCATGTATTGTCTGAACAGTAAGCTGACATTTGTTTTTGTGTTTTGATACCTTGTACCAAGCACAGTATTATTGAAACTAGTAGAACTAATATTTGTAATATTATTAGTTCCTTTTGTCACTATCAGGCTGTTCGCCAGCGTCTGGGGAAATGTCAAGGTTTGAATCTCAAACTTATTTGACTTAAGGGTCTTGGCTATTTCTCCTTTTTTTTTTTTTCTTTTTTTTTTTTTTTTAAAACAAATGTTTGCTCTCTTCACAAGCCTACATGTGAAATGCAAAGAAATGTGACTCAGAGCTGATGCATGCTGCCATTTCTTGAAAAAATAATCCAAATGCAATGAAAATCTTAAATTCATGCAATATGGCTGCGAAAAATATAAAACCACTATGGATCCCAGGTCACTTTACTTAAAACAGACGGTCAATTTGTCAGCATACATGTTTTTTTGTTTTTGTTTTTTTGTACTACCTTTTTGGCCCTGCCCCTTACATTTCAATATTTTTGTCTAAAGAGGAAAGATGGAGAGAGATGTTTGTGTTCAGACTGAACTGTTTGTATATTCAACATTTGAAGTATATTCTATTTTCTTGTACTCTTGTTTCAAAGTGTATTAAAGTAGATTTTACTGAATATAAAAAGACATTTGAAACCTGACCTGTTATGGATATATTCTAATTTTACATGTGTGCTTTTGATTTTACACTACTGCATTTGGCCAGCTTGTGAATGGGATGGAGTCACTTAAAACTTTTTTTTATTTTTCATACAGGGTTTAAGTAAAGTTTGTCCAACCTTTCAAATATCAACAATTCTGATCAAATAATTAGTGTGGTCTAGATATGGAGGTTACTTACAATATATAAAACCAAATCTGGTTGGTAACAAATTGGCAGTAACTTCATTTTTGAAGGAGCGGTAACTTTTGTCCAATGTATCAGACTCGCTGAGTGCAGACTGTTTCTGTGGTTATTTAGCACGTCCTGCCACCCGGTTGCTTCAGTTTACACAACTTCTTTCATTGATAAGATAGAAAAAGAGAAATGGGGGTGGTATCCAGGCGTGCTGTAGCTGAAAAGATGCTCATGAACCGGTAACAATGACTAGTTCTGTTAAAATAAGGATTGGGCATTGAAAACAGGTTCCAACTTGGAATTGTTTGAAAAATAGACCAACAGCTGACTCCGGAAGTAAAAATCCCATTGATTTTCTCCATAAGGTTTTAGAATATCAGTCATAATGTCTAAACCATTCGAGGCAGACTGACCCCGAGCTATGAGGTTGTGTAACGAAGGTTTCTGCTCCTGTAGAAGCTACAAGTCCGTATGAAATCAACCTTGTTTTAAAAAAATACGTTTTAGCTGCGATCTTATGGAGGAAAAACTACACTACCCACAATCCTAAGCATAACAGCAACGTCTCTGATTGGTCCAACTCGCTGTTGCCATAGAAACATTTACCGTACCCGCGAACGGCTAGAGCGAACTTCTACCATTGAAGTCTATGATAGTTTCTGTACACGGTCTTGTACTTCGTCTTTTTTTTGCCATTTTCAAAATGTTTTTTGCGCCGAATCAAATGTGTTATGCTCACTATTCATCTCGTAGCTGGTGGGCTTGGTTCCAGACTTAAAACTATAAATAAGAAATTTTCGAAACGTCAATGAAATAATTGAATGGGGAAAACCGCTTCCGGAGTCAGAACCTTAAAAAAGTGGGCCGTCACTGTTGAACTCTATTACGATATGGTACTTTGAAGCTTTAGTGCATAACTTTTTGATATTAATGAACGTCCGTTCCATTGAAGCCATTCCCAAATGAGTTGCTACAAAGCTAATTAAGACTATCAGCTCCACACAACTCTCTCTGTATTTCTCAGTATGACTATGTTCAGAAGATTGTGGCGTCTGGTGACTTTCGCGTGCAGAAGCTCGAGCGAAGCTTCTGAAGAGTCCATGTTTTTTTTTTTTAATCCTCTTTGTTCTCCTTGGCTACTAGCAAATGTGTGGGGGAGGGGCGGGGGCACGTGCGTGATCACGGAAGGCTTGTATCATGTGGACGTGCAGACAGTGTTGTTGTCATTACTTAGAATTGCTCATGGGGGAGACAAACTACGCACTATAGCTTTAAAAGAGGAACATGAACAGTACCTGGTAACATGGTGCTGCTGATACTGTATACTACACTGTACCAGCAGCACCATGCTTCTGTGGGAAGCTAGTTGGGGAACCCTACTGTATAGTATAGGGTGAACTTAATTTCCCATCCATATAGCAACAGTTCTGCCAGTCTTGACTCTGCTGTTGGTACATTATGTCCAGTTAACTGGATTGTTCCCATGACGAAACGTTAACAGTTCAGAAGTGATTTGGTAATCTGTGTCTGTAACGTTAATGACGTTCTAACGATTGCTCCACATTCACACGCTGTGTCTGTGGTTATCATTTATCATTCATTTATCATACCGGTTGGTTCTGTTCCTGATTTGATTGTATTGTTGATACCAATGTCCAGACGTCAATTGATTAACAAATATTTGAGCTGTAGCTGAAAGGATACTGGAGTTTGCAGTGTAATTCCTGACAACAGTATTTATAAGTATGACGTTAACATAGTGAGATTTTTACTCATTAGGCACCCAAATTCCCAAACATATCATGGCGTCAGTGGAATTTAGTTTGACTAAATAGAACATGCGTTTGGAAATTGAACCGGTTGAGCGAGGTGTCTTGGGCACTGCCTCAGTCAATCTGGATAAACCACAGGGCATGCTGTTAGCAGTTGTATTTTATTTAATTTTTTTTTTTTTACTTTTGTTCATAGTGATTTCTGTGGATTATTCCACCAGGACATTGTTTCGTCGTGGACACACTGCAGTAGTTGGTTCTTCAATGCTGTAAGCACCTCAAACAGATTTACATTTACTTCTATTGCCTGTAAAAAATAAATAAATCCAGAACTATTTGCATCGCTAGAAACCACTGTAAGGACCCTTTCATTTCCCAAACCACAACGTACTTAGCAAAGCAAGGAGTGCGTAGTCAGAGAGAGTAAATAGTAAATCTACGTTATACTCTACTGCCAAAGCTACAGTTATTAAATATGAACAACACATGTACTAAAATACTTTGTTCTCTGTCACTCTGTGGTACATTGGCAGTGTGAAGCACAACATTTTAGGGATAGACCGATTATCAGGCCGTTTTTTTTTTGGCAGTTTGCAGATTATCTGTCTCGGCGTTTTATTTGCCCGATAATTTATAGATAAATTCATGAATTAGAAAGTGGTCTACTTTGGCTCGGCTACAGCTCCGTGTCTGTCCCTCTGCTTCGCCCCCCCCCCCCCCCCCCCCCAACACTGTTACTGGGGATTATGTTGACAGTTTCTCATTTATTAAATGATTGCTTAAAGCATCTAAACAAAGTTTTGTGTTGGAGTATGTAACAATCCTAAATCTTAATTTGCACTTAAAGATTTTCATTTTCACTGTAAATGCATATCGGTTCCAGATATCAGTTTTATTAACTACTAATAATCGGTATCAGCCTTGAAAAACCTGTATCGGTCGATCCCTACAACATTTACTACAGTTTCAATCAAATATTTAGATTTTTGATATATATATATATACATACACTTACCAGTCAAAAGTTTGGGGTCATTCCATTCCATTCCAGACAGAATACCATCTGAGATCAGTTGCATTGTTTTTTTAATCAGGGCAGCAGTTTTCAGATTACATTATGTGTTTAAATAATTGCAAAAGGGTTCTCCAATGTTTTCTCAGTTAGCCTTCAGATTAGTAAACAGAATGTGCCTTTGGAACATTGGCTGAATGGTTGCTGATAATGACTGACAATGTAGATATTGCATTAAAGATCAGCCACTTCTGTCTACAACAGTCGAGAACCCTTTTGCAGTTATGTAAACACATAATGTAATCTGAAAACTGCTGCCCTGATTAAAAAAACAATGCAACTGATCTCAGCTGGTATTCTGTCTGGAATGGACATTTCTAAGTGACCTCCAACTTGTGACCGGTAGTGTGTATATATATAAAAACTCCATTCATAAGTTTCACTGTGCAATTTATGTTTGAGTACAGATGATTTAACTTGGTGCAGAAAACACTCTCACACAGTGGGGAGGTAGACTATGCCGTTCAGCATCCATCTCTTCTGCGTCATAAGTTATCTGACTTTTCAATCTACGCGCAGTAACCAACGTCCCACTCAGGTTTCTCTGTCCTGTCTTCACTCCCGCCCCGTCGCTCCCGCGTGGCGTCTCATCAGCGCGCCTCATTGTTGAGTTAAGCCAACCCAACTGTGTTCCTTCCTGTGTGTTTGCTCATCGTTTCCTTCTCACTCCTCCTCCTCCTTGAAGCTGAAGTCACAAACCAGAGAGAGATGGTCGGACGGATAGCTGAAGGACGGAAGCCTGTTTGGCCCAATCTGTTCCTCAGTGGGCATGTCCAAAACGGCGTCCACTCTCAGTGTGTGCTGACTGTACCAGATGTAGTCCAGAGTGGAGCAGCATTCCCCTGTAGGCCGAATCTTCCATGTGGTGTACTCCGGCTCAGTCAAACCGTCTTGACTGAGTTTCTTATAGGCCGAGTCCAAACCGAGTGGCGACGCGGCGAAACGTCGGTACACCTCCTCAGTTGGGATTGCGTTGAAATCTCCACATATGAGCAGAGGAATGTCAGAGCTGGGGGCGCCCGCATGCTTCTGGACCAGAGTCTGGAGGTGTCGCAGGAGGTCGGAGCCCTGGGCGCTGCGGAGCCACTCCCAGCCAGAACGAGCCTTCAGATGGGTCACGGCCACGCACACGCATCTCCCCGTGCTCCGGCAACGCAGGATCGTCACCACGGCAACCTGTTGCAAAGAGAGCGGCGTGTTAGAAGGGGCAACTGTGAGTCGCTTTTTAAGTGTCCAAGTGTGGCTTTACATACTTTGTACCCACCTGATTGGTTGGAATCCTTATGGCAGAAAGGTGTATGCTCACACTGTCCAGGAACTCGTACCGCGACTGATCGAAGAACAGCGCGCAGCCGTCGGGGCCGTTGTTGCCCTCCACGTCCAGGCACGGCGACCAGGGTTTAGGGCAAAAGTTGCTGCTGTAACCCAGGCCTGCCAGAACCGGCTGGAGGGTGTCGTAGTAGTGGTCGACTTCCTGCAGACACAGGATATGAGGTCGGTAGGTGAGGATCTCCTCTAGGATGAGGTACTTCCTACGGGACCAGCTGAGGGCCTCCGGAGGACACTGGACAAAACTGTCAAGTCCCTCGCCCAGGGCTGAGGGACAGAAGAAAGGGAGATCTTCAGCATAGAGTTAGTCTCGCATTGCCAGACCTTCCTCCACAGCGCTGCGGAGGAAGGTCTGGCCAGTCCACACAGCATTCCTGGATAGGAGAATAAGCAGTCAGGGTTTGGTTGCATTTCTTTAAATTAGTGCTGTCAGTTAAACGCGTTAACGGCGTTAACGCAAACCCATTTTAACAGCGTACAGTTTTTTTAATCGCAAGATTAACGTTCTTTTTGGCCTAGCAAACTTTGTAGTTTTTTTCACATGCTGTTGCAACAACTAGTAACGTTAGAAAAACTACAACATTACACCAGATCTAGCTAGACCGGAATGAAGTTTACTTTTAAAAAGTTGTCAAATGGTTCAAGACCAAAGTGATCTGTGTGTTCTGTCGTTGTGAACTGAGCTATCATCGCAGCACGTCCAGTCTGAAATACCACTTTATACCAAGCACACAACTGATGCCAATTCTCCGCCCCCTCGTCAAAGCCAGGCGACAATGGATGACTTCAGACCATAGACTGCATATTAATATTAACAGTCTATGCTTCAGACAGAAGCACATGGATACCACAACTAAGAACAAACTTCTTTTTCAAAAAACATTTGCACAAAGCAAGCCGATCCACTTTTCCATGTTGATAAGAGCATTAAAATGAGAAAAAATAATGGGACAAAAAGAAATCTAGGGACATTTAGAATAGATGAAAATGTGCAATTAATTGCGAGTTAACTATGACATTAATGCGATTAATCGTTTGACAGCACTACTTTAAACCAATCACAAAACGACTTGACTAAGCTCCGGACGGAGTAAGCGTGGCTCTGCAAAAAGGTCTCGGGAAGGAACTGGTTTAGGTGGAACATTTGCACCCCACAAAAGAGAATGCTACATTAAATTATTAAATGATGTTAACTGTTGACACAATACAGTAACGTGAGCTATTTAAATTAGCTGGATACATGGTTAAACAGCATCTGCTCTTACCAGTATATCACCGTGTGTATAGCAAATCCCCGCCAATCGGTCCCCAAACGTCCCATTTAGAGAATAAACACCGTAAACATATTCTTTGTTAATCTTTACAATCATTCTCTGAACGAACCAAGCAGGCCTGCCTCGTTGCCAATCCAAATTTTCCTTAAAACTCGCCAGTTTCAACCTCCAACGTTGCTCAGAGGTTCCAGTTAATGTTGCCCGATGCGACCGGAGTTTAGATATCAAACCCAAAGAAAGCGGAAAGGGAGGGACCTCCGGCGGAACTTCCGGTGGCAACACAACTATGGTCGGCTGTCGTTGATATAGACTAGTATAGAGTTAAACTTGACTAGACTTAACAATGCTCCAGAGTTTACGTTAGCAAGATAGTTGTTATCTTGCTAGTTTTTCAATGGCCTGCACTGTGTGTACAGTTTGGCGCTGGAAAGGTAGTGTACAGTGTGTTTATCAGAGATTTGTCTCTGAATAAGCCCCCTACTGTAGCTAGAAACAGGTCGATATTTTAAACAGTAAAATCATCTGTGCCATCATATCTCACTGCATCTGCCACATGAATTTGCTCAGCGAGTCACTCTGGCACTCAGTAATGATGCTCATTAATTATGCCCTTGTAGCCGAGCTGCACCAATCACATCGGTGTATCTGATATAGGCGGGCCAGAGGTGAGCTAAACACATGACGACAGCGCTGTGACGTCCAAGTCATTAGTAAACATTGCAAGTGGCTACGGATGAACACCAGGTGTTTGAAACGGCTTTGGCCGCTACAATGAACGAGTTAGACTTGGCTTTTTATTTAAAAGAGGAACAGAAGACGGCGCTCCAGTCGTTCCTTTGCAAGAACGACGGTTTTGCTGTTTCACCAACCGGATACGGCAAGAGTTTAATCTACCAGTTAGCTCCACTGGTAGCTAAGAGTTTAATCTACCAGTTAGCTCCACTGGTAGCTAAGAGTTTAATCTACCAGTTAGCTCCTCTGGTAGCTAAGAGTTTAATCTACCAGTTAGCTCCACTGGTAGCTAAGAGTTTAATCTACCAGTTAGCTCCTCTGGTAGCTAAGAGTTTAATCTACCAGTGAGCTCCTCTGGTAGCTAAGAGTTTAATCTACCAGTTAGCTCCGCTGGTAGCTAAGAGTTTAATCTACCAGTTAGCTCCTCTGGTAGCTAAGAGTTTAATCTACCAGTTAGCTCTGCTGGTAGCTAAGAGTTTAATCTACCAGTTAGCTCCTCTGGTAGCTAAGAGTTTAATCTACCAGTTAACTAAGAGTTTAATCTACCAGTTAACTAAGAGTTTAATCTACCAGTTAGCTCCACTGGTAGCTAAGAGTTTAATCTACCAGTTAGCTCCTCTGGTAGCTAAGAGTTTAATCTACCAGTTAACTAAGAGTTTAATCTACCAGTTAACTAAGAGTTTAATCTACCAGTTAGCTCCTCTGGTAGCTAAGAGTTTAATCTACCAGTTAGCTCCTCTGGTAGCTAAGAGTTTAATCTACCAGTTAACTAAGAGTTTAATCTACCAGTTAGCTCCTCTGGTAGCTAAGAGTTTAATCTACCAGTTAACTAAGAGTTTAATCTACCAGTTAACTAAGAGTTTAATCTACCAGTTAACTAAGAGTTTAATCTACCAGTTAACTAAGAGTTTAATCTACCAGTTAGCTCTGGTGGTAGCTAAGAGTTTAATCTACCAGTTAGCTCTGGTGGTAGCTAAGAGTTTAATCTACCAGTTAGCTAAGAGTTTAATCTACCAGTTAGCTCCGCTGGTAGCTAAGAGTTTAATCTACCAGTTAGCTCTGCTGGTAGCTAAGAGTTTAATCTACCAGTTAGCTCCACTGGTAGCTAAGAGTTTAATCTACCAGTTAGCTAAGAGTTTAATCTACCAGTTAGCTCTGCTGGTAGCTAAGAGTTTAATCTACCAGTTAGCTCCGCTGGTAGCTAAGAGTTTAATCTACCAGTTAGCTCTGCTGGTAGCTAAGAGTTTAATCTACCAGTTAGCTCCACTGGTAGCTAAGAGTTTAATCTACCAGTTAGCTAAGAGTTTAATCTCCCAGTTAGCTCCTCTGGTAGCTAAGAGTCTAATCTACCAGTTAGCTCCTCTGGTAGCTAAGAGTTTAATCTACCAGTTAGCTCTGCTGGTAGCTAAGAGTTTAATCTACCAGTTAGCTAAGAGTTTAATCTACTAGTTAGCTCTGCTGGTAGCTAAGAGTTTAATCTACCAGTTAGCTAAGAGTTTAATCTACCAGTTAGCTCCTCTGGTAGCTAAGAGTTTAATCTACCAGTTAGCTCCTCTGGTAGCTAAGAGTTTAATCTACCAGTTAGCTCCTCTGGTAGCTAAGAGTTTAATCTACCAGTTAGCTCCGCTGGTAGCTAAGCGTATGGGGCTCTGGATACGTCACCCTGTGTATTTTGTGATTGGTCGTAGTGTTATCCAATTGCATGCAGTGAGATTTTCAAATGCATGCTTGGTGCCTCCCCTCGAGTTGGGCCATTTTCATTACTGAATGCCAGACCCTTAATCTTTTGGATTTGGGTCTGGATTTCCAGGCTATCATAGATATATCCGAGCCTACAATCCAGCGTGATGTGACATCAGACGGGCTAAAAGTAGTCAACCTTGGGCCAGTATGTTCCACTGCATCACCCTGATGGGGCTGCTGGGGGCGCTGTCTCCATTGTTGAGGTGAGTGAACTTCCTGTGGAGGCGATGTGGTCGGTCCCCGAGGGCCTCTTCACACTGTCGAAGCAGCTCCGCTGGATCGGGGGGACATGTAGGGGACCCCTTCTGCTCTTGTAAGACAGACATGACACTTAACCACAATTATTTCACTTAGGGAGGCAGATTACTCCACAAATGTGCTGTGTCACTTGTTGAAATCTGACAGTGGAGAAGGAGGGGTCACCTTGCAGAAAGCTGGATCCAGGTTTGTGTTGTCAGGCTGCTGGGACAGGGGGAGGGGGAGGGGAGAGCTGCCGCGGGTCTGAGTCAGGGCGCTGTACAGCCGGGTGGCGCCTCCACCCATCGGACACACTGATTGGAAGAAAAGGACAAAAGACAGTATGCATTATTTGTAATTCTAATTCCACATCTGTAGAGAACGGCATTTTTTTAAAATTCCGGACACATCTATAAATGAATGGCAGTAATTATAATAATAATAATAATAATAGGCCTGCATGATTCAGGGAAAAATATGAATCACGATTTTTTAGCTTAGAATTGATATCACGATTCTCTGCCACAATTCTTTTTTTGGCACCTATAGCACATTGCGCATCGCCACAAGCCAGTAAACATAGAGGCTTCAATGAATAAAGAAAATAAAGTACATACTGGCCATTTAAATACAGTAGGCTACCAAAAATAGTGACATAACACATTGAACTAAATATGGCCCTGATACAGGCTCTATCTGAACTCCTTGAACATGTCTTTACATAATGAAAACATGTCAATGTCAAATGCTTTCAATAAATTAATTGAAGGAGAAAAAAATGTAAAATAAATTCGAAGTCATTTAAAAATTAAATCGCAAATGGGTGAATCGAGGTCGCGATTTTATAACAATTTATCGTGCAGGCATATATATATATATATATAAATAAAATAACACTGTACTTATTTATGTTCGTACTTTATTTATGTTCATGCTGCACTACAATAGCATTTGTACAATCCATTGTTTTAAAAACAATCTTTTTAACCATATCTTACTTTTTAACCTAATCTCATTTTACTTCTACTTACTTTGTACACTTATTGACTCGCTCTTTTCTTATTATTATTTTACCTTGAATTTAACTGTAAGCAACTGCAACTAAACAATTTCCCTGAGGGGATCAATGAAGTATTCTGATACTGATACCTCACTGTTTTCTAAGTAATGTGTTTGTTGATTTTCAGCTCAGATCATGAGACGAGGGAGTGAGCGCCCGCCCGACTGTCTCAGATGGTGAGTCTGGAGCAGCCTAACTGTGACAAATCCCTACTTTTTAAATTCACACGATGGCTAAAGTGTTTGTCTGCTTCATGGGTGCAGCTCAGCTCACCTTTTGTTTTGTCCCCCTTCAACATCATGTGAGTGGACGGATGTAAGGCTGATGATTCCCAGTGACAGTCTGCCACACTAAATCCAGCATTAGCAGTTTGAAAGTTGTTTGCCACATCGTCACACACTACCTTGATCTTTAATGTATCTCCACCACTGTGGTTCTGTGATCACAAAATTTAAACCCGCAATAAGTTGTGACATATATAGTTGTTTTAGAAAACTTGTTAGCAAACAGTTGCTTATTTACACATCCAGCAGATATGGAACAACATAGTCATTGATTCTGAGTTGTGTTTCTGGTTACCAGATGAATGTAAGTCCTAAATTCACTCTCTTTTTGCTCTGTTTTGGTCTCCACCAACTCCTGAGGGAAATATCTGGCTCTTTAGTTGCTAAATGCTCCACTGTGTTCACCAGCTAGTTATTAACTGTGTCTGTCTGCTGTTTGGCGCTGGCTGGGTAGCGTACAGTGGATCTATGCCTACTGTATCTGGAAACAAGGTGGATGAGAGCCGTGAGAGTGAACCAAAATATTAAAGTTGCAGGCCAAAAAAACTAAACACGCTAAAAGAGGCTAAAACGCTGCATACGGCAGAGAGGAACTGCAGAGCTGGGTTATAATTCTATGTGGGTTTGCTACCACGGGCGACTGTTTTTACGTTACACAAAGTCATTTGATATAAATATTAAAGGTCCCATGGCATGAACATTTCACTTTATGAAGTTTTTCAACATTAATATGAGTTCCCCCAGCCTGCCTATGGTCCCCCAGTGGCTAGAAATGGTGATAGGTGTAAACCGAGCCCTGGGTATCCTGCTCTGCCTTTGAGAAAATGAAAGCTCAGATGGGCCGATCTGGAATCTTCCCTTTATGACGTCATAAGGGGAAAGGTTACCTCCCCTTTCTCTGCTTTGCCCGCCCAGAGAATTTAGCCCACCCATGAGAGAGAGAGAGAGAGAGAGAGAGAGAGAGAGAGAGACATCGACATCATGGCTTGAAAACAAGCGAAACATTGGTCAAGGCCACCCCCTTCCACCTTGCCCCGGGCCCTCTCCTCCTCAGTAGCATTTAAAGCTACAGACACAGAAATGGCACATCCTAAGGAAAGCTCATTGTGGGACTGGCTCTAGTGGCTGTAATTCTGCACCAAGGCTGAATTTAGGGAAATAGACTTCAGATACAGTATTAGGGGACCATTAAGGCCTATATAAAAGAGACTTCAGATACAGTATTAGGGGACGACTAAGGCCTATATAAAAGAGACTTCAGATACAGTATTAGGGGACCACTAAGGCCTATATAAAAGAGACTTCAGATACAGTATTAGGGGACCACTAAGGCCTATATAAAAGAGACTTCAGATACAGTATTAGGGGACCACTAAGACCTATATAAAAGAGACTTCAGATACAGTATTAGGGGACCACTAAGGCCTATATAAAAGAGACTTCAGATACAGTATTAGGGGACCACTAAGGCCTATATAAAAGAGACTTCAGATACAGTATTAGGGGACCACTAAGGCCTATATAAAAGAGACTTCAGATACAGTATTAGGGGACCACTAAGACCTATATAAAAGCATCCAAAAAGCAGCATGTCATAGGACCTTTAACCCTAACCCAAATGACATGAATGCTGTTAATGTTGTTCAATTCTGTTCTCACAGTCTTTTTATTAGAACAGCACTAAAGGGAGGCATACTAAATTGTAGGTTTAAGTTTGCAGAGGGTACACGCATGCATGCACGCGTACACCATCTGTTGGTGACGTAGTTTATGACTCCATGAGTATTTATTAACATGGTGGCTGAGAATTTGGAACTGCAGCAGGTCAAACCAAAGTGGGTCAAAATTGACTGGCAGTTTGCCAAGACTTCCACACACTTCCAAACACTTGCGCATGAATAAACAATAATATTAGAAATACTAAAGTTAAAGCTTAACTTAAGATAAATGTTATAAACAGCATTAGACCGCCAACTGTTCTCATTTTAAGCAAGAGCATAACAAAAAAAGTTATGTTATCTAGGTTTGTGCTTAAATTGTTTTTTTTTAAAAGCAGATGCATTTCAACCAATTAAATGCTTTGCATTAGTTATTTTTCCAAAAAGAGTAATGAATACTTCTATGTAATCGTATGCCACGATTTGTATTCCGCAAATCTGAGGGGAAGCATGTTGATATGCACAAAACTGAGACTGACCTTTGAATTCTCCTCAGCTCCTCTAGACCAGAACTATATGACTTTAAAAGGAGAGCTCACAGATGTTCAGGAGCTATCCAGTTCTGTGTGAGTGAGACAAGAGCCAGCTACCACTCCTTTCCACGTATAAAACAACCCCTGGTGCACTTAGATACACATTAACAGATATTTGTACTCTTTCTGACAATGTTTAGAAGTATGTGGGTACATGTATAATCCATAAACATGTCAGCACCAGCCAGACTGAATATGCAGCACCATCACATGTACAAAACCTTGCCGTCACTCTGAGTTTTGTACATTCAAAACAACACTAGTGATGTATGTGCTGAATGTATTTTACATCCAAACATGGCCTCCTCCACCGTAAAATAAATAACAGCTGCCTCTTACCTATAGTCTCCATCACTGTCCACGGATACGTCCACTCTACGCTCGAGTGAATTGTCCTTAATGCCTTCTTTTAAAACGCTGCCGTCACTCTAAGCAATATCGTGCGTTACTGTCAGCTGATTTAAGCTTCCTGGCTGAGCACAGTGGAAAGCAACAGGAAACAGAGAGAGAGAGAGAGAGACAGAGAGAGAGAGAGAGAGACAGAGAGAGAGAGAGAGAGAGAGAGATCCAGCCACTGCTCTCTCACAGTCTCACACACATAAGATTGAGTGTGTGGCAGTCAGATAAATTACTGATTCATATATTGTACAGACTGTACAGAGATTGTCACGCCAACAAAATCATAAAACCAGAGTAACAGTGATTCACACTGACAAATACACACACAGGAAAGGAAAGTTTGTGTGTGTGTGTGTGTGTGTGTGTGTGTGTGTTTTTTGCAATATAACTTCCGCAGTTTGAATGTTGTAACAGCACCTGATCACAATTTACCGTCACTAATGTTACGTCAGTCTTCAGTGTTGTTTTTCATGTGCAGCAGTACGGTGTACTTTTCCAAAATAAATGTAATACTTTTCTGGGCTGGATCTATAATTCTTCATTGAGTCAGTATAACTACAGTATGAAGCAGCAGTTCTCACCCTGTGCTCCGTGGCATAAATGTGAGGGGTCAAACGTTTTAATCAAACACATTTCCGCAACACTTAATTATACGTTTTCAGTTTTTCTTCTTAATCTTTTTTTGTGAAATATTGAATCATTTAACCTCTATTATAGTATAATGACACGCTGCTCTTTAGCTGAATTACACACAACTCACAGACTTGCACACTGTGAAAAAGGGCGCACTTAAAACAGTGGTAGTTCCTGACTTTTTAAGCAATGCTAGCAACATAGGTATTGACTCTAGGCATGGAAATGTCTACTGGTCCACCATTTTGATCCAGAGTGAAATGTCCCCAACAATATTAGATGGATTATCATGACATTTCATTCAGAAAATTCATTTCCCCCTCAGGATGAATTGTAATAACATTGGCCTTTACTTTTAATCCTGCGCCATCGATTAGGTCAAAAATTCAATTTGTCCAACATTTTGTTTTTATAACCCCAATACCTGCTAACATCCGCCTCAGCTGTACTTTGTGTTTAGGGCTAACTAGCAAATGTTAGCATGCTAACATGCTAAACTAAGATGTTGAACATGGTAAACATTACACCTGTAATATAGTCAAAACTATGTAGGTCTACAGGTTGTGATCAATTCAACAAAGAGGGATTTTCCCTCTTGTCTTATTTGAATTCTATTCGTTTTGACCTAAGCAAACAGTCAGCATTCTGCAGAGACTTCTGTGAAGCCTCCACCTGTTCCTGGATGAATATAAACAAGACTTCCGACCGTGATCAAAA
>CM042317.1:11645709-11653209 GCA_023566125.1 Zingel zingel
CTCACTGGGATTATTTTCTCAGAATATACTGTTTTCACCGACTGAGTAGTACTTCTCATTACTACTACACTGATTCCTGCATGTAAAGTCAGTGGAGTGCCCCTTCAAAATAGGGAGGCGTCCCGTGGTCTTTCAGCTTTGAAGCTACATAACTCAAAGTTTACTTTAGAGCAGCGTGTGTCCTTCAACTGAAGATAGCAAATGGAAATCATCAGGACAAGTTTGCACGACACAGCAAACTGTACTGATGAACAACTGTGTACAAACACTGTTGTCTTCTACCGAGGAGGTTGTGTAGCACAAGGTACACAACCTCCGCAGAAGAAGAGTTGTGATACGGCATTGATCACATGCAGACACAATACTGATATTGTGGAGCAGTCACAGACAGATACAGCCTGGCAGACATAGAGCTACAGATTCTGTAGCTGCCAGATCACATGGCACAAAGGACTTCAGAGGAAAGTCGACCTCATGTTTATCTGGAGACTTACCTTCTTTACTAGAATGAACTGCTGATTTCCCTTCAGCTCCGCCTGTGCAGCTGCTGCCTTGTTCTTCAGATATCTTTCTCTGTCTTTATGTGGCCCTGTAGTGTGTGACACAGACAGTAGGAATGCACCTTTGTGTGCATGCGTCTGCGTGTTTTTGTTCAGTGGAAAGTGGCTGGTCGCTTGACCGTGGAGCTGCAGAGCAGGGTCACATTGGACAGAAAAAGCCGGTCTGCTCTGCCATCTGCTGGTCGGAGCCACACGGGGACAAGAGTGTCACGCTTCAGTCAATCTGAAGAGAAAGAGACGTTGACAGCCATTATTCCCTGAACTCAATTATATTTACACACTGAGAATGAACATGGCAGCTGTTTGATGTAACAGGCAGCAGTTAAAAAAGTGACTTCACATTTAGAATTTTACTAATAATGTTTCTTCAAACTTGCCAATCGATCATTTTCTTTTCAATTTTCCGTTTTATTTGGGCATGGTCATTTGGTTTGTATTGGTTTGCTACACAAAAAATTAAAGCATTTATCAATAAACAAATATATTCTAAAATGTGTGGAACTAGTGTGCATTCTTAAACAAACAAGTTGTTAACTTTTTGCATATACTACAGGGCTCGATCTCGATCATAACAGTTGCCAGCATTTTGAGAAATTGGCAGCCAATTGGCCTTTTTAACTTATAAATAATAGGGACAGCAAACAACAAAATGTGCACCCCAAAGTAAATACATTTTTAATATTTGTTGCATTAGTGATATTTGAATATTGCTGTTACAGTCAGAACCGGATCCAAACAACTGACGTGACAACACTGCACGTGGTCCGGCGCGTTAACTCCCTTGTGCCGAGGCAGACGATGGCGAAGCAGATTAAGTTGTTTGACTGTGAGGTTAAAAGTTAGACTAACACGTCAACATCGCAAAAACAAATGTGCAAATTGGTTCAACTGACAAAGAACCGAAGGAACCGGATCGAAAAAGAAAAAGGAAATGTGTACATTTTAGGGTCTTTTTGTCCCATTTTCATTATTAGGTTGACATAAAACTGCATTGTATGGTAATACTTTACTTGAAGGTATCGACATTAGAGGATGGATACCCGACGGGCCGGGCCGGGTTCGGACAGATATTTAGAAATGATGTTCGGGGCGGGCTCGGTCACAACATTTTAAATTTAAAAAAGTTTATCATGTAGGTGCGCGCCTGTGTTAACATACGCTTGTTGCCCCGTGTGCGCTGATGACCTCATCTGTTGACATTTCTGAATGCCTTCCTACAGTTGCTTAATAAAAGCATGTGTCATTAGGATGAGAAAAAAAAAAAGAGATCTTAACTGTGTTGGGCTTGGACATAAATATCTTAATGCCTGTCGGGCTCGGGCCGGGCTCGGTTACTGCTCTGTCGAACGCGGGCCGGGCTCGGACAGAAAAATGCGGCCTGATCCGCACCCTAATCTACATAAGAGTGACATGACACTGTTATGAACACATGACACAGTCATGACACAGTCATGACACATGAACCCTAACCATAACTTGTCATGACAAAAACCGAATGACACTTACTAAAAGAAGCGTTATGTAATAAACATGTATTACTTCTTTATAATGTTTATGACATATTCATGACAGTGTCATGTCACTCTTATGTAGATACCTTCAAGTAAAGTGTAACCCATTGTATCTTAATTACTCAAACTATAAGGGGACTAAAAAAGGCAACCATATACCGTGTTTCGGCTGACGGTGCCTCTGTCAAATGTGTTTCACGATGCTTCTCTTCTGTAGCCAATCATTGCAACGCAGTGTAGTTACAACATCTTGGAGGTACGTAGCTAGACGCTCAGACCCTCCGCAGGCCCTCCGTCGCCTCGGCCGCAGTTGCGTCATTTCTCCATCCACAACATGCGCTGACCGCAAGAAGATGACACACGTTTTAAGTAATATTGTTGCACTTGCTTGATGTTTGGCTGTGTTGACTTGCTAGTTTTTGATCATGAGTACTGTAATCTAACATATATAGGCCTTACATGTGCAGCTGTCCAGCTGTGTATAAGTGAATTGCACTCTAAAACCGTAGGAGCGCTAAATCAGAAAAACAAATACCAATGTTACACAGTGTTTGGGCTGTGTTGGGCTCAGGTGGTAGAGTGACCGTCTACCAATCAGAAGGTCGGTGGTTTGATCTCTGGCCCTGCAGTCCCATGTCAAAGTGTCCTTGGGCAAGCCACTAAACCCTGAATTGCTGTGTGAATGTGTATCTGATGAGCAGGTGGCACCTTGTATGGCAGCCTCGGCCACCAATATGTGTGAATGGTTCCTGTACTATGTAAAATAGAAGTCGTTAAGACTAGAAAAGTGGGTTACACTTTACTTGAAGGTATCTACATTAGAGTGACATGACACTGTCATGAACGTGTCATAAACATTATAAACAAGTCATAAACGTTTATGACATAACGCTTCTTTTGGTCTTTCAGTTTTTGTCATGACAAGTTAGGATTAGGGTTAGAGTTAGAGTTCATGTGTTCATGACAGTGTCATGTCACTCTTATGTAGATACCTTCAAGTAAAGTGTTACTGAAAAGTGCTATATAAATGCAGTCCATTTACACTTGCATTAATGCATTCCAAATTGTGATTCACCGTGCTCAATGTTTTGTCAAAATTACAAAAGTAACTGAGCATAGACTTGGAAATGACTTGTAAAAATAGCCTATTTGATAGTTTACCAACAGAGATTTTGACCTGTCATAATGGGGAAAAAGCACAATTGTGAATGACGTTAACAGTGGATCTGTTCTGTTGTCCAAACCAGCATGCATGATATTAGGACGCTAAATACTGAAGCTGCTAAATAGAATCAAGCCATCTGTGGAGGTGGGTTTGCAATCAGCAGCAGGGGAGACAGATGTGGGGATAGTTTAAAAGAGCTGTGCCAGGTGAGTTAATTGACACAGCTGGTGCTCGTTGGTCTTATTACACTCTCCCTTTATATGCAGCAGCGTGCTGGAGCTCAGATGACTGCCACACACCAAAGAGATACAGACACTGCACTGAGAGGTATCGTTTATCCGTTCTGGTTTAGAAGCTGTGAGCTACGGGTCGGGACTGTGTGTCAGAAAGTTTGTGAACTTATGTTGAAAGTAGGGCTGCACGATATGAGGAAAATATCGAATTGCCATTATTTTGACGGTTATTGCGATTTGATTCACGATATTGGAGGGAATTATCATTTTTGTCTCATTATTCTCATTTTCACTGTGATTTTTTTTTTTTTTTTTTGCGAGGATCTGTACCAAACAAAGATTTTTCCCTTTATTTGATAGTGACAGTGGATAGACAGGAAAGGGGGGAGAGAGAGAGGGGATGACACGCAGCAAAGGGCCGCAGGTCTGATGCAAACCTGGGCTGCTGCAAAGGACTCAGCCTACATGGGGCGCACACTCTACTGGGTGAACTAGAGGTCGCCCCACAAAGATTTTTTTTCTGTAGACTGTACGATAGGATTTGTAGGCCGGAACATCTCTGCAGCACCACACTACTTAATTCAGAACGGTTTGACACATATTTTGCCTTTAACAAATAATGCGCCCCCCTGCGATTTGGATATTGCACTAGTCCATATTGTGATTTTGATAAAATTGCGATTAATTGTGCAGCCCTTGTTGAAAGTGTGTATGAGCAGTCATGAACAAATACCGTTGTTCTTAAATAGTTTGTCTTAGCTGTGGAGAGACCCGTGGTGGCAGCGAGACCTACTACACAGTCGATGATTTCGATTATTTACATCTGCATTTCCTACTGTGACACGTCAAAACATCTTCTGTGGAAAAAGGCCTATAGATAGAAAATTAGAAGTGGGACTGAAATTCCACTTGAGCCAGTTTTGCCAAAAAATAAACCATGTCAACTTATTATAGGCAAGGCCGCTGTATTGCACATTTAAAATGCAGAGGCAATTCAAAGTGCTTTACATGGCACCTAAAATTGCACAGGTTAGGCTATATGAGTGGTTACACAACATACTTTTTGACTAGTCATTGCAGGAAAAGCACAGGAGGAACTAATAGCACTGTTCCAGCAATGAAGGCAATGCAGAAATGAATCATGTTACTAGTGACACCTGTATTTGACAAGTGGGGGAAAAGGTCTACTAAAGATATGTACTACAACTAATACAGCATTTTATACTTTAATGTGTATTAAACTATTAATCAAATCATGTCAAGATAAATAAAGAAATGAATTACTTAGTATGTCCCAGTTTGGATGCTTTTTTTTATTAAAGTCTAGTTGGGAGAATTGTATTGTATTTCTATACAGGCCGGCATTAAAAAAAACAACCTTAACAGACATGACTTAATATCATCTCCTTGTTGCTGTGAGCTTTATTAAAATGTCTGATTACAAACTAATAATCAACTTTGATTATCCCATGCAGTTTATCTACATTCACAGACGCTACAGGTCAACTCAACTCTGCTGTTCTACAGTCGTTTTATCCCCCAGTCTTCTGCTGAAGGCTAACATTTGTTGGTGTAGGAGTGTGCCCACGTTTCCTAACTGTTGTCTCCGGGTCTTCAGGTGGTTCAACATGGCGCCCATCGACGCCAACAGAACGCCATCGCTGTTCTGACGCTCCTGAGTTACGGCTAAATCCTCTCCCCACGCTTCCTGCAAGCTCTCAAACAAGGCCCTTATGTCCCGCTGGAGCTGGCCAACCTCCTGCCAGTACCGCTCTTTGTTCTCCCTGGCTGTGCCGACATCCTCTGTCATCTGTCGGATGCAGAGATGCAGCCTGCTGTTCTCCATGCGGACCTGCTCCAGTTTCACGCTGTTGTCATAGATGCTCATCTCTACGGCTCTCAGCTCCAACGCCTGCTGGCGGAGCACGTCCATGTAGCCCCTTCGCATCTCGTCCAGCTCCGCCTTGGTTTTGTCTTTGGGCTGAAGCAGCGAGTCGGTTTTCTCCTTCAGTCCCTGAATGGACAGCTCCAGATCGCTCTTCTTCCTCTTCAGCTCGGAGGTGAGCGTTTTGAGTCCCTGGTGTCTGGATCGCTCTTCGTTCCAATTTGCTTCCACCTCCTTCAGGATTTCCTGTTTCTCCTCCGCCTCCCTCTGCTTCTCCTCGCGGCTCCTCGCGACACTCTCGGCTTCTGCGGCGCACTGCTCCATTTCCTCACGCAGTCGGGTCTCCGTTTGTCTGTACTCCGCCTCGCGCTGGGCCACGTGACTCGTCAGCAAGTCGGCATTTTCGCTCTTGGGCTGATGCTTTCGGAGTGCGGCCTCCTCTCGTTGCAGCTCCTGGTATCTGGTCTTGGCGTTGCCAATATCGGCGCTCATCTTCGCCACGTGCTCCTCCTGTTTCCTCTTCCCTTCCTCCAAGAGCCTTGTCAGCCGCCTCTTCTCTGCCTCGTAATGGCAGATGTTCTTCTTCTCCGTATCCACGTTGTCGCACAACTCTTCCTGATTCCTCTCAGACACACATTTAGTGATGATTTCGGCTTGCAGGAGCTCTCCGATCTGCTTGTCCATCTCTTTGATCTCCTTGCTGTGTCTGACTATGGAGGAGATGCGCTCCTCCAGCTGTAGCTTGGATCGCTGCAGCTGCTGCAAGACGTGGAAATGCTCTGCCCTCACTTCGTTCTCTTCGTCGTGCTGCTGCTTGAATATCTCATAGATTTTAGCCAAGGCATCTTGACAGAGCAATCTGGACGCTCGAGCCTCCTCTATTTTATCTTCCACTGTGGCAATCTCCTCTTTAAGAAGCTGGATGGCAAGTCTAAAGGCTTCCTCTAACTCGCGCAACTCCTTCTTCAGCGCTTCGCTCTGTTGCCTCAATTCTTGATGCTTTTGGGTCTCCACCTGCAGCTGTTTCTCGCACTGGAGCCGATCTGCTGCCAGTCCCCGTATCTTGCTCTCCAGCTTGGCCATGTCAATCAAGAGCTCGCCTAGTTGGTTATGGGTTTCTCGTTTCTTTTCATTAAGTCTGTCCAACACTATTCTGCTTCTCCTGTTCACTAGCTTCTGCTGCTTCATTTTCTCCTCGGCCTGGTCCACCTCTCCGGACAGGCTGTCGTTTTTCACAGCGAAAGCCTCTCTCTCCAGCATCATCTTTCGCTGCAGCGTTATCTTGTCCTGTTGGACAGCAGCGGTGCAGGACTTGAGCTCCTCTATCTGATCTCGTGTCTGATCCAAATGCATCTGCAAGCTATACTTCAAGGCAATTCGATCGTTCTGAGCAGCAACGATCTTTTCGTGTTCAGCCTTCACCTGCTCGCGCTCTGGGTACAGGGCTTCATTCTGGCTCAAGAGGGCCACCTGTCTCTTCACCGTGGTTTCTCGGAGCTGAGAAACTGTGTGGAGGTCTTTGTGCAGCTGCTCTATCTCCTCTGCATTAGAGGCCCGGGCTGCTACTACGTCAGCCATAATTTCCTGGCTCATTCTTTCTCTTAAATTGTTGATTTGGTGTCTTAGCTTGCTGTTTTCTATGGTTTCCACTTCTAGATGTTCATGCGCATCACGCTGCTCAGCCTCCAGGTCAGTGATGGCAGCCGTTATCTCTGTCAGGTGGAGGCTGGCTTCAGGTGAGAATGCTATCCCCTCCTCCTTCAGCTGCTTGTCCAGTTCCTTTAAATGCTCGAGAGCGACCATAACCGCCGGGAAGTCGGGCACCAGACAAGAAGCCATTTTTAATCCGTGTGGGTTTTGTTTTAAGTGTACGTGTGTCTTGTATTTGTGTGTGTGTGTGTATGTGTGTCGGCAGTTCAGTTCCGCTTCTACCATCGATTACTTGTGAGTGGGGTTGCCATGGCAACAACTACCCACCACGAAGAAGACCGCAAGCTACGGAAAGTCCGAGAGGCCACAGGGCTGTTAGCAGCGGCAGGCCACACACAAGCTAACCTTCAGTACGTGAAACTAACCAATTCTTGTCAGGGTGAGGTTGGAACTAACCGCGATAAAAGTAAGCTAAAGCTACGTTTAGCTAAACAGA
>CM042317.1:11660709-11728209 GCA_023566125.1 Zingel zingel
AAATTATGTGATAGCCATAGTGATTTGAATTGTTGAATCTTGTTTTTGTTTTTTTTCACACGAAGTTCTCACCGCCATAAACATACATTAACGCTACGTTTAAAATAGCGCATCAAAAAAATGTGAGTTGGTATGTCCATGTCCATATACATGTGGATGTCCTCTCTATCCAGCCTAACTCTTGCGGCTGTGTTACCGCCAGCCAGCGGAGCGAACAGCCTGCAGAAGAAGAAGAGAAGGGCCACAGGAACATGGATCTTATCAGTAAACCAAGAAGCAAGTCCATCGTGTGGATGTATTTCGGCTTGAAAGCAGATGAAAAGGGGCAACCTTTGAACTCTGGCGAGGCCGTTTGTCGTTTGTGCCGAAAAATAGTACTTGCAAAAGGTGGAAATACCACGAATTTAAGAAGTCACTTGAGACGTCGACATCGTGCGGATTTTTTCGAGACTACTTCTGCCCCGACATCTGGAGCTTTGTTTGAGGCTCAAGGTGATTTACCACAAAATTCAGCTCTTTCAATGCGAGAATTGTGTATCCAAAGAGTGCATCAAATTTGAGCCTTGGTGCATTGGCCGCCTTTGCCACTACTAACGTTACATACACCCTTCCCTTTAAGACAAAATACAATTGCAGTGGGGCACATTATGGGTTTTATAAAGTTGCATTTAAAAGGGAACAGTTAAAGGTGGAAAAAATAGTCCCTAACCCTCGTGCTGTTCTTGTATGCCATTGACTGTATATAAAGGTATATATGCACACTCTGTGCAAAACCCACGTGGGAGAACAGACCTCCTAGTATGGGATTTGTTGTTGTACGTTTAGCAGAATATGCAGACAGACTGGTGTGAGTGTATTTACTGTGTTAAATCTATAAATGCAACATTTAATTCCGACAATGCATTGAGATTGTAGGCCATCAGACATTCAAAGAGTGTAAAATCAAGAATCGGTAACAGCACCTACCAAGCAAGTTTTCTAAGTTAAACAGTATCTGTTTCTTTGAACGGGGTTATCTAATGTCAGGTTCTTTCATACATAACGTAGTTTACATGTCTCGTTTCGGGACCCTAGTGTTAATTTTCGCCTTGTTAACTGTACTATTACACACAAACAACTTTACACTGCCTAAATATGATTGTACGCATGCGCAGAGGGAATACGACCCCAGTGCTAGAAGGCGATTTTACGGCTGTCTCATACCTTTGTTGTTGCCATGGTATCACCTAAACAGTCATCCAAGTAACCCATTGTACATCCATGATTGTAAAGAGCTGAGGGTTACATTTTGGGAATATTTTATTATTTAAAATATCATTTGGTAAGGGATATGTTGCTGTTGTCCCGCTGTTATGATACGTCGTTACAAATAACCGTTCTGCGGTGGGTGCAATGATTGGCCAGTCATAGCCGCCATCTTTAGCGTTTTAAAATCCCTTTTCGTCTCTTCAATACAGTCTGATAAATGACTGTGGTATAACCGCCGTATAGCACAGAAACCTGACTACGTGAGCGGTATCACTCCGCTTTGTTTACATGGCCGAATCCTACCTATTGCTTGTCTCGTTCTAACATTGAACACACAGCAACTACCTTGACAGCTGATGGAGCTCACAGCTAACATTATGAATGCAGACCTGAAGGATTCCCGTGATAAACTGCATGTGTTTGAGCCTGATATGAAAACTGAGATCATCCTGAAAGAAGAGGATGAGTCACAAGAAGAGGAAGAGTATGAGGTAAATACTACAGGCATTTCTAGACATGCAATGGTTTCAGACTTGGAACTGAATGAACTTGAAGACAGCAGGAACGAAATAAGTAAGCTTACCATGAAGCAGACGACCTGGGCTGTGAATTGCTTCACTGGCTGGTTGGAGGCCCAGGGGCTCCAGGTGGACCTGACTACAGTGGAGAAGACTGAGCTGAACGGGGTGCTGAGACACTTTTACGGATCGGTACGAAATAGCAAAGGAGAGCTGTATGGGATTGCCAGTTACATTGCGCTGAGAGCCGGGCTAAACCGTTACCTCAAAGAGCCTCCTTTCAGCCGCCCTGTGTGCTTAATGAGAGATGCTGAGTTCACCTCAGCCAACAAGGTGTTCCTGGGAGTGCTCAAGAGAATTCGGAAGTGCGGTCGAAACTTAAGATCTCACCATCAGGCGCTGTCTTCTAGTGATATCCGCATCCTCAGACACTCACGGGCGATGGACACCAGCACTCCGAGGGGACTTCTGAACAAAGTCTGGTTTGACGTTCAGGTACATTTCGGCCGCAGAGGGAAGCAGGCCAACAGGAATCTAAGGCCAGATTCATTTGTGATCAGAAAAGACGAGAGAGGACGGAGATGCTGCGCTTTATCCTTTGGTGACGAAACTAAGATTCACATTGAGAAGGACCGAGGCTCTATGTTTGAGAAGCCAGGCAGTGCATTCTGTCCCATTACTTCTCTTTTGAAGTATCTGAGCAAGCTCCCGTGCAACGCAACCGCCCTTTACGTGCAGCCCAAGAAGGATCTTACCGATGAAATGTGGTACAGCCACACCCCCCTCGGAGTCAATTATCTGGGCTCGATGCTGGCTCGCATGTGTAAAGAAGCCGGCACATCGATCATCTATACCAATCACTGTATCCGAAGCACACCCTTTCACCTACTGTGTGACCCAAGACTGGAGGCAAGAGAAACAATTCCTGTCAGCGTGCACAGGTGGGATGAAGTATATTCACCTGTTTTTTTTTTTTTATTTATCCCATTACACCTACTGAAATAACTTAAGTATAATTTTTTAAAACAGGTCTGAAAGCTCCCTCCAAAGTCCCAAGACGCCATCCCTCGGGGGCCGTAAGCTGCGTAAGATATTGCCAAAGAGCGATTCAACTGGCCCAGCAGGTCTGCCACCAGACAAGTGGGCACCACTGACAGAAATTCACTCAAGCACACACACTCTGACTTCACCAGTGCTGCAGTTGATTCATTATCTTAGTAATATCAGAGTGAAGTGTTGAGATAAATGTCTATAGAAAGTCCGAATGAGTGAACGTGATGCTGGTTACAAGACTATATAGGAACATACATTTTTCTTGGTTGGGGGAAACAAAATAAAATGAATCAAAACAAACTCAAAGCTTCTGTCTTTGCTATACATAACTAACATTGTAAAATTATTACTTTAATACAATCTGTCTAGTATTTTAACAATCACATTCTAATGCTATAACATCCTCCAAAGGACTTTTCTCTTTCCTTTAAGTTCTGTCATCTCTATTATTTTATTTATTTTTTTTACCTAAAAATAAAGTCCTCCTCCAACGGTATCTCACCTTAATTCCATGTTTGACTAATCATTTCTCTATTTTTTCCCCCCTCCCTCTGCAGGTTTGGATTTAAACCATGAAGAATTCCTTGAGGATTTTCCATTTCTCCAGAATGCTTCGAACCAGAACTACGTCCCAGACGCCGTGCTGCCACCTGGAGAGCCATGGCTCCACAGCGGGCCCTCCCGGGCAGTGCTGTCCCTGCCCTCCTGCCTGTGCCTGTGCGGGGACGTCGGCTCTGGGATGTCTGGTCCTGGATCTTCTGATGAAGACCAGATGGGAGAGATGAAAGTGTACGCCAAGTGTCACCTTCAGAAGGGCGTCATGTTTGGACCATTTCTAGGAGAAGTGTGCAGAGGACAAATGCCGAGCAACCTCAAATACGCCTGGGCTGTAAGTAGACAGGTCCGACGAGATGTAAAGAGGTAGTTTAAAATCAAGTTATGGCAAAAAAAAAAAAAAAGTACTTTTTGTGCTACAATCGCGTTTAAAATCCATGTATAATTAGAGCTGCAAAGATTAATCGATTAGTTGTCAACTATTAAATGAATTGCCATATATTTTGATAATCGGTTGGAGTCGTTTTTCTGATTTCAGCTTCTTAAATCTGAATATGTTCTTGTCTTTTCACTCCTATGACAGTAAACTGAATATCTTGGAGTTGTGGACAGAACAAGACATTTAAAAAGCGTGATCTTGGACTTTGGAAAAAACACTGACATTTTTCACCATTTCCTGACATTTAATAGACCTAACTAATCAATTAATCAAGACAATGATCGACAGGTTAATCATCAATGAAAATAATCGTTAGTTGCAGCCCTACTTTTAAGGCCGTTTTATGGTTGTGCGTCGAATCGACGGCGTACCCCCGCAGACCCCTCTGCGTCTACGCCGGACCCTACTGCCGTAGCCTGACGTGCACCTCTCGAAAAATGTAACTACACGTCGCTAGGCCGTGGCTTGGTAGCGTTGCATTTCCCCCGACTCATTCCCTGGTTCTCCTTCTCCGTAAACAACATGAAATCAAGTAAGGGGGTTAACTTCTCCTGCTCCAGATTTCAGACCGTGGTCAGAAAGAAGAGGGGAGACACTTTGTTTCGCTCACTATGACTCTAGAGTCGGTGCTCACTTTGAAGCTAATCACCATCACTCTCTCACTTCTCCCTCGCTCTAACACACTCCCCACACACACACACACACACACACGTCGGCTCGACGAACACACCAGCGCACAAGTATAAACATCAGGCCGCTTACGTAGGCTACGGTGAAAGCTCTGCGTGGAGCCCCCGCAGAACCATAAAACGGCCTCTAATCAATAATGTAATTTGTGACTTGTTTTGGTAACCAGCAGGAAATCCATATAGAATTGGTCATACAAATTGAGAGTTGACATACACATTGCTCCCATCTCCAGATCAGGGATGATGCTGGTTTTGTCTACGTCGATGCTTCCGATGAAAGCAAATCTAACTGGATGAGGTGGGCAGTTCTTACTGATTCAAGTTTCTCTCTCAAAGTATAATGTCCTTTCTCCCTTCTTTTTGTTATTTTTTTTTTATATATAATGCAGTCAATCACAGCGTTCGTCTGACTGAGATTGGCTCCTACTAACAAAATGTACATGTTTGCTCTATGTTTCAGGTACGTAACATATACCAGCAGTGAGGAGGAACACAACCTGGTCATTTTCCAGTTCTACCGCCACATCTACTACAGGGTTTCCCAGCCCATCACAGAAGGAACAGAGCTCAGGGTCTGGATCGGCAAGGATTATGCCACCCTGCTGGGCCTGGGGATGGGTGAGTTCACACACTGAAGCATAGGATGACATGTGGTAGAAGCAGACTTGCAGATCTATATTAGTTTGTTCACTTCCACATTCATTTTCAACTGACTAAATACTAAATAGGGCTGCACGATAGGAGGAAAATATGCGATGCAGAGACAGAGCACATTTAAGTCCTGCCCCCACCGGAGGGGAAAAGAACTCTCCGCTGTCCTTTGACTTGTATTGTGAGAAGGTTCCTACTCGTCAATTTCGTCTGCTAGCAAACAGAATAATGCCTAAAAGCTGCTGTGAGGTTGATATTCACTACCAACAATGTAAAGAACCCATAAATTATGTTTTTATAAGCTGCCGACCCGAAAAACTGAGCTTTGATGAAGACAAAAGTGGATACAGACGTGAGGAATCAGCAGAGAGAATGGGAAGACTGTGAGATCCTGACACTAAGCTAACGTTATGTCCCACGTTACGTGTTTTAGCTTAACTTACAGACGTATAGTTAGGCTAAAACTGCCATTTGGATATTTGACTAGGTAACAAAATGCTTGCAGCAAATGTAACGTCGAACATAATGTTAGCTTAGTGTCAGGATGCCACAGTCTTCCCATACTCTCTGCTGATTCCTCACGTCTGTATCCACTTTTGTCTTCATAAAAACTCAGTTTTTCGGGTCGGCAGCTTATAAAAACTTAAAGTTATGGGTTCTTTACATTGTTGGTAGTGAATATCGTCACACAGCAGCTTTTAGGCATTATTCTGTTTGCTAGCGGATGAAATTGACGAGGAGGCTCCTTCACATAATACAAGTCAATGGCGAGCCGAGAGTTGTCCTCCCCCCCCCCCCCGGTGGGCTTGGCTTTTAGAGTATGACGCAATGCGCTCTGTCTCTATGCGATAACGTTGTTGAATATCGCGATAACCATATTACTTGCGATAAATAAACAGATATTAAAGTGTACTCAGTTCTGCATTTCTGCTGCTTTCAGTATTCTGCTAAGATACAACAAATTGTTTGTTGAATTCAAAACAAACGAAAGGACATAATTTCCAGCATTATTTTGTAGAACAAATTGAATTAAATATAAAGGCATCACTAAAAAGAGAATGACAGTTACATTTTAAAGTGCAGTTTTCAACTGATATTTTCTTTCAACCAACACCAACAAAAATCTGTAAATGCCTTTCGCGATATGTCGCTTCCTTTTGCGATATGTCGCTTCCTATCGCGATGTGTTTATTGCGCCAGTTGATATTGCAATGACGAGAAAAAATGGCTATATTGTGCAGCCCTAGACTTAAATAGAATGTTTTTTTTGAAAGTCTTAAAACTGAAAATGTAGCTCGCTAAAATGGATGTCACATCCTCTGCATTATATTATTAATTTTGATGTGGGGTGGGGGGGGGGTACAGGTGACAATGTGAAATGTGAAGTCGGAGACAAAGAGACAGTCCTGCGCCTTCTGCAAGACATCCAATTGGTCACCCTCCCAGAGCCCAGCAGCTCCTCTCTTTGGTCAGACAACAGCCAATCACAGAGCCCCATGCTTGTCATCAGTGACGTGACGACCGTGTCCAACCCAGACGCCGCTAGTGATTCTGGCATGATGTCTGTCTCTGCGTTTCCCTCCTCCTCCTCCCTGATCTCCTTACCGTCCCCAGGCTGTCATTCATTGGAAAAGTACGACTTTATGCCCGGGACTGAGAAACTGCTGAGTAACCCAAACGTCACAGAGAACAGCCCATGGTACTTTTTTGGGTTCGAGCCGGACCCTACCGGCCGGCCTCTGGACCGGAGCGCTGTGGTGTGTAAGCTGTGTGGGGAACATATCGGCTGTGGGGGGGGAGCAGCAGATCTCCAAATCCATCTGACCAACAAGCACCACATCAGAACACGCGATGGCAACAAGGACCGGAGCCTTCTGACAATAGGTAACTATTACGTAGGCCTGTAACAATTATTACAAGTGGTTATTGGTTGGACTATATATTTTTAATATTATATTGAATTGTTAGTTGTCGGCACTTGACCCTTTACACATTCGTAGAAACAAAAACGACAAGGCGGGATACAGTTAGAAAAAATGTTTTTATGATAATAAAGAGGCATTGTTTACTTCATAGGCTGTGTACCTGTGTTACTACATTATCTGGGTCACATAACGGTGATACAACCAATTTGTTTAAAAAAAGTAATCAATATTTTTTAAATTTGACTAAAAGAGACAATTATATTGTTAATCGCAATTATTTCTGAGACAATTAATTGCACAGCAAAATTGTCTGTCTGTCTGTGTACTGTCTACACAAAAAGTCCAGCTGAAGCCGACGGGAATGTCATTTGTTTTTAAAGTATCTAGCCTTTTCGCTGATGAAAGGACTAGATGGAAAGTCAGAGGATCACCAAAGTTATTATAGGGGCGTGAATGTGTGTACCAAATTTCACGTCAATCTATTCTTTAGTTGTAATGACATGTCATTAAAAACCCCAAAAGTCAGGGGATCACCAAAGACATTGGGGATGCACCATATTGAAACCATCCATCTTGTAGATGCAGGGCTATTTCACCAGATAATTGAAAATGTTGACCTGCTGGTGGCTCCGGAGGAGAACTCTGGGAAGCACCAAAGCCAGTAGGACTCATCCTCTTGGGACCATGAATGTCTTTTTAAAAAAAATAAATGTCCCAGCAATCCAGTAGTTGTTCAGATATTTCAGTTTGGACCGACCAGTGTCAAACTGTTGTCAAACCAACAGTTTGACACTGGACCGACAGTGTCAAACTGTTGACACTTATTTGCTGATTGAAGATTTTATTCTTTTTCACAAAAGGTCAACAACGCTCCCAGCCAGTGATGCTTAACAGCGGTGTGGTCAATACAACCCCGCTGGTATTGTCCCCCAATGTGACCAATGCCATTGCCAACTTCCTCATCGTGGATCTCCAGCCCCCGGCTCTGGTAGAAGGGGACGGCTTCAAACAGCTGATTCACACCCTCCTCCCCTCCTACAAGGAGCTGCCTTCGCCTCGGCAGCTGGAGAGCCTCCTGAGAGAACATCACAACAGAGGCAAGGCGAGTCTGGCCCAGCTGCTGCGGAGGAAACTGGGAAGCAGCGAGAACGACGAGGTCTCCGACTACACGGCTCCCATCGGGTTCGAGTCCAGGAGACGTGGGCGCCCTCTCGGTTACCGGAGGGAAGTGCCTCACTTTGTCACTTTAAGCGTGGACGTTTGGTTCCACAGCTGGCAGGGCAGCGCTGAGCGCTACCTCACCCTCTGGGCCCATTACATAGACTGTCATTTTACTTTTCAGAACCTGGCTCTGGCCACCCAAAGACTAACCAAGAGCGGGGGGAAAGACTGCAGCCTTCGAGCTGTGGAGGCTCAAGTGAAAGGGATGGCCCAGGAGTGGGGGATCTCCCAGCCTAACCTGGTCTTGCTGGGAGGGGAGGGAAGGAACAAGATGAGGCCGGGGCAAATAAAGAGCAAGAGAGGTGGAGAGGCTGGAGGAAGCGCTCCTCACCCGAACTCGACAACATTTCTCGAAAGGGAGGACCCCGTGTCCCCCGAGGAAGCACAAGGCCTGGAGCGCGTCAGCCATTCCAGTGAAGGACTACCATCCGTGCCGTGTTTCTTCAGCGCTGTGCAAGGCTGCATCGAGGAAGTGATGTCACACTCTGTCATCTCCAAGACCCTCAGTCAATTCCAGGCTATTCTCACAAGCCTGTTCCTGCCACCTGCTCACACCAAAGGCTCGTATCCGCACCACGCCCAGAGTCTTTTGCACGCCCTGACCAAACACGAACAGGCTGAGCTGAAGTCATGGGCCCACAGTCGGCCAACGTGGAATAAGCTGTACCCTCTACTGAGCGTGCTCATCAAGCATAAAAGCCTTTTCTGCGATATGATAAAAGAGGTTAAAGGCGAGGGCTTGTCTAAAGACGACACGGGTTCAGAATCCAGTTCGTCTGGCAGCTGCCATGCAAACTCCACCTCCAACACATCCTCAACCGGCGTCGCAACTTTGCGATCCGAGTGGAAGGTTCTGGAGGAGCTGTGTTTGGTCCTCAAGCCCCTGGATGTGGCGTGTCGAACCCTCGCCAAGGAGGCGTTCCCCCGCCTGTCCCTCGTCAAACCCATTCTCACCGGCCTGCTCTCACGACACCTCATGTCGCGGCCGGGCGACTCATCATCCACCCTGAAGGAGGTGAAGAGGATGATGAGGCGGAACTTGGCGAGCTGTTACGAAAACCCCGTCGTCAACAGGGTTCTGTGCGTGGCGTGTTCCCTCGACCCCCAGTTCCACGGGCTGGGCTTCATGGAGGACAAGGTGAGTCGGAAAGTTGTAATGCATTGGCTATTTGCCAAACCCCGCCTTCTTAGTTACTGTTGCTGCGCCTGTCAAACTTTCTGTTCCTGCGCATGACAGCAGCAGATGGCCGCCCACCAAGAGGCAGGGTCTCTCCCAGGTTTCTGCCTGTAAAAATAAACTGTGACGTAGGCAGGTTGTGTAGTAATGTAGTACATGCATGTGTGTAATGAGAACCTGTTATAGAGAGGTAAGAATAGGATGTAGACAGGTTATGCACATCAATATGTATGCTGTTGTGAGGGTTTAACAGCTTGTTAGCAGGTAGTAAAGTAAAAATAAATGTATATTGTGATGTGTGCATAATACATGTAATAAAATAGGTGGATACCTGCCAGAGCTTTTTGCCATAACTCCCATCAACACCACTCATACCCAAAGCAGCACACACACACACATTTACTTATTAAAGACCTGTTTGATTTAATTGACTCATTTCATTTGTCTAGTGGGCCAGACCATTAACAAGTGCACACACACACACACGCACGCATGCGCGCACACACACGTTTGTGGGGACCCGTCATTGACATAATGCATTCCCTAGCCCCTTACCCTAACCTTAACCATCACAACTAAATGCCTAACCTTAACTCTTACCCTCACGCTAACCATAACCTAATTCTAACCCTAATCCTAAAACCAAGTCTTAACCCTCAAACAGACCTTTAAAGTTGTGTGGTCCAGCATTTTGGCCCCACAAAGCTGTCCGGACCCCACAAGTATTCCCGTTTTTTGGACCCCACAAATATAGTTAAACAAGAACACACACACATATATATAAATACATACTATATACACAGAGATGATGTCACAGGCAGTAACATAAAGTGCAATTACCTGTCTGGCTACTGTTAAATGTTGTCTTAACACAAGCAGCTGTACAAGAACTTTTCCTTAATAAAATACAGACTTAAAATCTGCAAAAATCTTTTATTAAAGAATCTGATCAAAGAATAAGTAAGCGAGACTATGAATCTAAACGGGCATTTGATTCCAGCTTTCGGTTCTTGGTACCTTGGTACCAAAATATTTGAGGTTTGATATCCCGCCCTCTGAATAGCACGTAGTATCACTGTAAAGCATAGCCACACACGTGCAAGTCTGATACCGAACATTTCACTAAAGCCAGTGTTCTAATAGGCTCGCTGCCTTTTTTATACTGTATATCTGTCAGTTTCTTTCCATTTTGTCTTGAAATATGTATTATTGATTCATACACACTGAGAGACTTCTGTTTCCCTGCTTATGTCCATATCTGGTGCTAATGTGCTTGAACATCATTGGCCAGGAATGTGTAAAGTGAAGGACACTCACAAATGAAATCTTTATTTCTGTGATTGTCTTTAAGGAGCAGACAGCCACCTTTGATTGGCTGAAGCACGAGGCCGTCAGGATTGTGAAGGAGGACAGGAGGAGGAGCCAAGGTAAGACACAAAGCCAGATCAAGAGAAGCCCGTCCCCCGGCTCACCAGAGTCAGAGAGCGACTTCCTACGGCGGAGCAAGCGCCTCAAAGAATCCCGCCCGATCAACTTCAGAGAGCTCATAGATGTCGATGAAGATGACGAGAGCGATCCAGGGGAGGCTGATGACTGCGAGTTTGTGGATCCAGGCTCTCAGGGCGGGCTCTCCGGTATGGAGTTCCTCCTGGGAGACCTGTTTAGCTCTGCTCCCAAGGGCAGGCAGAGCTCTGTGGAGGAGTCAATAGACATGGAGATGTCTGTCTTCAGAGCCGACAAGGGGGCTTCCCTGGGAGTGGAGCCCCTGCAGTGGTGGAGGACCAAGGCAGTGCAGTTCCCGCTGTTGGCCGTGGCGGCGCGGGCCTACCTGGCTGCCCCGGCAGTGGCAGGGAGCGCTGCGCAGGACTTTGTGCAGGAAGGAGCGGGAGCCGCGTACAGGAAGAGAGCCAACATTCCACCGGAAAGTTTGGACTCTATCTTGTTTCTGCACCACAACCACATGCCCGACGCTGAGAGCGGACAAACAGCAGTTAGGAACGAGGACAGGACCAGTGGGATTGAAAAGGTCCCGTGAACACACAAACCACATACATTCACAAGCTCGGATTTTTACACGCACCCTCTTTGGACTGCGAAGGTTTAAAATGTAACTTCAAGATGCAAATTTCCACAAAAGTAATTAGGTCTGGGTATCGTTCAAAACATGTCGATACAGATACCGTGACGTCTATGCCGGTTCCTGAACAATACCTTTTTTGATACCAATTTGATGAAATCCATTTCACCAAAAAGAAATTACACATTACGGCACAAATCTTTATTTATTTTTCAGCTCCTACTACGTGAGTTTTCCCAGTGGGTCTCTACGACGTGTAACGTTAAACGGCCAATCAGCAGCATTATTAGATCTTGGTAGAAGCATGCTGCGTGCTGATTGGCTCACTGACGCTGATGAGATTTACTCCATTAGGTATTGAAATTTGGTATTGAATGACGAGGCATTTTTCAATAGTCGAGGAATACGAAGGAGGAAATTCGGTCGGTGCCTAAAAAGTATTGAATTCGGTACCCAGTCCTAAAAGTAACAGTGATGTGATATTTGTTTTTTTATTTCCTGGAAACTGAAACACGGTTTTGTGTTGTGTCTAGTTTGGACTGTTATACTTCTCATCTACTTTTAACTTGTACTAAGTACCTTGTAGCATCTAGTGCCTTACCTCTCTTTGATGCAGTCATACCCTTAAAGGTCCCATGGCATGAACATTTCACTTTATGAGGTTTTTTAACATTAATGAGTTCCCCCAGCCTGCCTATGGTCCCCCAGTGGCTAGAAATGGTGATAGGTGTAAACCGAGCCCTGGGTATCCTGCTCTGCCTTTGAGAAAATGAAAGCTCAGATGGGCCGATCTGGAATCTTCCCTTTATGACGTCATAAGGGGAAAGGTTACCTCCCCTTTCTCTGCTTTGCCCGCCCAGAGAATTTGGCCCACCCATGAGAGAGAGAGAGAGAGAGAGAGATATCATGGCTTGCAAACAAGTGAAACATGGCAGTTGGTCAAGGCCACACCCCCACCCTCCACCTTGCCCCCTCCCTCTCCTCCTCAGTAGCATTTAAAGCTACAGACACAGAAATGGCACATCCTAAGGAAAGCTCATTGTGGGACTGGCTCTAGTGGCTGTAATTCTGCACCAAGGCTGAATTTAGGGAAATAGACTTCAGATACAGTATTAGGGGACCACTAAGGCCTATATAAAAGAGACTTCAGATACAGTATTAGGGGACCACTAAGGCCTATATAAGATACTTCAGATACAGTATTAGGGGACCACTAAGGCCTATATGAAAGAGACTTCAGATACAGTATTAGGGGACCACTAAGGCCTATATAAAAGAGACTTCAGATACAGTATTAGGGGACCACTAAGGCCTATATAAAAGAATCCAAAAAGCAGCATGTCATAGGACCTGTAATGCTCTAAATTAGTTCTAACTAATATAACTGTGATTACAAATGTGTAGATTGTCAAAACAAAGATGAAAGTCCTCCATGGTAGCATTGTGTAAATCTGCTACCATGTGCCTTTGCTTTAACACTTTGTTTTATGAATCAGTATGTATGTATTAAGAAAGAAGACTCCAAAGACGATTTACGATTATCGATTTACTTTTTATGTCAGTAAATTAGTAATAGAACTTCAATTGTGGTTCATGTGATCATTGAAGAGATTTGAAGAAGAAAAGCAAACATTTGAAGATAAAAAAAAAACCTCTTTGTTACTGTAGGCCTGCCGTCATTCTGAAGATCATTTGTTTCATGTTTAGTGAAACTGAAAAATAAAAAAAAAATTAAAAACAAAACACTTACATAGTTGGGTACACTGTATTGTTGTAGACCATGATGTCCTTGAAGTCGTCACGTATTCATGTACGTGCAGAATACCTGTCTTTGATTTTCGGTGTCTCACTGTAATCTAAATATACCTGTCAATAAATGAATAATACACTGTGTAAACATAGCACACAGTTCAGTAGTATTATTTGTACTATACATTGTGTACAGAGGTTAAAGGGGAACTATGCAGTTTTTTTTAGCTTAATTTACCTTAACTGAACAGCTTCCGAGTCTGTGGAATGGTTATATGACTTTTTTCGGGTTGAATGGTGGCCGTCTCGCTTCCCCCTAGCGCCGGTGAGCTGAAAAACCACCCTTACAACTCAGCATCCAAAGTATGGCGTGATATCAGGTCTCGCAATGTAACGAATTGGCTAACCACGTAGCGATGGAGTTTTTCACACTATCGTCATGGCTGAGCCGGCAAAAAGAAGCAGAAAGTTAGGAAAGCATTGTCGGAGGAACAGAGAAAGAGGGGGCAAAAAACACCAAAGACCGTCCTCTCTGTGGCGAGCTACTTTTCCTGCAGTGGATGAAGACGTGGAGCGGATGGATACACATCAGCAGACGGAGAATTGGAGCAACGTCCACCTGTAACGGATCAGAACATCAGTTGTACTTCTGAGGTCAGTTACAGCGTCGCACTTCTCTTGTTTGATTCAGTTTTACATGTTGACGTACAGTACTGACTAGGCCTATCCCTGATAGGGGTGCATGATATATCGACTCAATATCGTTGTCGCAATATCACGCACAATATTATATCTAAAGTGTTGCGATAAGTATGCAATATTTAGTTTATTTTGTGGAGCGCTGCGTCCCGTCCGTTGGCTGTGTGGCTTAGTTGTTTGATTTAGAGCCCGCTTGAAACGCTGTAATGATCATCATTTCATTGGCCAGTTACCGTGGTTACCGTGCCACTTGCACATGATAGTGCACGTCAGCACACGGGTCCACTACGTGACAAACCCTATGGAGCGTACCACGTGTGTGCATATTTCAACAGAGTGACAGTGTAAGTGAAGAAATGGATAGAGACAAGAAAAACAGAATGAATCCGAGAAGGTAAAGAAAAGAAAGGACCTAAAGAGAGAGCGAAGGGAGTCAGTGGAGCGAAAGAAAAAACACAAAAGTAAGAAAATGAGGGAGAAGATGAAAAGAAAGAAACTTTAGTGGCCAAAAGTAATCCCATCCCACATCTATTTCTCACCGGTAGCTATCCCGCAACTTTATAAACAGTGCAGAAAGGCGGTGCAGGCAGAGTTTGGAGTCAATCAACTTCTCCTAGGGCTCAGGGACAGTATATAAGAATGGACCAACAGATCCCGTGTCTCTGGACGGAGACCAGTGAAGGATATTAGAAGCACTTTTCCGGTGATGGCTGAGCGTTACTGAGCAGCCTCCAACTGAGAGAGACAACGTAGATGTGACGTGAGCAACCTGTCTGAAAGTTGTAAGTCTTCTGGTAGCTGTGCCAAGATAAATCTCAATCATTCCCAATCTAGCAGAGACGGAGAGCGTAGGTATATGTAAGGAGATAACATAGGCACAGGCTAATTATTGCTAACTAAAAGTCTAATGTAAGTCCAAACTGTCTGGAGCTTCTCCTGTACTATACGGTAATTCCTCTACTAGGCAACAGTAAGTCTCGTGGTTATGACACAATCGTTAGCCTATTTTTATAACAACGTCTGCTACGGAGCCATAACGTGAGGTACAAGGTAATGGAGACTTTTATACATTGTCGTGTTTCTTTAGAAATAAACAATGGACAAATAGAGTATTTACACGCTTCAGATGTGAAGTTATTCGCTGTCAAAGTGGCGCCAAAATGAATGGCAGTCAATGGGATGCTAACGGGAGGTGATGGCTTGGTAACATCAAAATGGCGCCATAGGAGCTACGCGTTCTGGGGAGAGGCTTACCCCCTTGGTAGAATGGCCCAGACTTCCTAGTACAGACAGTTGATATTCTATTCTACTCCGGGGTGTCGGCTCCTCCCCTGGTTGGTTGGGGCCAGGATCCTTTGCTTCAGCTATAAAGATATAGTTCCCCTGTGACCCCTCACCTAGTTAAGTGATGTCGGCCTACAAAATGTGGCAAACCCCTCATTTTATGGCCAAATTCCTTTCTACTCTAAGAGTGACTGTTTGACTCCCAACACCCCTTTCACTCTCAACCTAAACAGATTTCAGAAGACATAAATGATTGTCTTTTAATCAGGGCCTTGGGGTATCCATAGCATTTTAATTTTTTTAGTTCTTCACACCGCAATATGGAGCCATACATAAGTCTCAGTGTGCACTATGTTGTTGTGGATCTATTTTGATGCGTTTTCCCATAACTTTTGTAATTTTACATATGTTTAAAAAAATATCGAAATTAATATCAATACCGCAATATTCATAATCGATATCACAATATAACATTTTGTCTATTGTGCAAACCTAGTCCCCGACAAAGAATTGACATAGTCGAATCGGAATCGTCAAGTTGTTCCTGTCGTCGACTGATGGTGGAATCGTTGGTGGCTTAATTGGTTGGATTTGTTCACACAATTTTTTAAAGGTCCGGTGTGTAACGTGTTTAGTTGTTCATTATCAAAATCTGTGTTGCCTGTTCACAAACTTGTCCTTTTTCAGAAATATTTACCTCCACCATCAAGTCCAAGTATTCCTTTTGGCTTGAAATTTTACATTTGCATGAACTGAGGTAGGCTCTCCATATTCATGCTCTATCTTGAAATACGTTAGCCGGTAAGGGACATACAGGACATACTGCTCTCTCTGTGTGTGTGTGTGTGTGTGTGTGTGTGTGTGTGTGTGTGTGTGTGTGTGTGTGTGTGTGTGTGTGTGTGTGTGTGTGTGTGTGTGTGTGTGTGTGTGTGTGTGTGTGTGTGTGTGTGTGTGTGTGTGTGTGTGTGTGTGTGTGTGTGTGTGTGTGTGTGTGTGTGTGTGTGTGTGACATACAGGACATACTGCTCCACCTTTCACGTTTTCGCTGTCACATGATAAACTCACAGGTGCTGCTAACGGGTATCGTAGCTTCCCGGCCCCGGCAAGTTTGAAGAAGGAAACATGGAGGACCACACGTATTCAAAATCCAAATTTCAGGAACAGGAGTCTTCTTCTTCGCCCAGAAAAAGAAAAAAGGATATTGAAAAGAGCAAGAGACCGGCTTTTTGAAGCGTGAAGGCTACCGTAGCTGTAATACGTATTTTGAACTGCGTGGAGCGAGAGAGTTGATTATGATATATGAGCTCAATGCTAGATGGGAGAAATTCCTACACATTGGACCTTTTAAAAGTTTCTTTTCAATTTTTGTTTTTGTTTTTGTTTTACAGCATTATATGTTCATATTTATATCACAATAGGCTCTATTTTAACTTACTGGGAGAAAACAGGAAGTTCTATGTAAAATCAGACATAGAGCGGAGTGGAGTCCGTTCATTCGCATTCAGAGATCGACTATTTTTGACTGGGAAAATTAAACAATACACGGATGTTTAAACAGCTGCTAGCTACCCATTGAGATTATACAGAGACATAGGAACACATATGGATTCACAACAGTAAGCCCTACATTCACGTAAATTAAAATCAAATTCATTTGTCTGCAATATCCTAAACAGGAGCACAAATTCAAAAGTGTCACCTGATAACATAAGTCATGATCATTTGTCACTCGTGTTGGCAGTAGTGGAAAGTAACGAAGTAGCCGACATTTATTCCAGGACTGTGTAGGCTACTAGTACTTTAAGTGAAATATTATACTTTTTACTAGACTATATTCATTTATAGCTACAGCTATATTTACTAGTTACTTTGCAGATCCAGGGGTCCCATGTTGTATCACAGATTAACCCCTGTGTTGTCTTCCCGTCAACCATGCAACTTTGTGTTTTTCTGGGTCGAAATTTTAAAATTTTGTTGTTTTTTTTCTACACTTCTCTACGTTTTTATTCCAACTTTTTGGTCACTTTTTCGGATTTTTTGGCGTTTTTTAATTTTTTTTTTCAATTTTTCAATTTTTTGAAAATTTTGGATTTTCGTCGCTTTTTCCAATGTTTTTTTAAACAAGTTTTTGTCAACTTTGGCGATGTTTTGGTGGGTTTTTTTGTCACTTTTTCCAGATTTTTTTGGTCACTTTTTCAGCGTTTTCAAAAAATAAATGTTTTTGTCAAATTTTTTTCCTGTGTTTTTGTAGCTTTTTCCAACATTTGTCACTTTTTTCAACATTCTTTTGTCATAGTTCTGATATAGAAAGTTTTTGTAAACTGGTCAAATTTGAGGACAACAGGAGGGTTAAAAAAATAAATAAATCACCTTTTGGGACTTCGGGCCTCCATACAATGCAACATGAGGATAGAGCGCCAGTTCTGGCCCGGCGGTGCTGACTGTAATCCAGATTAGTTAACTTAATCTACAGTATGGTATGGCACAATGTGGACACAAAACCATCTGATTTTAAACCCTTTTAACGTGCCCGCTACAGGATGTATTAGCATTCATCATGAAGCACAACACGAGTGGACATCCAATATCGTAAATATGAGTATAAATAAAACACATACACTACCGGTCAAAAGTTTGGGTCACTTAGAAATGTCCATTCCACTCCATTCCAGACAGAATACCAGCTGAGATCAGTTGCATTGTTTTTTTAATCAGGGCAGCAGTTTTCAGATTACATTGTGTTTACATAACTGCAAAAGGGTTCTCAACTGTTGTAGACAGAAGTGGCTGATCTTTAATGCAATATCTACATTGCTCATTATCGGCAACCATTCAGCCAATGTTCCAAAGGCTCATTCTGTTTACTAATCTGATATCATTTTAAAAGACTAACTGAGAAAACATTGGAGAACTCTTTTGAAATTATGTAAACACATAATGTAATCTGAAAACTGCTGCTCTGATTAAAAAAACAATGCAACTGATCTCAGCTGGTATTCTGTCTATAATGGAGTAGGATGAGCCCAAACTTGTGACCGGTAGTGGAAATTCTCTATTTCTCTATATATAGGGAGACATTGAATGACCTCTGTGACAAAACATGCATCATTCGGTCAACACGTGATGTAGGCCTACCATTCACATTTTTAATGATGTTTACTTTGTCATTTCCAGCTGATCCAAACATTAATTCAATTCAATTTTATTTATAGTATCAAATCATAGCAAGAGTTATGTCAAGACACTTTACAGATAGAGTAGGTCAGGAAAGGGGAGCGAGAGGGGGAATGCCATGCAGCAAATGGCCGCAGGTCGGAGTCGAACCCGCGGCCGCTGCGCCGAGGAGTAAACCTCTATAAACAGTATGGGCGCGCGCTTTATCAGGTGAGCTAACCAGGCGCTCCTGCCTGTCTGTCTCTGTCTATCTGCCTTTAACTTGAGCAGTGTTATAATGTAACAAAGTACAAATACTTCACTACTGTACTTAAGTAGAATTTTTACGTATCTGTACTTTACTTCGTTATTTATATTTCCAGAAACTTTTACTTTTAATCCACTACATTTCCTAAATAAAATGTATACTTTTACTCCACTACATTTCCCCTAAGCATCTTAGTTACTCGTTACTACAAAATAAAATCAGAAGAAATGTATTACACTGAAAAAAAAGAAGTTTGGCGAATCATTGCTCCTAAATTGCCAAGATAATGCACACTCTATTCCAGTTGGTGACGTAACAACCATAGGCCAAAACTAAAGAAGAAGAGGAGGAAGCATAATGACTGATAGTGTCATGGAAGCACCATAGACTGTATATAAGCACCTGGTACAGGCTCTGCCGCCATGGTAACAGACGATGATCACCCCGACGACAGTGGTGATGAAGATAACATTACACACCTTTGGCCATAAATTTAATAATCAAAGTTTTTTTTTACTTTTACTTCTACATAAGTACATTTAATATCAGAAAATTGCTATGAATACTTAAGTACTGTAAATATCAGATACTTTAAGACTTTTACTCAAGTAATATTCTAAAAGGAGACTTTAACTTCTAGCAAAGTCATTTTCTGGGAAGATACTTGTACTTTTACTCAAGTATTGCTTTTGAGTACTTTATACAAGACTGAACTTGAGCAACAATAAAGTTCATAATCACAGTTCATTTTTACTTTTATGTCTAATAATTAGTGCACAATTAGTACCAGTATGATGTCTGGGGATGTGTCATACATATACAGTGGGGCAACAAAGTATTTAGTCAGCCACCAATTGTGCAAGTTATCCCACTTAAAAAGATGAGAGAGGCCTGTAATTTTCATCATAGGTACACGTCAACTATGAGAGACAAAATGAGAAAAAAACAAATCCAGAAAATCACATTGTAGGATTTTTAATGAATTTATTGGTAAATTCTGCGGTAAAATAAGTATTTGGTCACCTAAAAACAAGTAAGATTTCTGGCTCTCACATACCTGTAACTTCTTCTTTAAGAGGCTCCTCTGTCCTCCACTCGTTACCTGTATTAATGGCACCTGTTTGAACTTGTTATCAGTATAAAAGACACCTGTCCACAACCTCAACCAGTCACACTCCAAACTCCACTATGGCCAAGACCAAAGAGCTGTCAAAGGACTCCAGAAACAAAATTGTAGACCTGCACCAGGCTGGGAAGACTGAATCTGCAATAGGTAAGCAGCTTGGTGTGAAGAAATCAACTGTGGGAGCAATTATAAGAAAATGGAAGACATACAAGACCACTGATAATCTCCCTCGATCCAGGGCTCCACGCAAGATTTCACCCCGTGGGGTCAAAATGATCACAAAAACGGTGAGCAAAAATCCCAGAACCACACGGGGGGACCTAGTGAATGACCTGCAGAGAGCTGGGACCAAAGTAACAAAGGCTACCATCAGTAACACACTACGCCGCCAGGGACTCAAATCCTGCAGTGCCAGACATGTCCCCCTGCTTAAGCCAGTACATGTCCAGGCCCGTCTGAGGTTTGCTAGAGAGCATTTGGATGATCCAGAAGAGGATTGGGAGAATGTCATATGGTCAGATGAAACCAAAATAGAACGTTTTGCAACTCGTCGTGTTTGGAGGAGAAAGAATGCTGAGATGCATCCAAAGAACACCATACCTACTGTGAAGCATGGGGGGTGGAAACATCATGCTTTGGGGCTGTTTTTCTGCAAAGGGACCAGGACGACTGATCCATGTAAAGGAAAGAATGAATGGGGCCATGTATCGTGAGATTTTGAGTGAAAACCTCCATCCATCAGCAAGGGCATTGATGATGAAACGTGGCTGGGTCTTTCAGCACGACAATGATCCCAAACACACCGCCCTGGGCAACGAAGGAGTGGCTTCGTAAGAAGCATGTCAAGGTCCTGGAGTGGCCTAGCCAGTCTCCAGATCTCAACCCCATAGAAAATCTTTGGAGGGAGTTGTTGCTCAGCGACAGCCCCAAAACATCACTGCTCTAGAGGAGATCTGCATGGAGGAATGGGACAAAATACCAGCAACAGTGTGTGAAAACCTTGTGAAGACTTACAGAAAACGTTTGACCTCTGTCATTGCCAACAAAGGGTAGATAACAAAGTATTGAGATGAACTTTTGTTATTGACCAAATACTTATTTTCCACCATAATTTACCAATAAATTAATTAAAAATCCTACAATGTGATTTTCTGGATTTTTTTTCTCATTTTGTCTCTCATAGTTGACGTGTACCTATGATGAAAATTACAGGCCTCTCTCATCTTTTTAAGTGGGAGAACTTGCACAATTGGTGGCTGACTAAATACTTTTTTGCCCCACTGTACGTATGTGCAAAATGGTAGGGCAACTGGACTGTATTTGTTTGCTACTTTACAAAGAGACATCACACACACAAAAGCAACGTGCAAGGAAAAACTGTCCTATAAACAATGATGGCGCTCCCCACTATGTGTAATGACAAATGATGTTAGAAGTCGATCCGTTTTTCACAGATCCAGTCTCGCTGGATGGCACAGTGAACATCATTCCAACTGCTAATCATTTCATGAAAAAGAGTCTCAACACAGTCCTCCTTCTTTCCGTTAAACCTCCCACTGGGCTCGCCTGTTTTCCAAAACCTGTTAAAAAATAGCCAAATGTGGAATTATTGAAGAACATGATGCACAGTTAGTCCACAAAAAGCCATAGCATAGCAGTGTCTCACCCTGTGCTGTTCAGAATGAAACCATCTACCCATTTCCATGTTCCCTCTTCTTCTCTGTCAGTCAGACCAATCCAGAATATACTCTTAAAGGAATTGATGAATGCCAGCAACAGTACCTGAAATCGACAAAGCTTAAACTTAAAATGGGGCTCTTATTACAGTACTAAGCTGTTACGATAATTATTTATCAAAGAATAGACAGAATCACTGAAGTTCTTCTCAAGGTTCATTTTTACTTGCGCAAGCCAGGAGTCAGTTACAGCACTCACAGCAAAGTACAGAAAGTCCTTCAACAGCAGCTTTTTTTATGATTAAGATGAAGTCATAATACAAAGTTGATGTTATCTCTGGTCAGGCAGGGCATCTGCTCTGCTGAATGTTTTACAGTCAAACAGCAACCTTACGGAATAAAATCTTGAACTTGTTTTCTTTTACCTGCTCTCCTTCATTGTTTACGACGACCAGATCTGCCCCTCTGTCTCTGCAGTCATGTCTGCTGTCCCCCCAGCTCATTTGTCCAGATGAAATGTAGTAAAAGCTGTCGCTAAATGACGTGCATCCATCTTTACAGAAGTGCTCTGCAATCACAGACAAGTCAGGAAGTGAATGTGGCAAATGTTCATTGCAAACACATGCAGATGTGCAATAGAAACTAAAGTTTACACTCACTGAATTCAACTAAATTTGGGTTTCTCATTTCAGCCCAGCTCTTGCTGTGAGTCTGCAGTTTGATTCTGCCTGCAAGGGGCAGTATATTCACACAGTGAGACTTCTTCTGATCCACCACCAGTGTTCATTTAACTGCACAGGAAATCTAAACAGTTGATGACTTGAGGCTGGTAAATTAATGGATGTTTAGCGGTGACAATCTCACTTTCTTAGAAAGGAAAAAAAAAAAAGTACATTTCTTACAGTGGAGTCCAGTGCCTATAATGCCAGCCAGGAGGAGAACACAGAGCAGCACCAGGAACACAGTAACAGCCCAGCCTGGGTTGAATATGTCATAAAGAAACATTTTCAATAGTTGTTCAAACAGCAGAGGGAAGATAGAAATGTGTGTGTGTGAGTATGTACTGTACTCACCTGGCTGCTGTTGCACTGCACTCTGTGTTACAGCTGCGTGGCCACTGTAGATGTCTGAGCTTTCATAAATATCCACTGTCCTCTCCTCCGCCCCATCACCCTCTCCAGTTGTATTCACGGCGAGTTCTTCCATTTGCTTTTGTTCACCGGGATCATTTTCATAAATGCACTCAGACATCTCCATTTCTGTCTACTTGACCTGTTTTCTGTTGGCTTCTTGTTTCTTCAAATGAAGACCAAGCTCCATCCAACAAATAGGACAATTTAGGTGGTTTATTTCCAAATAAGCCCTTGTGTTTTGTGGTTCTGTCCAGATTCACACTTCCCTGTACGGCACACTTTTCACTTCTGGGTTACACTTTAGAGCACTTAAGCTGACAGGATGTTTCATCACCTCTGGAATTACTGTAAATGAAAGTGACAACATCTGTTTCAAGGGCCTTTGTACACTTCACTTAGCCAACACTGACATTTCCTAAATAAATCATTCATTATCAGAGCATCAGTTCAAACTTAATACTGCATTGAAAGTCAAAGTCCTGCATTCAGATTTTTTTTTTTTAAGAGGGAACTTGCACTGTACGCGTTATCCCATTTTTGTGGGCATAGTATTTCTCATACAATGTTTTATTCATATATTATTATATTTTGGTTTATTATTGAGTATAATCATTATTCGTGAATCATCAAGCTGCCATTTGACATTAAAGCAGGTCAAGGTGGAGCTCTTTTTTTTAAGAGCTCAAAAAATGTATTAGTCAATCCACAAAACTATATATATATATATATATATATATATATATATATATATATATATATATATATATATATATATATCTGCAACTATTTTTTATTTTTTTTTGTAATTCAAGTTTATATTTATATTTGAGTGTCAATCAACCAGAACAGAACTGACAGCATTGTTGTGGTACAATAATGTTTATAAAGTCCCATACATTCACTCGGAATCAAAATAAGTAATAATAGTAAAAAATTAAAATTAAAAAGAAAATGAATCCAGCAACCACAGTGGTACATCTCTATCAATACAACATACCAGCAATACCATAGGTAAAAAAGTGATCCCATGACCTTTTAAATCCTTAATTTTCATTATTAATTCTGGTCAGCATGTTCATATTATACTATTTCTGACATAAGTTCCAGCCATTGTTTAAATTCTGGGGGGGGAGGTATTTTTCCACACTCGTAGGATCACTCGGCTGGCCATTACAACCCCAACCTTTATTACTGCAAAATCATATTTTGACAATTCTGCTTGGTCCCCTAAAGGGCACAACCTCTGTGTTTTAGGTATTATAAAACCTAGCCCTTTCCCTATGCGTTCTACAACTTCTTCCCAAAAGGGGTTTACCAATTTACATTCCCAGAGTGAACTATTTTGATAATTGATTCATTGTTTGAGTCATTTTTCAAACAAATATGCCCAGCATTTCTGGGGTCCAGTTTCTCAAATGTAAGGGTTGGCTACCAATCCCATTATGTTTTGGTGTTGGACTGTTGGTCAGACAAACCAAGCAATTTAAAGACATTCCCTTGGTCTTTGGAAAATAGTGAGGGACATTTTTCACTAGTTTCTAATATTTTATAGATCAATCGATTCATCGTAACTGGCAGATTAATTGATCATGAAAATAATGTTTAGTTGCAGCCCTACTTATTTTAAGTACTTTATATAGGCCTATACTGCTGGGTATAGGCTCGAACAAATCATCAAAATATTAAAAGCTGATCATATATAGATGTAACTAGTAGTATAACGTAGCATAAAATAGCATCAAATGGAAATACTAATACTAGGTACAGTACATGTACCTGCATTTTTTTCTAAGGAAGTACTTAAGTATATGTAGGCTACTTGCAGTGCACTGTTTCCAAAATAAGCTTACTGTTAAGTACAACTAATGCATTCTGCTCTGTAATAGCACTACCATGACCACATGAGGGCAATATCGGAACTCTAATTCTAAGTGACATCTTTACATTTAGAAGATATTTCCATGTGCGAAACAAAAATAATGTGAGATTTTCTTCCTAATAGCTGGCAGCTAAGAAAAAGAGACTATAGGCTACTGAATGCGTATGAAGGAGAATGGGCTTAATTAATTAGGCCTATATATATCATAAACTTGGAAATGAGAAAGCTTATCTGCAAATAGTCTTTGTTTCCCCCCATTATGACAGAGAAAGGTAAATAAAATGTTACGATTTTTATTTTATTTAACAATAATAATAATAATAATAATAATACTAATAATAATAACAATAGTAATAATAATAAGCCACACTAACCTTTAATAAATGTCACTGTGCTGTGATTAACAATAGCTGTCAGACAAAATGAATTAGTGACTTGTGAAAAAGTAGCCTAATATTGTCCTTAATTTCAAAATCTCCCCCCGTGCTATTCTGCTCTATTCTCTTCCATGCTGTTCCCTTCTCTGCTACTCCCCCCACCTCTTCCCCCCAGCGGAGAGGAAGAGCCGAGACAAGTGAACACACAACAAGCCAAGGCAAGGAAGATAGGCGATTGCATAGGTGGGTGTTTTCTCCCTCTTCTTTGAGAGTGCTGTCGCCCTGGGGTGGACAGTTTATTTGTGCAGTAGTACGTTTGTTTGTTTGTTCGACCACGCCGGGGTGTTTTTGTTGTCTCGTCTCAACTCACTTCTCCCCCAAGCTGCGGATCGAGGTTTGGATCGTGTCAGCAGCAGCAGCAGCGCTCGGCTAGGCTAGGCTAGGCCTGAATCCACCTCGCAAACACTCATGGACTTTGAAAAACAAGCCTAACATTCTCCAGAATAGGTAATGGCCTGTACTTTGGTGTTTCGTGCTCGGTACAGCTGGTTGGGATTTGTTGTAGGTGGAAAGAGGAGTGACCTTTCATTTGGTGAACTTGGCTGTTGTAAACGCAGCGTTAGCAGGCTAGCTACCATAGCATATGCTAATTTAGCTAGCGTTGGTGTATTCCATTTGTAAACTTGCTGAATAAGTTCTCTAGAGTGAGGAAAAATTTAACAAAACGTGTGCGTGCCGTAAAAACTGGTTTATATCAAGACAGCTAACGTAACATATACAAATTATCCAGCTAACGTAACGTTAACATTTAACATTTTAATGTTCTGGTTTGTGGTTGGCTGGTATAACGTCATAACATTAGCTACATGTGGAGTCTTTTCAGTTTCTGCCTTTTTAAATTCCGAAGCAGCAAGATTTTATGTGACTTTTCCGCCAGTTTCTCCCGAGCTGGTGGGTATTCAGGACAGGTGAGAGTACACGGAAGTGACCGACCAGCCCGCAGCGTCACAGACCGTAAGTTAGGAGTCAAAGTCCAGTCTCTGCTTACTTAACAATTTCCTATTACCTGAGACGCCCACTCTCTGCGGACAGTGAAGCTGCATGGTGCTTTCAGGTGACTATGCTTGCATGTCGTGTTTTTTTTGTTGTCAGATTGCCTTTTGTTCAGTATGGTGTGTTGAAAGTCTTACTGTGAAAAAAACAAAAAAACACAGTTTATTGTTTCAGCAGCTGTCTTTTGATGTGGTCTGCCAGGTAGAGGATGGAGACAGGAGTGCTCAGGTGGTGGTGGAGCAGCGAGGGTGAAAGGCAAGAACCTGTTGTGTGGGTCTGGATGTGTGGGTGTGGTTAGGTGTTTGTTGCTTCAATATTCAGTCCCTTGTGTAGAGGCTTGCTACACAGAGACACCTTCTCTATTTACAGTTCTTTGGTGTGAACGGATGCTGGATTACTCAGGAACCTGCATGATTAAATCTGCAATAGTTTTCTACTTTCAGTTTCAGTTTGCAGTCGTGGTCTTCTTTAGTTTCTGTGTGTGACATTGCACAACAACAACAGCATACAGACCAACCCCAGGCATGCTTGATAGCTTGTCCAAAGTAACTGTGAAATTATTTTTTGATTTGAGCTGGTACAGTCAGCTGACGGTGAGATTTTATTACATTTTACATTACATGTCATTTAGCTGACTCCTTTATCCAAAGCGACTTAAAATTGCTATATACGTCAGAGTCCGCACACCTCCTGGAGCAACTATGGGTTAAGGTGTCTTGCTCAGGGACACATTGGTTGATGTATCGCAGTGGGAATTCAACCCAGATCTCCCACACCAAAGGCATTTGACCTGCTGGAACAGATTGTGAGCAAGTTCGGACATGCTGTATTCTCAGAAATGTAAGTTGTAAAAAAAGAAGGGGGAAAAAAAATCTTAAGTTGGACATTTCGTTTGGTGCCCAGAATTTGTTCCTAGCCATTTTGTCTGTGGGGCTGAAGTCTTGCTGCTTAGCCAGTTGTTTTAACCAGGGCTATCATTTGTGAGCCCCTGTAATGACGGGTTTTCAGAACTAAGCACGGGTGTGTCCCTCTGACACACAGAAGCTGGGGTTTTCTTATATTTGCTCCTCCTCCATCCCTGTCTGCTCTCTCTCTCTCCCTCCCTCCCTCCCTTCCTCTCTCCAGGTCCAACGGTTACACCTGCAGCCTGTGTTATTATTTGAACTGTGAGCACGTCAGCTCGCTTTCAATGCAGGGGAGGACATGCAAGATAGAATACACAGAGCAAAATCAAAGTCCACAGATTTAACGGCTGTGAAGTGATACTGTCGCGCAGCACTCTCCCCCAGTGCTGGTGGTTAACTTCTTGGAATGGTTGAGCGTCAGTTAGCCTTTTTATGGTCCTCACTGCAGCGATTTAACCCGCTTGCTTGTTAAGTGGTAGTCCCACTCTGAGTGCAAGTCACCACTGCTAAGTCTTTACCAACTGCTGAACGTTGGTCTTTAGTTTTCTCTGCCATTTTTCATATAGTGATTGACCAGGAATGTTTATTATTTGTACGTGTTTTGAAATATTATATGGAATATTACTGGATTTCTTGTGTTTTGTGATTGTGATCACATCTCATTATTGACAGAAGTTGAACTGAAGAACTGAAAAAAACTATTCTCGATTAAAAAAAACGATTCATTGTATGTAAATATAGTTACTTTTCCTATGTGATAGCTGTAGACATAAAATAAAAAAAAATAATAATAAAAAAAATATATTTTTTTAAAATATGAATCGATTTTTAATCGGTAGAATATGAATTCGAATATGAATACTTTTTTTTTTTTTTTTTTGTCACACCCCTAGTGGTTACGTTTGCCATATTGTGATGTCCAATATATAGATATGGAAAAATACATACAATTATGATATATATATTTCAGTCGTATTTCCTAGTCCTACAGTATGTTTGACCTAGTCAGTACCAATATTAATAATATGATGGTATTAGTAATGCTTTACCCTAACTTCAGGGAAACAGGGTTGAGGTCCCTGAAAAGTCTGTGTGGAGTATGAGTGAGTGTGAATGTAGGTGGGCGTGTGTGCATGTGCGCTCTCTCTGCAGCTACCACATTAACTGTAGGCCACGGGGGGGGGGGGTCGTCGTCATGGTTTTAAGTCAGAATGGCAAAGGCGGTAGTATTTGGATGAGGGCCAAGGCTAACACACAACACACACACAGAGGCCACATCTCTGTGTGACCATTCAAATGAGGCTGAGTCAGCAGAGCACTTGGCCAAGCCACAACAGCATGCGTGTGGCTGAAATAGCAAGGATGGCATATTATAATGAGGGAATACACTGCAGTCACAATAGTTAGTGGGCACTGGGTGATAGACAAACAAACTGGCTGTGAGCATGTACTTCACAACGTTTTCAGTGAGTAGTGGACACTGATAATAGGTGTGTCCCTCTGTGTTGTGTGTTGGCACAGGATGGTAAGTGCCTTGGCAGTGTAATTCCCAGACTTCCCCATTAGCAAATACAATTTAGCGTTGCTGCTAATGGCCTTACAACAGATTAATGACTAATGCCCAGGCTGTAAGTGGCTAAAGCCACTCAAAACTCTCTCACAAGCAACTACTCCCTGCCACAAGAATGTTGGTGTGGTGGGACTCGCATAGCCGTAGAGGTTGTTTGAGTCTGTCTGTCTGTTGTATGGAGGCACAACCGGATGCCTCTATGCCTCAGGAAGTGTTGACGTTTTGACAGAGCCGCAAAGAACGACCCACACTGTGGTATGCCGTCTTATCTGATGTATGGTGTCAGTACAGTACTTCATGGCCAAGTTGAAATCTTGGTTCCTAATGTAAAAGTCGATAGCTGCTTCTGGCCAGTGATTCCCAACCTGGGGTACTGTACCTCAGAGGGTACTTCTGCTGTGATATCTGGAAAAACTGTAGAGTACCTCAACGCGAATATAGAAGTTTAAACCGCTAGTTAAAAGATAATGGATGGATAAACCGTTTAAATTCTTGGCTAAAAGTAATGGATAAATGATTGCTGACCAAGCCAACTTAATGTGGTTCAGGTGGTAAGAGCTGTCGCCTACTGATTGGAAGGTTGGTGGTTCGATTCCTGGCCCTGCAGTTCCATGCCGAAGGGCAAGACACTGAACCCCAGGACACTACGCCGTGTGTGTGTGTGTGTGAGAATGTCTATCTGATGGGCAGGTGGCACCTTGAACGGCAGCCTCGGCCACAGTGTATGAATGTGTGTGAATGGTTCCTGCGTGATGTTAAAACGCTTTGAGTAGTCATTAAGACTAGAAAAGCGCTGTATAAAAACAGTCCATTTAATACTGACAGTTCAAGTGTATGAAGAAATTAACAATATCCACTTTTATGTAATGAGTAGTGTTACACATTTGGAATCTGCATTGGGAATTGATGAAGTCTCTGGTATGTGAATTAATCTGACTTGTCTGTGCGGTACTTCGAACCAAAAAAGTTTATTTGTAGCTTGCTGCCGTATGGGACGATTATTATCATAGTCGATTTAATCGGTCGATTTTATTTTCCCACTTAGTTGTTTGGTTTATAAAATGTGGATCAGTGTTTCCCAAAACGCAAGACGACGTCCACAAATGTCTTGTTTTGTCCCCAACTAAAAGCTATTAACATTTTAAGAACCTGCAATCAGATAATTTTTACTCATTCATTGATTTTTCAAAAATAGTGGGCAATGAATTGAATAGTTGACAACAAATCAATTAATCGATTAAGCTCTGCAGCTCTACTGCAATATCTCGCTCCCTGTTTTGATCGCAGGAGAGATCTGTTGTTGTTGTTGTTGAGTGAAGTCAAGGTTTCAATTTAAGGTCTAATGCATTCTTGGCTTTAGGGTGTTACGTTATACCAACTTCATTTTTTGAGCATTATCCACTAAAGAAGCACTTAGTCGGTTTGTGGTCCGACACCCTGATTGGGTCATAGGGAGAGAAAGTAATGGGACCCATTCTCTCTTTCAGGATTGAAGTGTTTGGCTGGGGAGGAAAGAAAATGTTGGTATGAGAGATTGATGACAGCAGCACAATAAAAAAGAGTGAAGGGCTCCCTTATTAGGACAGCTTCCAACAGCCGAGACAGGATATGACACGCAAAGTCTCATTGAGGAATGTATGACAGTGGCCGGGTGTGTTTCTCTTCACAAATGTGTTTTTATTCCACACAGGGGGAAAAGAAACCAGGCAGCATTAACTTCTGTTTGATTATTCAAGGATGTAACTGTCAGCCAAGCACTCGTGCCACCTTTATTTAGTCTCTGACCCACATACACAAGCACTCGCCCTCACACAGATGTGTGTGCACGCTCACGCTGGCATTTGTACACCCTCGAACCTAATACAGGAGTCTTTGTTCACTCAGCCAGTCCTGTGTGTGCAGATGTAGAGCAGATTTGATCTACAGTGCATGAGTCAGGGAACTTTGAAGTAAAAAATGTTTTTTGCCCTGGTTTGGAGATGAGCCACGCTCATGTCATCCCGTTACTAGACAGACACTGTTGTTGAAGTAATCTTTCCCAGATTCCTCAGTCCTTCCTGACTAGCGTTCCTGCTCAGGAAGTCTGAGAAAAGGTACTTTGTCATTGTCTTATTTTTGGACTGGAGTGACGTTCACTTATCGTGCCCCTGTAATTTAGGCTTAAGTCATCTGTGGCATGTGTTGAAGCTGCATTATCCTCCAAAAGTCAATTTTAAAAATCCAAATGTTCTCCTCCTTTCCTTTTTGCTGTTTTGTATCCTAATTCTGTATTAGCAATTTTCTCTGTCGCTGCACAATTGATCTTTTGGTATTTGTCAGGTGATCCAGCTGCTTATTTTGAAATGCACGCTGTAGTGTGTTGTGTTCCCTCCAAATGTGTGGTGTCAAGCACTCTCTTTACGTGTGAATAATCATTAGACCCACCACGTTAGGAAAGTAAATGTTCAGGTTGAGGCGGGTTCTACCAACTTTTTGAAAATGTGTTGCTAAGCACAGTTGAAGTGCAAATCATTTCGTCTGAATTTGAATGTAAATTGCTGTGTTTATTGTCTGAGATCACCATAGTTTGAATTGTAAAGCGGATAGAATTTGCCTCGGGAGTTAAAGTTGTGTCTGAACATTCAATTTCTTTAGCAAAGAGGCACAGTTACCCAAAACATAAGACTCATCATTGAAAAAGTAAAAATATATATTAGGGGTGCATGACATATGGACTCAATATCCTTATCGCAATATCACGTTGCGCAATATTATGTTGAAAGTGTCACAATGCGTATGCAATATTTAGTTTATTTTGTGGAGCGCTGCGTCCCATCCGTTGGCTGTGTGGCTTAGTTGTTTGATTTAGAGCCCGCTTGAAACGCTGTAATGATCATCATTTCATTGGCCAGTTACCGTGGTTACCGTGCCACTTGCACATGATAGTGCACGTCAGCACATGGGTCCACTACGTGACAAACCCTATGGAGCGTACCACGTGTGTGCATATTTCAACAGAGTGACAGTGTAAGTGAAGAAATAGAGACAACAAAGTGGAACGAATCAGAGAAGAGAAAGGAAAAAGTTGTGTCCTGTTCTCTTTATTTATTTATTTATATATTTTATACTGTCCAACCAGTAAAACAGGTCCTGTTCTGTAGACATGGTCCTTATTTATTTTATTCATGTTGTACCAGTCCAACATGACTGTCAGTTGAAATAAACCTTGTTGTATTTGTTATGAATCTATTCCCATAACTTTTGTAATTTTACCTAGGTTTAAAAATATCAATTAATATCTATCGCAATATTCATAATCAATATCACATTTTGTCAATATTGTGATAGATAGATATTCATTCATTCATTCATTCATTCATTCATTAAGCAGCCCTTTCTTTAGCGAAGAAGTAGCACTCATTTAGTCCGGATCACTGACTGAAGTACAATTATGATACATCTGGTTTATTGCTTTCAGTTCGTAGAGATAATAGCAGTCAGACTATAAAAGAAGTTGTCCTATTTTAAATCTGCTGTTGTAGTCAATTATCATAACATGCCAACTGAAATGCCATCCATGTTATAACTTGCACAGTTTAGTAAGAAAGTGAGGCCTGCCATCCTTTTCCCTGCGGTGGAAAACACACCCTCTCAATTTAAAACACCTCTGGATCTTCAGATTTGTGTAACTTGATGGTGTGATGCCGTCTCTTGATAACTCCTCTGAATACTCTCACGCTTGCACTCGTCTCCCTTCTCCTTCCTTCCTTCCTTTTCTCTGCATCCTTGGAATGAAGAAGTGCTAACGAGCTCTGTGCGCTGCTGCTGAAAACGCGGTGTAATTGTCTCTTGTCATGTATCTCACTTTCTCTCTATTTTTAACCCTGCTGAAGGTGAAGAAACACACTGAGAACGTGATGGTAGTTTGCTCTCCATCCCTGCTCTGCTGATGCTGGCCCCGCCTTGAATTTGAACTCAATAATCACTTTTGCAGGTTAATTCACAAGTCGTGCGCTCTTTCTTTGTGCCTGCTGTTCGTCCTCACTGTGTTTCTTGCTCTTCTTCTCTCTGTACTCACGTTTTCTGTGTACCTGCTCCTTTATCTTCCCAGTTCTCTCTTGCCTCATCTATCTCTCCTTGCTTTGCCTTCCTGTGTCAGCTCCAGCTGCCTTTTTAACCTGTATAAGCTTCAACTTCATTAGCACTTCAGTGTGTGTGTTCCCCGATGTGCACGGTGCCAGAGCCCCCCTCTGTCTGTGTACTTGGGTGATTCAGTGATTCAGCCTCGCTATATATGTCTGTTCTCTGATTAAATCCTGGTGTTGGTTGAATCTCTCCTAGTCTCTGGTGTTGACCGTGCCCTGTCCTGTCCTGTCCTGTCCTGTCCTGTCCTGTGCTCTGCTCTCAGCGTGTGAATGGAGCAGTGTGCGAGTACGGCCTCCCTGCTGGCCTCGGTGCGGGAGCAGGAGAGGCAGTTTGAGATGCTGAGCCGAGCTCTGGAGGAGGAGCGGAGGTCGTGTGCTGGCACCCTGCCCCGCCCCCTCCCCAACATGCAGGTAACACGGAACAAACTACGCCCCTTTCCCACTCACCCACGCACATTTTCCATCGAAAAGTCCCTTGGATTCAACCCTTGATCCGAGCGACTTCATCCCATGTCATCTCCATGGTCACCCCCCCATCCCATCCGTGTGGACTGGCTGGATGGCAGCATCACCTAAACCAAACCTCTTGGGGGGGGGAAATACCTCCTTGGTAGGTTTTTAGTCAGGTTGGAGTCTTGAGGTGCGCTTGATTTTAGCTTGGATTGTGGAAGTTAAAAGTTGAGTCAAACCCAGCGACTGAAGCACCTTCCTGTACAGCCTTCCCGAGGAGGTAATTTGTACCCACTGTTGCTCCTCGCAGCTTTTGATCACGCATTATTTCCATCCTTCATGGGTTCCTCAGTAATCATGTCTCATTCAAAATAAAAGTCCTCCCATCATCATCCTCATCATCATAGCCCTCCACCAATCAAGCTTAACAACCCAGTGTAACCCATCATGTTTGTCTTGACTTGTCCATGGGAGCTTGCATGCATGCAGAGCCATGTCTTGCTCGACATTTTGTTTGAGCTTTTCCTGGCCCATTGTTGTAGCTACAGTATGTCAAGCCAGCTTGTTTATTCACAATTTGTTATTGTTGGTATAAAGATGACATCCCTCGACTGCTATTTCAGTGGGGCAAAGTCCATCAACTAGGACAGGATCAGTCAGACACGTTTCATCAGCTGTTAATTAATGGTCAAATTCTGTATTGCTGAGTTTGGTTCATAACTAAAGTGTGTTCTGCTGATTACTTACACACCCTTTTTATCAAGCGTGAGTCAGTTCAGACTACGGGTGACCTCACAGACGGACACACAGGCACACCCGCCCACCTCTCGCTCATTCTTTCGCTCCGTTAATGAAACGCTTGGTCATTAGTCTGCGTGAATAAACCAGCATACGCATGTTCATACGTGCACATACTTATGGCCCTGAGGCAACCTTTGAAACACACTCTCTCGCTCGCTTACTTTCCCGCTTTCGCTGTGGGCATTCTTTCTTGCATGTGGGCACTCATTACCAAGGACACATCCCCAGTCTCAGGTCATTCTAGTGGCTGATAAGGAGCAGAAATATAGGCTGTGTGTGTTGTAGTGAGAGCAAGACAGAAATGTAGCCTGTGCTGGTTCTTATCTCTGCTGTGTGTGTTTACATAGCCCAAAGGCTTCGGCATGCCTCTGCCACTCTCCCAGGCAGCGCAGCGCGACCTCAGTCTTAACTGACAGGTTCCCACACGCTCACATCTGCCTGGCACTTTCTGCTATTCTCTCTGACTGAGTCTATCTCAACTAAAGAGAAAAATTCGCTTCAACTAAGTCTTTTGTAATTAGTCCAGGCTGACTGTCATTGCTCCTCCCGCAAGTATTATTTCCAGCTTTCACTTATTTTAATTTTTTTTTAAATAAAACATTTCTGTCAGCATGATACAACTGCATCCCATGTTGTATTTCCCCCCCCTCGGCTGTGTTCCCTTTACCATAGTAGTGGAGATACAACTGCAGAGATGGCAGTAGAGATACATAGCGCCCCCCCTGTGGCTGGAATGGGAAGTGCACCACACCCATCACCACACCTGGGCCGGCAATGCTGGTGGTATCGACTCATAAGATAAAGAAGTTTGTCCCTTTTTGTTTGTCTTTCTGTGGGCCATTTTTCATTTTATTACTAATTATTTCATTGCATTATCCCAGTTCATTCACTAGGTTTGTTGGATGAGTGTGTGTTCCATTCAGTTGTTTGTGTTTAGGGGCGAAGAGTGCGAACATGAAAGCCTCTGGTCGTGTTCATTTTCAAGGTTTACATACCTTTGGAGTTCATGTAGTGTCACAAGATAAAGCTGGGTGCCTACAAAAGTTGCTGCTTTCGTTTTTTTTAATTTATTTTTTATTTGGTCAGTACTGTACATAAGCAGCTCGTCACTATGGATGGCTGGAAAAGTTCAACTTGTGTGTGTGTGTGTGCGCGCGCGTTGGATCCTCTCATGTGTATTTTTTTCCTCCCTGCAGAACGGCCGCTTTCCTTGTGATGCAGACATAGAGAGGCTGACACTGAACGAGGGTTACATCAACGGGACACATCATGTAAGTAGAGATGCACCGATTGACCGGCCGGTGACCGGAATTGGCCAATTTTCACGTGACCGGCCACGACCGGTGACCGGCATCAGTCTGACATATGCCGATTTTATGCCGGTCAAATGCACTTGGGCGCCTCAGCATCGCACTTGCACACACACCGCTGCTCCATCAGCTGTTTATGAAATGTCATAAAGTCGTAATTATACACGGCTCTGCAGAGCCGTTTGCTCTACTGATCTCAGGCGAACGGTTAGCCGCTCTCTCTCCCCTCTGAGGCTGAACAACTGGAACCAGAAAACCGCACTCACAGCTACAGATTATCGGAAAATAGCGTTGGGCCCACTGACTTTGATGAATTTACTGTTTATCAGACCCCAGATGAGATAAGAAGCTAACGTTGGCAAATGCTGCGGTGACGGTCCCTGTCTCTGATGCCCCGCTGAAGGAGACTGTGTGTATTCCTCCGACACGCTGTATTAACGTTACTGCTTTAAAACGCTTTCCAGGTTAGTGGGGGTGCATACAGCTCCAAACCAACATTTAAAACGTAGTAATCTTCCCTCAGCGTTTAGTTCAGTTGCTAAACTGTGTGCAAAATGAGCGGTGACGTTAAATCATCTGTTTCAGGTAACAGAACTCTAGAGTACTGTCTATTAGCTGGATTGTTCTGAGGTTGTTGTTTTTCTTTTTTTTTTAAGATTAGATTCAACTTTATTGTCATTGTGCATAGTACAAAGACAGCGAAATGCAGTGAATTTCCCACACCAGGAGTCATTTATATAGGTCTCTTTTATAGCGATAGAACATAAAACATTTTTTGAACAGATAATCTATATAAAATGTTATGTTAAAGAGAAGATAGAAAATAAGTATTTGTGTGCGCGCTGTAAGGTGGTTAGAAAATATGAAATCGGTATCGGCAGTCAAACTCAATGAAAAATCGGAATCGCCCTCGAAAGTTGTAATCGGCGCATCTCTACATGTAAGCATCTTCCGGAGCCCTCTCTGTTTCAGCCGTTTAACTCTTAAGAAGGTTGAGGCTATCCCATGTGAGACCTATATCTTGAGTTTTCTCTGAAATGTTAATGTGTGTGCAGTTCAGGATGGAGCCTGGTCAGGTGGTGCAGGAAACGTACATGGTGGAGGAAGATCCCCAGGAGGTGCCACCTGTTGTCTCTGTGGAGACCAATGAGGATGGGACCACGCGGCGCACAGAAACCACGGTAACGCTAGTTAATGGAAAGTGGAAATTCACTTTGCGAAGTGTGCCGTTTACTGCACTAAATGACAAAAGAACAGTTTTGTGTGTATCCCTGGATTATCTTGACAGTGTGTCTTGTGAGTGATTTTAACTCCCTTCTTTTGTTTTTTTTCAAGGTAAAGAAAGTAGTAAAGACCACCACCACTCGCACAGTCATTCCCTCCGTGTCGGACACACTTTCCCTGGATGGTGGGGGCTCAGTGACTGGTATGGGGGGCTACCATGCGCCCATGGTCTACAGACAGGGACCTGGCGGTGGCATGCCCATGGACTACCCCACTCACACCGTGCCCCGCAACTACCACTACGGACCGCCAGGCGGTTACGACGACTACCGCACTGGACCCCCATCTGAGGCCTACGCAAGCCTTAGCAGGGGAGCTCGCATGGATGACCGCTACAGGTATAGTTTTTTTGGTTGGAACTTATGTTTATTTAAGCACAGCTGATTTAAGCCATCAAGACATTGACTTTGTAATTCTAGTACAAGTCCTGTGGGTTGGAGGGGGGAGGGGGGGGGGGTTGTAAGTTTGTCTTTGTTGTTGTTTTTATATATTTACTGTATGTATGAATGTTATAAATTCATTTAAAAAAAGACAATGTACTTTGTAATTTTTAAATAAATAATCTGGACAATATTTCCCTCTCTTCCTATCCTCACACTTAACTTCCCTGTCCCTCCCCTCTCCAGACCGATCCATCCAGATGGTTACAGGACTCTGGATCCAAGCTACAGAGCCCCCAGCAGGAACCAGCTGGACCCCTACGCTGCTCAGCCACAGGTATCTTCAGCAACCATTTTATTTCATTCTAACTTGGTCAGCTGACCATTAAAGATTAATTTGCTAAATTTGGTATTTTGCTTCCATGCTGTTTTTAAGAATTGAATAGGATTAGAGGCGTACACAGATTAACAAACCATTGCATACGTTTGCCACTGCGTTTGGCATGTAGCGTCTCTCATTTTGGACCTTGTCCCTGTGTAGGTTGGGCGTATGGGCAGTGCCATGGAGCTGTCCTCTATTCCGAGGTTTGTCCCAGAGCCGTACGGTCTGGAGGATGATCAGCGCAGCATGGGCTACGATGAGCCCGACTATGGCATGGGACACCCAATGCACTACAGCACCGTACCCCGCAACCACAACGCGTATTCCCATGGGCCCCCACGCAGGGCTGGGTAAGTTGTGTGCTTTTGTAGTGACTCATCTGTGTTTTAGGGATGAGTAACATCTAGATGTATGTTCGGTGTATGAACTGTATGTTCCTTCCACAATAATTTATATTTTAGAGAAAGAAAAAAATGAAGTAAAGGATTAAATATATATTGAATTGTATATGTTTTGGTTTTTAAATGACCATTTCCACCTTTCCTCTCTGTTTGTACTGATGGATGTCTGTGTGTCGTCAGAAAATGTGTACCTTCACATATGTTCTCCTCCTCCCTCCCCAGGAGTTACGAGGGCACCTTGGATGGCGACATGAGCGGCCCAGGGGACATGTACTATTGGGGAGGAGCGCCACTGGCCCAGGGTGAAAGAGGTAGCATGGCTTCATTGGACAGCACTCTAAGGAAAGCTCCCGGCCCCGGCCCTGGCGGCTGGCGTCAGCCAGAGCTGCCCGAGGTCATTGCCATGCTTAACTACAGGCTGGACCCCGTCAGGAGCAACGCAGCTGCATACCTGCAGCATCTCACCTATAAAAATGATAAAGTAAGAGATGCACATGTGCAAGCATATCATTTGATTTAATGACGCTTGTATCCAGTGTGATGTAGATTGGAATAGACTTAAAAGCAATTACTTGAGGAGCACAGAGGTTTATGTGCAATATTTGAGGACTTAAGATGAGTCATGTGTTTTCTAGGAATAACTGAGGCATGTATGATAGAGGATAGAGCCAAGCCAGACAGTGACAGTGAAAAGTAGACAGTGAAAACCTTTTTTTTTCTTTCTTTTTTTTCCCCTTAACCCTTGTGTTGTCTTCCCTTCAACCTTGAAAAAAACAATTTTTTTTTTTTCCCCGATGTTTTTGACGCCGCGTTTGTTTTTGCTTTTTCCAACGTTTAAAAATTTTCTTCTACACATTTTCAGCGCTTATTTCTACGTCCAATATTTTCTGATATAAAACAAATTTTAAAACGGGTCACATTGGCCCGTTTTAAATTTAAAAAGCACTTTTCCTCTTTGGTCCCCCTACAGGTTGGTAGCGGAATTGTGTCCATTATGTCTCATTCGACTACAGATCCGCTACCCGATCTGGCAAACTTGCATAGTGCGGTTATAGCCGATAGAGGGCCGCAAAGCGAATACAGCAGTGTGTTACGAGTTGATTAACCACTGAAACGATTTGGGAAACATTATTTTAAGGTACAAAAGAATCTTTGGTGTTGCTTTAAGGTTTGATATCGGAAATAGACCCGGTTTTGAATTGGATCTGGCTTTATTTGTTTTAAAAGTAGCTTTTTGCTTATTGATCAAGTCAATGTTTTAATAGAATATTTGAACATGCATTGCTGGTTGTTTAACTATGTGGCAATGCACTTGTTTTGTTTACAATAACATGAACCGTAGATATCACTTTAAAATATAGCAAAGCAAACAAGGAAAAATGTCCTGCAGGGAGGAAGTCTGTCTAAAGCTGGACAGACACTCTGTCTTGTTGATCTTGTATGTTGCGTCAACTCAAACTACAGATTTTAATCTGCACCGACCTGGAACTTTTATGCTCACACTGAACGTAAAGCACCTGGATGGGTTTGTCCAGTGACAATTCCGATAAAGTTTATTCAAAGAAGATGACATAATGTTGCATCCTCAACAATTTTGTTTAAAAAGAGAGAGGCAGTTCTACCATGAACTGAAAGTAAGCATGAAAAAATATGGAGCCACAGATAGCTGGAAGATGCAGATTGTCTGTTCAGAATTCAGTTTTTATGTGAAAGCAGGCTCAAGACTGGAGTTTTAGCCACAACGTGTAAAAATACAAAATAGGAATAAAATAAGCTCACTGAACTTTTGACAGTAGCTATGTTGGGAACTTGGATTGTGGAACTGTTCAAACTACAAGACAGACCACCAAAAGGAATCCAAAGCAGTCATTCAGGCAATTAATCAGGCATCATGATGATGAAGTTCATGTTAAGTGCAGCTTTTTACTGCCATCACAAGTAAATGGCTGTCATTGTGGGACGTGCTTTATATCTTATCTTAGCCAGAGTATTTGTTTCCTTCATAAGACTTTTCCTGGATATGTCTTCTTCACTGATCGTCTTTCAATATGCTGTCGTCATGTGCTTTTCTTTGCTTCCTTGGTGCTCTGATTGAATTTGTTTGGACATCATTGCATCTTTTACTTTTTTCATTTGATTTGCTGTCGACATAATATGGATTTCTGGGCTGTTTTAAAAACAGTAAACTGAACTTTACTCCCCGCCCACATCACTACTTGCGTCCATCCTTTTGCTTTCCAGGTGAAATGTGATGTGCGTCGACTGAAAGGGATCCCAGCGCTGGTCTCTATGCTCGACAACCCAAACAAAGAGGTCAGTTTGCTAATTTTCTCCATGGCCTTCTGTTCATTCTTTACTCACTAGAACTGTGTGTTATGATTGGACTAGGTGGGGTAAAAGGGAGGCTTAAGGGATGGAGTGTGTTGGTTATGTAATAGTGGGACAGTTCATTTGGCCTGAGACAAGGGGAACTTGAGACTCAGCCCTAATACTGATTTGAAAGGGAAATGAAAATGATCTATTTTGACTTCTCTTGGTAAAATCCTGTAGGTCAACATTTGTGCTAAATATGGTTTCGGCCAAAACATTCTGTGGTTTTGCTATGATTCCCTTTCATTTAGCACAAGCTGTGGCACGGTTTTGTTGATCTTTGTATGAGCAATATCAGACAAACCACATCATGCATTCCACTCTCGAGGCATCTCAATTTCACATTTCATGCTCTACGGACAGTGACAAATTTAAAGTCTGGTGTGCCTCGGATGACTTCCTGGCTGGAGAAACATCTTAACGTTTTTAAAGGAACACGCCGACTTATTGGGACTTTAGCTTATTCACCGTAACCCCCAGAGTTAGACAAGTCCATACATACCCTTCTCGTGTCCGTGCGTGTTGTTACACCGTCTGACGGTTCCACCGGTAGCTTAGCCTAGCACAGAACATGCAGGTAACAGGTTCACACTAGCCTACTGCTCCCAATAAGTGACAAAATAACACCAACATGTTCCTATTTCCATGTTGTGATTTGTAGAGTCGCAGCGTGTACAAAAAACAACGTAACATGAGACACAGCCATCTTCTAACCGTAAACAAACCGGGAACTATATTCTCAGACAGGCTGGCTGCAAAGCAAATCACTCCGCTCATGAAAATGTGCTCAACAACTTAAATTGCACAGTACACATGTATGTAATATGCAGCATTGATATTAGGATTTTCAGCCTTCATTGCATTGGTGACAGCTAAATGCAGATTATGGCCAATTTAGCTTCCGCCAGGTTGTCAGCCATGTGACTTTCCGGCGTGAACACGGTCTCCAGGCACTTTGTTTTAAGTTCCCAGTCCGCGCTGAGACAATGAATGGTCGGGCTCATGTATGGCATCATGTTTACACATCACCTTATCCGTTGTCACCGAGAAATTGTCAGTATCTTTCAATTCCCGTATAATGCCGTCCTTTACTTTGATATACTTTTCAGGGATCGCTTTTTGAGAAAAGTACTTTTGGGTCAAGAAGTGCATACTGTTTATCAAAAGCCTGTAGCATGGCCTTGAATGCTGGCTTTTCAACGGTGCAGAATGGCACCAGTTCTTCAACCAAATAGTAGGGCTGTGCAATTAATTGAAATGTAATCGTGTTTATGATTTTGGCTCCCAATGATCACAAAAACAGAATAATCAAGGAAAAACAATTATTTAGCTCATTACGTTTGGCAAGTAAACTCTTTTCTCGTGTTCTGAATGAAAAAATAAAGTTTAAATAGGAAAAGTATTAAGGCAAATTTCACAGTTGTATGTTTTTTTTTTTACTGTTGATTTATTTAACTTTTTCCACTGTTTTTTAAGTTTTAATAATTGCAACATATTTCCAGAAGTCAATGAGTAATCGTGTTAAATTAAATTATTTCAATATTGACCGAAATAATCGTGATTATATATTTTTTTCCATAATCAACTAGCCCTACCAAATAGCGAGTCACGCTGTCAGTAAGCGCTCGCCATTTATTGCTGTCTCGTTGCTACTTCGCGCCTCTCGCAAAGGCTTTGGAGACTCCCAACTGTCGCTGCTGGCCTAATGTTATAGGCATGCGCATGCCTCCCCCTAAGGCAGGTGTGCTGCGGCTTCCGAGTCTGTCCCAAAGTCCCTACTGTATAGTGAAAATATGTCAGCAATGTGGCCTACTAATTATAGACAGTTGAATGAGTAAAACTGCCAAGACCCATGTCAGGGCATGACACTGTTTTCTACTAATACACTAAATCCATGTATGTGAAAGCAATGCTCTCAATAAGTGATACTTCATTATGACCAATGGCTCAATAAGTTGTTATTGCATCTTTCTTAAAGGTTCACTATGCAGCCTGCGGAGCATTAAAGAACATCTCATACGGCAAAGATCAAGACAACAAGATCGCCATCAAGAACTGTGACGGAGTGCCCGCTCTGGTCAGGCTGCTGAGGAAGACCCATGACCAGGACCTCACTGACACCATCACAGGTTAGAGGCGCATGCAACAGCACAGCACGGCCACTGACCAGTCGGCTCAATGAAAACTCTCTTGTACTGTATTACTTTTAACTTTTTGTGTATCATATTTTTAGTGGTTTGTTCATGATTAGACAAAAAAAACATGTTGAAAATGGTAAACCTATCCAAAAAGACACAGGCTATTAAATTCCCATACTTATTTATGGCATAACCTTACTTGTCATATTTGGATATTCCTGTGTGTTTACAGCTTGTTATTGTATACAAGTTGTGTGTAAATATTATATACATTTTAAGGCTTATTTTCTAAAGGCCTATAAAATGTCTTTTTGCGAGAGTGGAAGTAGGCTTCATAATTAAACACGGCATTTCTGCATGTTGTAAAATTTCACCAGGGACGCTGTGGAACCTGTCGTCGCACGACTCTGTGAAAATGGAGATCGTGGACCATGCATTGCACGCCCTCTCCGACGAGGTGATGGTGCCTCATTCAGGCTGGGCGCGAGGGAGCAACGGAGCCGGAGGAGGGGACAGCTGCAAGCCCAGGCATCTGGAGTGGGAGACGGCCCTCACCAACACAGCAGGCTGCCTGAGGTATAAGAGGAAGAGCTCATCAAATCAGTTTGACTGCTTCTGATGATATGAAGGGGATCGGAAGGAGGGAGGGTTGATGTAGCACAAGCGAGTACGATGGAAACATGCCAGCTCAACAGACTGACAGAGCAGTGGGATGAATGAGGGAGGGAGGGAGCAATGGAGAGTTAAAAGAGCAAAAGAGAGGAGGGATAAACATCATGGAGTGGCCTCGAAGAAAGAGGACAGGCACAATGTTCACGTGAAGCCTTTTATTCCACTAATAATCAGAATGATGATACAGTCAGAATACAAATGCCTAACGTGTGCCTCTCAGTCAGGATAAGCCCGTTTTACAAGACATTTTATTGCACTTACATTCAACGTCTGTTAGAATTGATTATAAAAGGTTTGTCATCACGTCTTCTTCTGATTGCTTTTCTATTTTTGGATAATATCCTTACAATAACTGCAGTAAAAGTATACTTTTATAAAGCTACCCTGGCAGTAGAAAGAAATAAGCACCATGCAGGTCCATTACATTCAAAGGTTTGTAATGGAATGATGCATGTGCTATATTGTGTACGTCAGAAGCCTTTACTCTGACTACTAAGCACATATAAACAAAAATCTTTAAAAAAAAAATTTTTTAAGGGTTAAATGTCAGTTATTTATGAAAGATAAATCTGTCTGAATTTATGAGAAATGCAGCCAGGAGAGGGTGAAGAACGGAATTTCAGAGTTCAGGGAGGGGGCGAGCAGAGGACAGTGGGGCATTGACTTATACAGCGTAAACAGTATGTTCTAGCCTGCGAAGTCTGTTATCAATGCATTCCCCTTGACCACATGGTTAATTACAGTGCACATTTTCTAGGTCTAGAAAGATGTGTGAATAACGTGGTCATCTTAAATTTGGTATTTGCAGAAATGGTCTGGACAGTATCATCTCAGTACACCGTATGACCAGACACTGGAGTAGAAAATCATAGTCATTGACAATACTGTACTGTATATTTGTGTCAAATTCCTAAAAGTGTCTTCAAATATAATTGAGGAATGCAAGGAAATGGGGTCAGATTTTGATTCCATGTAGGAAACTTAATTATTAATTGATTTTAGATTTATATTAACTTTCAGAAAAGTTTAAGTGTGACTTTGGATTTTCGGAAAAGTCATGAAATCGAGGCCTCTCTTAACACATAAACATGCAGATGTTGCCTTTAGAAGATAGGTGATTTTCCACAGCACATTTAGATGGCCAGTACATTGAATGAACTGCAATACTTGATATGAATGGGCTGAAAGCGATACACACTGGCTTTTTCACATAAAGATAATGATAACCGCTCTCAGTGGCATATCAAGAGGATCGGAGGATCCCTGTTTGATAAGTTTTTTATTAAAAGGTGATCTAGTACAATTTTAAATCTGAAGTTCAGTAGCGCTGTAGACTTTAACACGTATGATATATTGCTACATCACGCCTACAAACCTGTTTGTCTCAACACGAGGCTGACCCACATAGGTCCGATGACTTGCTTTGTCCACGTGCCCAGCATTCTACACAAGATGCAGATCATAAATACCCAAGATACCAGTAAGCTCCATGATCAACTCCCATTGTACACTGTATGTGGCAGAAGGTGTTCAGTTAATATGTACTGTGTAGGTGACCAGATTTGCAGTAGAGCAAGCAAGACTAAAACTTGTTTAATGGTTGTGCGGATGCTCCACGCAGAACTTTCGCCGTGGCCTGATGTTTGTACTTTGATTTAGTCAGCGTTTTACTTTCTAAATGTTTGCCGACAGCAACATGTAAATAAACTTCTGAACTATGCAGTGATGAGCAATCAGTGGCCCCTGCGTTGGAATGGAATGTGTCCAAGCATTGTGCGAGAGGGCGTGCTTGTCACAGGGCAAAACAAAAGGCCAAGGCTGAGTTCCACAGTTTCCTCCCTCATGTTCCTTTCTTTACATGCCTTCTACATCGCTGAATGAAGAACTAACTGGGTATCAGTTTTCCATCCATCTAGTCCTGTTAGTTCACTAAGTAGGACTGAGTCAGAGAGCAGCTGAAGAAACTGGTCCAGAGCTGTAACTTGATCCCATCAAACTGTACCCTCTTTGTAAACCAGTAAATTTAACAGGGCTTTCATTTAAACAACTCGAGCATTGTGTGCTGGAATCCTTTTGTAGTCCCTAAAATGGACTCTTTCCTGTCCACTTTAACCTCCTTAACTGCCTCAGTTATTTCTCCGGCCTTTCACGCTGCTAATCCATGTTTTGTCTACCATTCTTGTTTCTCTTCTCCTCAACTCTCCGCTCGTCTAAAGAAATGTGAGTTCAGAGCGAAGCGAGGCAAGGAGGAAGCTGAGGGAGTGCACAGGATTGGTTGATTCGCTCATGTACATTGTCCAATCCCAGATTGACTGTAAAGACGTTGACAATAAGGTAAGCGGAACGCTGGTTTATTTGACATTTAAAATCGCCCTTTTACAGGTCTTTGGGAGCACCGCTGACTAATGTGAAAAGTCACGTACAGTAAATAACTGTGGCTCCACAGGGGACTGTGTCTGATCAGTTGTCTTAAGTAATGTCACTTGAGTCAGCATTGGTGGGGCTGAAGACTACAAGTTAGAAAAAAGAAAAAAACCTTGGGGTGCTGAGTTAGAAAGAAGTTAGCTTACCAATATGAACCACAACTGCATTGTGGGTAATGCATGGAATAAAAAAAGACTCTGGTTCTGCTGCATCGATTTTGATCCTTTTTTTTCCAAAAACTGTCCATTGTGAGTGTTATAAGAGTGCAATGCTAAATCCATTGAGAGCTCTTTTAAACGATGTAATTCATATAATGAATTGAATTAAAACAAGGTTGTGTATGATTGCAAGTAGGTGATGTGATGTATTTGCAGTAGGAAACTTGGCAGATCACGTTTTAATAATGCTTTTTTCACCTTTTCTCATCTCTTTTCTCCACCTCACCCACCCTCTTCACCCACCCGCCCCATCATCTTTGCAGTTGATAGAGAACAGCATGTGTCTGCTGAGGAATTTGTCCTATCAGGTGCACCGTGAAATCCCCGGCAGTGAGCGCTACCAGGAGGCCGCGCCCCTCAACCAGGGCCCCGCCCCTGCCAGCCAGAAGGGCGGCTGCTTCAGCTCCCGCAAGAGCAAAGGTGAGAGAGAGAGAGAGAGAGAGAGAGAGAGAGAGAGATTTGTTCAGTCAGTAGGAGGAGGAACATTTGTGGTGATGTCACTGTTGACAGCGGTGTCTCACTAAACTCTCACACACTTGCACAAACAAAAACCACTCACTCACACAGGAATGTTAGCAATTTCCCCAACTGCGAGAAAGCTCATCCTCTCTCCTGCTGCTCTCTGTTTGTGTTTCACTCAGAGTATTGATTTGTCTTTTCTCAACTACACACCCACTTTCTCCCCTTTCTACCGTTTTGTGGCTTTGACCCTGTTATTATTAAATCCGTTTGCATCTGTCAAAATTTACATGAGTAAGTCCGATAGAATTCAGAAGCACTGTTAGGGCTGCAACAAACGATTATTTTCATTACTGATTTCATAAAACCGAGAAAAGCAGAAATTCGTCACATTTGAGAAGCTGAAATAAGTGAATGTTTGGCGTTTTGCCTTGAGAAATGACAAACGATGAATTCAAATGGCTGCAGATTAATTTTCTGATGATTGACGAATTGATTTGACTAATCATTTTAGCTTTAAAATAACGCAAGGAAAGATTACTATTAAATAGCCAGAAACTTTGAATGATTGGCTACTTTTTAACAGCATTCTGTACAAAAACATGTTTGGTTTGCTGTAATCAGACGTTGGAATGGCGCCAGACTAGATTTTATATTGCGATATAACTGACAGTACCGTATGACAGAGGAGATTGCATCAGAGCTGCTGCTATGCAGGACCGATGTGACACTCCGTGTGGGAGCATACAAGAAACGTCTCAGATCACTTGATAATCTTACACTGGATATCACCTTATTGGTTTGGTTGTGTATTTATAATTTTAGGTGTGTTGCACAAAAATAATCACAGCAACAAATTCTCAAACTGATACTGTGCAGAGCAGGTGTGTGTGTGTGTGTGTGTGTGTGTGTGTGTGTGTGTGTGTGTGTGTGTGTGTGTGTGTGTGTGTGTGTGTGTGTGTGTGTGTGTGTGTGTGTGTGTGTGTGTGTACTGTATATAAAATGGTTAGACGAGCTGCTGTGTCCCTTGATCTGCTTTATTTGGCATACTTGGCATGTCACATTGCTGATTTCTGAGTGGTGGCAGCAGGGCTGTCAGGATGTAATCAGGTGTTAACTGGGTGGCTCAGTTATGGCTGCTTTCCTCTTACTTACTGTCAATGCTCTCTCTTCTTCCTGTTCCGTTCTTTCTCTTCTCTCCCCTTTTCGCGCTGGGCTACAGATGAGTGGTTTTCCAAAGGTAAGCTCTTTACCGCTGTATGACTGCACTTTGCTTTGCTGTATGACCGCACGTCGTTGTAGTAGTAATTGAATAGCTGAGCTAACAGGTCAGTGTAACTGTCTTTAGTACTAACATGCACGCCTCATGCATCCCTTTTTTTTTTTTTTTTTTTGGTCATAGCATAAGTCTAAACAAACTGGACGAAATGTACTAACAGTAGAACTCATTTTCTAAAAATAAATGTCATGTTTAGATTCTGGGCGTTTCTAAAGCTGTAATGTTTGATTCCAGGTAGGAAAGATGAGGATGCAGCCGCAGACGTAATAGACATTCCAAAGAGGACCACACCTGCTAAAGGTAACTTTTTTTTTTTTTTTTTTTTTTTTTTTTTTTTTTTTTTTTAACTGTATTCATCAAAAAGCGCAGAATTTTTTAATTTTTTTTCACAACATGAATATTTGTCCTTCATCCTCCTTTTGTCCATCTTTTCTTTCCCTTCACACCCCCTCTCCTCTATTTCTTCTGAATATTCCCATCAATCACTCCTGCTCTCTGTACTTGCTTTTCCACACTTCCCCTCCTCCTCCTCCTCTTTCTTTTTCCGTCCTGAAGGCTATGAGCTGTTGTACCAGCCAGAGGTGGTCCGCATCTACACCTCCCTGCTGAAGGAGTCCAAGAACCCCACCGTGCTGGAAGCCTCGGCTGGAGCCGTTCAGAACCTGTGTGCTGGGCGCTGGACTGTGAGAACCGCTATTCATTATTACGTTAATCTATTTCACCAACTATTTCACTAGCTCTATTCCAGATTGTGGGGAATCTGAACAAACTATACAACATGCCAAACAGAGCTTGTAAGACGTCATTCAAATCTAAGGATGTTTTGGGAATGGACTAAGTACACATTAGTACACATCGTTTTCTAAAGGGCTTACTCAGATACTTACCACAAATTACTGTAGAAACTGTCATCACCTGGGTTAAAGGAGGCATGTCCAGTCTTGAATGACAGTTTCTTAGTACTGTGGCTAAAAGGTTAAGATCGTGTAAGATTAGTGAATGGAATAATCCGGGCAATTTAATACTAGTTGGCTCAACCCTTCAATAAGTATCCTTTGGAAATATGCCTAATGCCTCCAATATGAATACAGTGTAATAATCAGATTCACGGAATCTGCGGATGCAGAATTTTCAGGAGATTTTTCAAAGATTTTATACAAATTAAAATAAAACTCTGAATGTTAACGAACACATCTCCACCCCAAGCAGATAAACAGCAGCTAAGTTCCGCAGATTTTCATTCTGGTGAAAAGTCTGCAGATTCCGTTTGGGTCTGATAATAATTTAGGTTCCTCTGGACAGGATTATGTACAACAAAATGCTGTAAATATACTGTATGTCTTCATGCAAATGTACCCAAAATCTGTGCTTTGTGCACTTTTTTGTGGCTATGTTTGCAAGGGGAACCAACGTTTGTATCATCTGAATCTATTCTCAAAGGGAAACCACTTGGAAAATAACTATGCAAAGGTCTGTTTGTACACTATAGTGGTAGAGGGCACTTGTAAAACAGCGACGTGTCCACTCAGGGGAGCACCTTTTCGCATGTGTCGTCAAGTATTCTCGCATTATGCTGTGTCAGAAAATACAACAGTCTATCCAAAGTTGGCGTAGTTTGTGCCCTGATTTAATGAAAACCCCAAATTGTGTCTGTTTAGTATGGGCGATACATCCGCGCCCTGCTGCGGCAGGAGAAGGGTCTACCCATGATGACTGAGCTGCTGGCCCACGGCAATGACCGCGTGGTCCGCGCCATGTCTGGAGCCCTCCGCAACATGGCCATTGACGCACGCAACAGAGATCTACTAGGTGAGACTTGGAGCACTCTGGGGGACCGAGCTAGTCCGCCTGTGACACAAGGACATGTTGCATCAAGAGGACAGCGTCAATCTTTAAGCGTGTTTTTTAAATTGTTATCACTTCATCTTCTTCGTCATGTGCTGTCAGGTAAACATGCGGTGCCTCACCTGGTGGCCAACCTGCCCGGCGGTGGTCAGAGCCAGCCGGTGCGAGCGCTGTCAGAAGAGACGGTGGTGTCGGTATTGAGCACGCTCCATGAGGTGCTGGGCTCCAGCCTGGAAGCAGCAAAGAGCCTCAGGGCCTCACAGGGAATAGAGAGACTGGTGCTCATTAACAAGGACGGGTAAGGGCTGATTTTTTTTTTTATTTATTTTTTTATTTTATTTTTTTTTTTTTTTAAAGATAATTTTCCTGTCTAATTTCTGCATGTTTCTCACCAGTTGAAACTGAAGATTTGAATTACTTGGCTTCATTATGCATGCTCTTTTTTTTTTTTTTTAAGGAAAAATCCGGCGCAAAATGAACCTAGGGGTTAATAACACATGCGTACCGAGTCGACCCTTCTCCGGGACATGTTTTCACGCTCATCGAATGTGACCAGTTTTATCGCAAACCGCTAATTAGCTTATAACGCTAGTAGTCGGGGCACGGCTAAAGTAAAAAAACATCTCTATTTCTACACCACTAACTAGGCTCAAAATAGGACCACACTTCCACGGTAGCATAATGAGGGTCCCTACATGTAAACCGAAGCATTGAGAACTTTGTAAGTGTACAGACAGTTTATTAAAAAGATAGTTTAGAAAGACGGTACCTTTCATGTATACAGGCGGGCGCTATCTTGGGAAAACAGTCACGACCAGTCGAACCACGAACGCCATGCATCGTGAGCTGAACTGAATGCACGTCGCACGGCGTAATAATAATAATAATAATAATAATAATAAAGTAATTAGCGGTTTGCGATAAAACTGGTCACATTTGATTAGCATGAAAACATGTCCCAGAGAACGTGAACTCTGTACCATGTGTTATTAACCCCTAGGTTCATTTTGCACTGGATTTGTCCTTTTTAAGTCCTATCTTTGAATTCCCTGTCTCTGCCTCTCCTGTCCACTGGGGTCAGCAGTAATCGTTCTGAGCGGGAGGTGCGTGGGGCCGGCCTGGTGCTGCAGACAGTGTGGGGCTACAAGGAGCTGCGGCGCACTTTGGAGAAGGACGGCTGGAAGAAGACGGACTTCATGGTCAACCTTAACCCTCCCAGCAACACCACCAGGGCCAACGGAGGATATGAGGACAGCACTCTGCCGCTCATAGACAAAGGTCAGGAAGCAAAAGGGAAACACGTGTACTGCTTTGCAAAGGCCAAATATCTCAGTGTTCAGTGTCTCCTGTCTTTAAGTCTCCTGTCCAGTTAAAATATTGTTTGTATTAATAGCATATTATTCTGTTGATGTGAACTAAAATTTTTGTCACATTTAACAGCAAAACGCCCCCCCAAAAAAATCACGTGTTTGTAATGCAGCATACGACATACCGTTTGACGTTTTACTGTTAGGGGTCAGATGTATATCTTTATATTTTGCTTTTTGCTAATACATGGTATGTTTATTTTGTTTTTTTTACGTTATTAATTTTACTTTGCACATAGCCTAATTCTGATTGCTCTAAAGACTTGAGTATGCACTTGCAATAGGTTTTTATGTAGGGCATTGAAAAGCTCCAATTCTAGTGTTTTTTGAGCAACACAAGTCTACTCCTTCACTTAAGCGTTGTAATACTCAAGCACGACATCGTGCGTGGGCCACTACGAGCATGCACGGACGTGTATTTATGCTCAACGCATTGTTCGCTGCCGTATTCTCCGAAACACCAGAGGGCGTGCAAACAAAAATAATCTGTGAATAAGCAAAAAAGTAGCAGAGAACAAGAGACCAGAAGTAAAGGACAGTCGGCTGCCTGGCAACAGTAGTAAACACATCCGTGTTAAACACCGATGTGCCGCGGAACATGCCATTTATCTGCTCTAATCATTAACGTGACTGTTGTTAATCTCCAAATCGAAATGACTGTCTGCATGGAACACTTTCCATGAAGCCGTTTTTTTTTAGCCTTGACAAAACGATCTCATGTTTTTCCTCACTCTCCAGCAAAATGTTTCTTCTTCTCCCTGTGTGGTGTCTCTCTCTGACCACGTATTTATGGCTGTTTGACTCTCTGTGGTCTGTACATGAAGAATCATACAGATGTCTGTACAGACGAACTTGCTCTTCCCAGCCGACCGTGAAAGCACAGCGGCTCGCAACAGTTACAAAAATTTGGAGGAGCACGACCACGCGTGGCGACAGCTTGCGGAGCCTTCGCGACAGTACTGCAGCCGTATGGACGTCATTTTATGGCGCGCGCATGTATGTACGGCAGTTGACAAGTTCATATCGTATGACAAAAGGCTGTTTGCAGACACTGGAGAATGAAAAAGGATTTGCAATTAATTCTTGCATGTTTGTCTCAACCTGCTTGGCAGACATTTAAGGGTTTACCACAGCGGGACGTCTTAGATAATCTCACCTCGGGTTGTCAGTCATCATGTTGATGTTTTAATACAGTATCTCTCTAATATGTTCAAAAGATCTTTTGAAGTCTTTGGCACTGACATTAAAGTTTCCAAATCCCACCCATCACACACCAACTGAGCGTAAACTATAGATTTGCAAATACTAGCTGGCTCATGTCTGACACTTGCTATTCTTACAACACACTAACACACCTGCACGCTATTCTACCTTTGGCAGGAGATGGTCCGGCTGTTAACGCTGTCTTTCTGTGGGAGGCAAACCCATTTATAACTATGTACATATTGATGCTCATTGTGTTTTGTGTCTTTAATGCACAGGCGGCAAAGGGGACCGTGAAATGATTCCAATGAATGACTTGGGACCAGGCAAGTGTGACAACAGGAACACACACACACACACACACACACACACACACACACACACACACACACACACACACACACACACACACACACACACACACACACACACACACACACACAGGTGCGTTTCACTATCTTTGTGGGGACCCATCATTAACATAATGCATTCCCTAGCACCTTACCTTAACCTTACCCTCACCCTAACCATAACCTAATTCTAACCCTAATCCTAAAACCAAGTCTTAACCCTCAAACAGCCCTTTAACCTTGTGGGGTCCAGCATTTTGGGCCCCACAAGGATACTGTATTCCCCGGTTTTTGGACCCCACGAATATAAAAACACTCTCTCACTCTCTTTCTTTCTTTCTTTAACGTATGTTTCTCCTCTTCATTCAGATGCCTACTCCACACTTGACCAGAGAGGGAGAAGGAACACTTTTGATAACACACTCGAACCTGCTGACAAAGATGCAGAACAGGTAAATAATAACGGGCCACATGCACAGCACATGCCTCTTTTTACACACATAACCCTGCACGACTGCACTTTAGTGAGAATGACTTAACTCAGCTACATACTTCCTGCATCCCCTTACCTAGCGTTTCTAGAAGATACTAATTTGTGAGACGGCGGTATGGTACAGACATGATCGCGATGTTCAAAAGTGTCTGCATCATCTCTGTGACATAATTCCAGGTCATTCAGGAGAAGTCTGTGTGGAGTCGGTGTCGTCACAAAGCCGAATAATGTTTTTTTTTTTTTGGATTGGATATTGATGCACATCACAGCCTGGCTGAAAGGATAAAAATGGTTGAAAATATGAAACTGGTTAATCATGAGCAAGACACACACACACACACCTTTTGATGTCTAGATTTCAGGATGATGCACCAACCCATATCCTCACACTTCCCGCTAAAAATATTAGTGTGAACGGACGTGCTCTCACAGACAGCATGTTGATGAATGTCTTATTAAAGCACTGTACTTGATCTGTCTTGCACATCATTTCTTATCTGTGTTCTCCCCCCCCCCCCCCCATTTAACATTGAACTAACCTCATGTAACCTTTCTTTTCTCATCTGATGCACTTATTTCCCTCCACTTTTTTTCCCCTCTTGCTCTTCTTTTTACCCTTCATCTTCTCCATTTTCTGTCTCCTCACCTTCTCCTTTGGGTTTTCACTTAACCCCCTTAATTCTGTATGTCACCTTTGGTCTCTTTCTATCACACACTCCTACTCTTTCTTTTGGTCTCTCTCTCTCTCTCTCTCTCTCTCAGGGAGGGATGTATGGGGAGAGGCAGGCCTCTTTGCCTCTAATGGATTCTTACGATGGTTAGGCTACACCCACTGTCACACTGCATGTCAGCGCATGGTATGTGTGTCCCAACAGCTGCTCCTCTCAACTCACTGCATGGCCTAATATCTTAGTTGTGTATTTTCTGTGACTTTTCTGTGTTTAGCAGTGACCAGTGTTGTCTATCAGCTTCCATTTTACTGTATTTGGACTGTTTTTGCTCCCCCTTCTGGTGAAAAGTGTCAGTGATTATTTTTTTTTTTTTCTGAGATGTGATTTTTATTTCCTTTTTGTCTCTGCACAGTTTGTGTGATTTTTGTCGTAACACGTGACGACTTTGTTGCCAACGGCCACTATTATGTATTTTTTTCTTCTTCCAAGCCTCGGCTGTGAATGTGAATTTTAAATGTGCCATTCCCCCCCCCCCCCCCCCCCCCCCCTGCCTAGGCATGAACGCCTCACATTAGCCGCTCCACATGATCAGTTTCCACACTTGTGCCTCCTCTTCTCTTGCAGAAAAACTGATTGTGTGCATCACAAGACGACAGCCTCCTCCCACCTACTGCCCTTGCTGAACTGACAATTGGGGACCACTACACTACCGATGGGACTAAACTCCATCCTTTAGACTCTACCCTTCTGTCCCTCTTCACTCTTTTTTGCAGCTTCTCTTCTTCTCTCTTCCCCTTTGTTACATTCTTCCATTGCAGCTGACAGAAAAAACATGATGAAAACCTGACATGGACCTACGCTCCCTGTGGACAACCGGACGAGACACTATGACCACTTTGTGCTCTGCGAGTCACTGCACTCCGAAACTTTAACCACTCAATCAGATACCATGGCCACAACACTACATCTCCACGCTACACTACAACACTACAACTTGCCCAGGCAACACTAATTCTCTCTTCGACGAGACGAGACTGTGGCTTCATCGGAGAACTTTTTCTATTTCTTGGAGGTCGGAGCGTAGCCGTAGACAGATTAAACTAAATAGAAAGTTGGGATCAGAACAGGACACTTTATAGTGAACTTTTACATAAATGGCTAATATACTCTGTTTCGAAGAATTCGAGGAAATGTCTTCTTTTTTTTCCTCTCTGATGGTTAAATGCTACAATAAAAAAAAAAAAAAAAAAAAAAAGATTTCCTACCACTGAGAACCAATGTTTGATGATCTAATCCGATATGTGTAGAGCTTTTGCTTCCGTTTCGGTAGTGGTTGTTCCTCTTCTTGCTTTGCCCTGTACCACAGTAATGTACACGTGCCAAATGACACTGCTACTGCTGCGACTGCCAATACGGAATGCAAGAACTGAATGCAAGAACTTCACCCACTCAAGACTTCTACAGCAGCTACACTGAAAACTGTCATCTGCTTTGTTTTGTGCGCAGCTTGTGTCTGTGACAGTCCATCGACAAGATGCATGCTGCATTCTTTTTTTTGTTGTTGTTGTATGTATTCGATTTTGATCCATAGATGTAAAGGGGTGGAGGGCCCAGTATGGATATCCCTACAGATGAAAACGGAGCAGACAAATTGTTCTCCCATCTTTTTTTAAAAGTGATGTTTCTGTTCAATGTAAGCCCCTTTGTAATTCTTGGGAGATATCACAGGAGTCATGGGTTGAATTTACTGATATCTGCAGTTCTGTAGTCTTATGAATGTGTACATACAAGACTGACTCTAACGGCACCTATGTGGGCTAACTGGAGTGCCTCGCTCTCATGCAGGCTAGGTCTGATGGGTGTGCCCAACGTGACATGGGTAACACAAGGTGTCTTTTTTTTTTTTTTTTCTCCCCCCTCAGCAGGTTACTAGTTTGGAATATTGTATATGGAACTCATCAGTTTTCTATTCTGCAAAAATAATGTAATATGTGACGGGTTGATTCTTGTTATTGCAATTGTTTTTTTTGTGAGATATACAACTCTTGAGTTCTGTATAATTTACCTGGCTTTAAGACTACAGAACAGTACATGGGAGAAGACAGTATTGTCTGTTTTTGCCTGCATTTCTTCTCTTCAGTGCTTGTTCTGTAGAAGAATGCATATTCTTAGTGCTGAGTGAGATGTAGATACTTACTGAGTGGATGATTAAAAGAAGCACGGGGGGGGGGGGGGGTGGTGGGGGGGGGGGGGGGTAATGTGGTGATTTTTTTTTTTTTTTTTCCAATCTTTGTTTTCCATGCCAATTGAAACACGACAGAGGATGCCTCGTTTTCTCAAAGTAACAAGATGCCTTCAAGAGTGGACAGACTTAAAGACTATAGGAGAGCAAGGGATGTTAGAAAATCACAGTGTAAGGAGGCATAGACCAGAATTTGCTATTAAAAAAAATAAAAGTGGAGAAAAATGTAAAGCACATTTAAACTATGTATACAAGAGAATATTTAATTTGAATGGTTTTATGTATTTTTTTTTTTTATATTGATTTGGGTTTAAATGTTTTGGGGTGCTCTTGGTGAATGCATATGCAATCAGTTTAGTTTAAGTTTTGATTGACAACGTTTAGTTTGTCTTAATTAAATGCAAAACAAGTTCGCTAAACAAAAATCCTCTAACACACAGTAATCAGATACTGGAACACTAATGGAAAAATCTGATTCTGGACTACACCCTAATCTCTGCCTTGGCTCTTAGAAGTTGCACATTCTCATTTATGAATGAATAATGTAACTAGCAATACTGTTTTTAATTAAAAAAAAATAATTTCTCAAAACTAGTTTTTTTTTTTTTTGGCCTCTTGTTTATCACAATATTTTATAATTAATCCATGTGGGGCAGTTCATTATGGAAATGGTCCCTCGCCCTCTGCTACAAAGCAGAATGACATTCTTTGGTCATGTCAAAGTGGTTTTCCGTATTGTCATTTGACAGAGCGGCCAATAGTTGGCGCTTTAAGTTTGCGGCTTACTTTCAAATGCGACAGCAGGAAAAGTATGTGCTGCTGTTTATTTTAATTTCGAGGTTTAACGCTAGCGTCGTCGTTTAAAATACAGTAATTGTGCAAAAAACACCTGTTCGTGCAACAGACGTATTATGCTACTGGTGGTAAGTGTCATTTTAAAGCTAATGCTAAGTTAGCGTTACCTCCGTTTAGCTGCGGAGCGTTAGCTAACATTGTCAATTTATTATCCTTGTGTTGTCTTCCATGCAACTTTGTTTATCTGGGTCAAAATTTTAAATTCAAACTTTTCAACATTTCGTTGTTCTTTTTTCGACACACTCACTTTTCCCGACTTTGTGGCCACTTTTACCGATGTTTTTGTCGGTTTATTTTCCAAGTTTTTGAGGCTTTTAACTAACATTTTTGTCACTTTTTTTCAACGCTTTTTTTTTTCCTTTTTCCAAATGCTATATGATTGAATAAAACACCAAAATTCAATGAAAATAGTGAACTGATCATTTATTTTACGTGTGAAGATTAATAGTTGCATGGAACCAGCCACGTTATTTGACAATTTTGTTGAAAGGAACCTCAAATTTCTAATATAGAAACTTTGAAAATGGGTCAAATTTGACCAGAGGACAACAGGAGGTTTAATCACAGGGAGTTGCACTGTGGTCAGTTCAAACGTCGAAATTTGAATCTCAATTCTTATAGGCTTATGTCACATTTATCAAGCTATTTGTCAATAAGCTGGAAATAAATATTTATAGAATTTGAGAACTCCTTTTTTTTTTTTTTTTTGCATTTGTCTGATAACTTTTAGCCACAGTGACCAGAAGATGACCAGAAAATAGAATAAATGAAAGCGGGCAATACGAGAGTTAACCCTTTAAAAGTAAAATGTCAGTCAGACGTTTAACAAAGTTCATCGATACGGACGTTGAGCGAACGCAGCTGTGCTCCTCCACGTGCTGCGCCTCCAAAATGAAGGCTGATAGTCATACACGACCCAAGCTATGCAGAAGAGTTGATTCTAGGCTATGTTGATTTTGTAAAGTCGAAGAGTGAGTTCATATTTGTACCTCCTTTTTTGAATACAGTCACAGCACGCTTACCACATTTGTGGGGGTAAAAGTTACTTTAAAAAAAATCTAGTGAAGAACTAGGACAGACTGAGGCATTTCGTTCAAAGTGGCAGTGCTTTTAAGGTGCAAACAAAACAGGATAAAACACATCCAAACATTAAAATGAGGCAACCGATAAAAAAACGACAGTTCAATTATAGGCGACAGTGAACAGGTCGATTTTGTAAGTGTATGGGCCCACCACTGGTACCAACAGTAGTAGTTGTGTCTTTCACAGCAAATGTAACAATATTCATCCCCACCTCTTATGTCCTTTCATCCTCCCAGTGCCCATGTGGACATGCAGCGGTACTGGTGGCCAGGTTTTAAGATGCAGCTTCTTGGAGAGCTGCAGAGACAACAAAACAATGCCCAATTCTGTGATACCCTGTTGCAAACCGAGGGTGAGAGTGAGCTGTGTATCATACTTAAGTTTTAAATTCAGAGGGTAATAAAAAAAATCAACCACTTTTTCTCCTATTTATAAAGGTATCTCAGTCCCAACCCACAGTTGTATCCTTGCAGCTCTCAGTCCCTACCTGTCTCAGAAGCTGTCAGCCTCGCCGTCTCCTCCATTGGGTCAGAAGCGCCAGATCCAGCTCCAGGCTTTGAAGGCCCAGACCCTGCTGAAGCTCGTTGCTCTTCTGTACTCGGGGAAGCTGGAGGTAAAAGGAAGTGGAGAACAGAATGATGTTCTGTCTGCAGCCCGCCAGCTTGGGATCGCAGACCTTGTTGAAGGGCAGGAAAATGGAAGGGGGGAGGAGGGAGAACCCCAGGAAAATAGTTTAGGGAGTTGCAGAGAAAAGGCAGAAGCAGGCAGAGAGAGAAATGAAAGTGGAGAAAGGCAGGATGCGCAAGTTCAGACTGAAAAGAGAGATGCATATTCTCCAATTGAAAAGAGAAGTTGTGTATCCACAGGCACACAGACTGTTAGAGCTGGTGAAAAGATGGTGGGCAGTTGTTCCACTCAATCCGGCCAAACTAAACATCCAACCCCAGAGCCTGCATGCTCTGAAGCTCAAAGTGTGGGTTTTTCTATGTCAGTGCAATGCCCAGACAACACACATGATAAACATTTCTTCTCCACTCCTTGCCTGCCTTTTTCCAGTATGCACAGTGGAGCACGAAACGATGGACAGTCTACATTTGACCGATCCTCTGACAGTGTAACAAATCCCACGTCAACTTCAGCTTTGCCCAGCAGCGTGATGACCCTCCCCATTTCCCTCAACGGCGACTCGAACTCCCCGACACCTCGGGAAGACGACGCCAACCAACCGTCATCTGAGTTTGGGGACAGCGTACAAGTGTTGGCTAAGGACGAGACGGGATTGGAGGACGGGAAAGCAAATGGCGAAACAGCTGAGAATGGAGCAAATGCAGAGCAGCCAAGCAACAGGGATGAGATGCTAGGAAAGGAAAAAGGAAAGCTTACAGGGAGGCGGCGTACAAATATCGGGATAAAGAGCCTGGCGAAGATGAAACGAATGCAGACGATAATGAATGCCACACAGATTTCTGTCAAGGTGAGGAGGACGAGTTAACCTAGAAAAAAATAACCTGAAATTAAATCTCTTCCAGAGTTAGGTGTGAACATTGACCCAAAAGCTATATTAGATAAGATTACAAATTGATTGTGGACCACATCAAAGACCACTTTCTTGTGATGGACAGTAAAGTTTACCAGGCAAAATAACAGCTCAGCAGATGAGAGTCCTGCACCCCCGCAGGTATGGAGACTTCCTTTGCTCACAGGAAGTGCCAGTATGACAGTTTGTGACACTGTGTAGCTTTCCTTTAGAACATGAGGTAGTTGAAAGATTAGAGATCATTTTTGTTGGGTTGCAACTACCTTCTGTGGCGACTGTTCAATTTTACATCTAGCAAATTTCTCAGGGTATCACAATCATTCACCTGCTGTTGCCTAAAATTTCGTATAAATGTCTTTATCCCCCCCTGAGCAAAAAAGTGACTGTAAATATGAGAAATTTCACAAAGAAAAGAAGGGAAATGCAAATTAGAGGATTTAGTTTCATGACAGTTGTCATGCCTCCGCTATGATGTGGTCGTGATGCCTTCAGACTGTCGCAACAAATGGTTAGAAAGCCCGCTTGTTTTTTTTGTTTTGTTTTTTTTATCCTTGGTTTTCATCGTCGCCATGTTTTCTGCCCTCCTGTGCAGGTGAAGCTGAGGAGGAGGACCAAAGAAGAAGTGTGGGAGGTTGTGAGCATGCATGACACCGATGAGGCGTTGTCAGTTCTTACCTCCCTGAAACAGGTAAATAAGTATGACGGTGAGTTTACACACAGACCCACTAATCATCCAATTCACTTGGATTTGATTGGATGTTTGAATATTTCAGTTGGAATCACTGAATCTGCCAAGTGCAATACATATTCAGTCATTTGTCTTGGTAATGCATGGCTGTGCAGAGATAGAACAAGATTTGTTGTGTGATTTACTAAAGAGATCCTACAGCAACAGCAGTCAACGTATTATTTAAAGGGACAGTACCTCATGAACATGTATATCGGGTAGATATTTTATGATAAAGGACTTATTCTTTAAAGACACAATGTAACTAAATTAGCTTTGCTAACACCGCTACAAAGCTGGGTCATATTAGCCAATTAGCAGTGCTGTATTTGCCAACCCTTATCATTTTGCCAGGGACTGATGCACCTGCGGTTTGGGTGCAATTTTTGTGGTCTCTTTTGACCCGTTAGTTGTCTCATATTGCTTTGGAAACTCAAACATTAATTGCTGAGTGCCGGGCCTCTCCCACCAGAAAAGACAAGTGCTTTCAAACACGATGACTCTTTACATGTTAGTGTCTTTTTGCATGGGGAAGGAATGCGATTATAAAACGACAGTGTTAGGGGAAATAATAATGTCATAGGCAAATTTATTGCGCAACAAACACGGTGATTCAAAACCACAGATCTGCACTCTGGGAGAAGTGCAAGCCATTATGATTCAAACTTCACCAGGTAAAATCCTGACTCGGTATCTGGTCTGCCAGAGCTGCAGGCCGAGGCTCGATGGACAGCAGGACTCTTTCTTTGTCTGCTCCCAGACTTCACCTGAGATCAGCAGCACCACAGCCACACTCATAAGGGAAGATTAGGGCCGTTTTCCATTATGTAATAAAATGAAAAACAGGCAGTGTGTATTAAATGGTTCTGATGAAAACTAAACTTGATGAACTATACATGACCTCTTATTTATCTTTCTAAAGGACGGCTCCAACCACAAAAGGCCACAGACAAGCAGTGAGCCTCCTCCCTACTCTGTCCAGCCAGGCCTCATTCATAAACCAGAGACCCAGAATCTTCAACCTGCTCCCACCGACTGCCCTGAACCACCACCACCCCCCCACTCCAGCACCACGCCTGCCTCCCAGCCTCTCTCTAGTGACTGCTTCGCCCCAAACCAAAATGACGGTGTCGAGTCAGTCCCACTCCCCCAGCCTCCAGGCCCTGCAGAGGAGTGTGATGAGCAGATAGAGAAGCTGCTGGAGGACATCATGATGGGTCTGAACATCCTGCCAAACTTGGACAGGGACTGCAAGAAGTCTCATTATCCTCAACCAATACATGACGGAGTGCCGGCCATTTGCCAGCTCCCCGTTACAGAGAATGAGCAGCCGCAGAGTCAGATGCATGCTGCTGTCAGTGCAGCAGGGTGTGTGTATTACCAGGATTTTAGGACACAAGTTGGTCACTCGTCAACAGATACAGGTATCTAGAGCCACTTGTTTTCTTGTGATTTATACGTTTATCTCCTAACAGATGTGGAGACCGTTGTCTTTTACAATTGCCTCATTGATTGTGGGTTGATGTGTTGCCTAGCAGTGGCAGTGGGTCACATCCAAAAAGGGAGAGATATGTTAATTAGGATAATGAAAATGAAAAATTAGACATGTTGTGACTCTTTCTCCTTTTATATTCACTAATATATAACTTTGTACGTGTGGTGGGTGTTGAATCATGGAAGTTGATAATTTCAAGTTCTCTATCGCTCCATCCTTTATCTATATAATCCTTTTATCTGTGTTTTTATGGAGCTGTTCTCTTGTTTATAGTCCAGCACTTTACAGCTTTTTAAAAAATGCCCATCACAATTTCCTCAAGTCAGAGTAATGGCCTATTCTGTCTGAAAAACAGTCCAAGACCCAAATGTAGGCAATTTACTATATTGAGGAAAGCAGAACATGCTCACAATTGAAAAATTCGAACAAAGGGAATGTTACTTGAATTACTTAAATGATTAATCAATTAACAAATTTTCTTTTTTTTTTTTAACTCTTAATTTCAATTATTCTTTTTGCAATGACTTAGTAATGTAATTTGTACAAAACACAGGCGGTGTGAACCGCTTTAAGTATGTAAGGTGATAAATTCAAGATGGATTGATGGCTGTCTTCTCACCTGTTGTGCAGGTATCTATTGTTACTTTACAGCTCACAACCAGCCCAGCTGCTCAAGCCTTTCATCTTTGCAGCCGGCTGCTGTGCTAATCCAGCAGCAGCAGCCGCCAAGCTCTCCTCAGTATCACTCATCTGTCCCAGTCATGGGGCAAAGAGATGGAACCAGTCCCCAGGACATGCCGCTGTCCAAAAGTCCAAATTGTCCACACCCTGAAGCACCCACAATAAGTTCAGTCCTACCCACAGCTCTCTATTCCAGCGATCAGAAACTCCTTCCTACCGTTACTTATTACCCAGCATGCCAGGACCCGTCTTCACAGGTCACTGAGAACATCCTACAGTTTTTACCGCTGACTAATGAAAACGAGAGCCAGTCCTCGTATCCTTTACCTTGCATGGATGAGTTGCGGCTCCCCCGATGTCTCTCTCCGTTAGAGCAGTCTCCCTCAGCAGCAGAACCCGAGACTAGCCTCAACGACTCAACGCACCAAAGGGATACAATTCCACCACAGCCATCTCTACACGGGCGACCCTGGCTCACACTAAACCACGGACCGCTACAATTTCCTCTCAGTGCGATCACTCAAGGAGAAAATAAAAGCGTGCATTCACCACAGGATACAAACCTCAGATGTCGCTCAAAGCGAAGGCCCAAACCCCTGGAGTTGAGTCCACAAAAAAAGGATGCAGCATCCTGGACTGTCGAAGAGAGCGGAGCAATATCTGCTGGACATCAATATGTGGCTGAAGTGAAGTTTGGTCCCGTGAAGATGAAGGAAAGTTTAGAATCTAAACAAAGTGACACTCAAGGTGATGCTGCAGCGCCTAAATGGAGGAGGAGAAAGCGTCCAAGTGAAGGTGATGCTGCAGCGCCTAAAAAGAGGAAGCGAAAGCGCACAAGTCCTCTACGAGAGGCCAGTTCTCTTTTGGCATACCGACATGTGAAAGTCAGCGATGGAGCAAAGGGTCACATCAACCTCAGCGTTTGTTCAGTCAGTTTGTCGAGCAACAATGTGCTGGCGAAGGAAAGGGAAATGACCGCTTCTTCTTCAAACGTGGCACACACATTTGTAGGGAGACCCAGTGAACCGTCAACAATCGCAGAAAGTCAAAAACAGAAAACCAGAGGGCCTGGGGATCTCAACACTGACCGGACACGGGTCAGTACCAGGGCCTTTTTGAAAAAAGCTGAAGAGATGCCAAGTAACTCGGGCATAGAACATGTTTTAAAACCCATCGTCCATACAGCTTTGATTGGAAATGGACCAAGAGTCCCCAAACGGGGACGCGGAAGGCCACGGAAAAAAATGGTTGAAGAGAGCCCTCCAGAGAGCTCCCCTGCCATGAATGAAAAAATGAGCTCCCCTGCCATGATTGAAAAAATGAGCTCTCCTGCTATCATTGAAAATATGAGCCACAATTTAGAAAAAATTGGGCTGCAAATTGACAGCAGTTTGCCAAAGAAGGAGAGTGCAAAAACAAAGGGAGATTGTAGAAAACAGAGGAGGAATAGAAGGGAAGTGGAGGAAATTCCACTGAAGAAGACCGAAAGTGCTGAGAGCCCTGTAAAGGCTCAGGCAGACGACAAGAATGACATGACCCCAGAGGGGAAAAAACGCCGGGCACACAAACGGCCATGGCGCGTCACTTTGAAGGACTTTGAGAAGCTCATCAAACGCCAACACTCGAGAACAAGGAAGTCCCAAGAAAGCCAGGACAAGGAAACGAGTGGAACTGCAAGAGATGCAGAAAGTGAAGAAAAGGCATGTGGGAGCAGATTGGAAGAATTAACCAAGGATACAGAATTGGACATTGCTCAGCCTCAGAACCGGGACGGGATTAAACAGTCTCACGTACTCTTTCATGTCAAAAGTGATAAAAATCACAATCACATTTTCTACAAATTGCAGCAAGATGACCCAAACGGCTCTACTAGTAAGGAGACCAGTTTGTTTGGTGTCGGATCCCATCCGGTGTCTTCCTTTGCTGTCTCGGGAGACGAGGGGGCCAAGTCTGAGCAGCCACTGAAGGATCCTGATGAAGGTAAAGTGTTTGTTCCTGTAGTCCTAGCTGGCATATTTCCAAGCCCTTTTTACTGTGTACAGTGAGTGAGAAATATGAAGTGAAATATTTACAATGAAATATGGGAAAAGCTAAACTCCCAACAATTGAATCGTTATCATTTGATTTATTGTTTAGCCTGAAAAAGAACATATTCACTAGAATATGTGTAAGATAAAAAAAATAAACAAACACTCACTTCATTTAGTCAGCACCTGCCCTCTTTGGTTGGGATGTGTACTAAGATGAAAAAAGAACCTGCTTTGGTCCTATCTGGTGGTAATATAAGGAATGACACAGTGATAGCAATGACCACGAGATGCTTGAACTGTTATTTGTTGGGCTACTTTTAAGATTAGGTGCTCTATTTTAACGATCTAAGCGCATGGCGTGAAGCGCATGGCGCAGGTGCGTTTAGGGCGTGTCCAAATCTACTTTTGCTAGTTTGACGGCGGAAAAAAGGGTCCGTGCGCCGAGCACATGGTTCAAAAGGGTTATACTTCATTAATTCAGAGGTGTGTTTTGGGTGTAACATGCAATAAACCAATCTGTGTGTCCTCTCCCATTCCCTTTTAAAAGCCAGGCGCGTTTGGACCTTGGAGCATTGCTGTGCGTGCGTGTGTGAGAGATACTGTGCACAAGCCTAGGAGCATTTCACTAATTTGCTGTTAAAATAACAATGAAATGCTGCGCTATTGTCTTTAGACCAGGTTTTTGTTGGTCAATGGCACGATCACTTCCCGCTGCCTCAAGATAGCAATATGCCAAGAATGCACCTGAACACACCTCCCTGTAAGACCAGCACGCCCAGAATGCACCTGAACACACCTCCCTGTAAGACCAGCACACCCAGAATGCACCTGAACATACCTCCCTGTAAGACCAGCACACCCAGAATGCACCTGAACACACCTCCCTGTAAGAGCCCATGGGCGCACAGATGGGTGCAGGTGCATTTGCTATTTAAACGACGTGGGCGCTGGACGGGAAATTGACAACTGCGTCTGTCTTAAACTAGCAAAGACACTTGCGTCTGCCTTTGTGCTGCGCTGCACCGGGTGCAAAATAGGGCCCAAGCTGTTATAATAGAGAGACATGCAAATTCAAATCACAAAGCATTTTTTTTATTTTTTTTATTTTGCCTTGTGTTGTCAAGCCTTGCGTAAAAGTATCAATACGACAATGGAAAAATACTCTTATACAAGAGTACATCAGTAAAATATTATGGCTAGACAAAGACTTTTCTCACATTTTTGCTTTTTTGTGGAACATTGAATAATTTGAACTCTTGGGACTAAAAACAATCATTTAGATTTAACCAGTTCAGAAGTTGAAAGGAAATGTCTCTGGTGATACTGACGATACAGTATCTCAATCTGAAGCATGCCGAGGAGCCCTCAAAGCACTGGTTTAATCAGTGTAGCCCATTTTAAAACCCTAACAAATGTTGCTTTATTAAAATCATAATTTTGAAAAGTAGCTCGTAACTCCAGTTGTCAAATGAATATAGTGGCACAATATTTCCCCTCTGGATGTTAGTGGAGTAGAAGTGTAAAGTATCATAAAATGGAAGCTTCAAGTAAAGTACAAGTACCTCAAAACGGTACAATGCCACTTCATCAAATTGTGTCCGTGGTCCTCCAAGAATGAAATAACAAAGCCTTAACAACATATACACTACCGGTCAAAAGTTTGGGGTCACTTAGAAATGTCCATTCCACTCCATTCCAGACAGAATACCAGCTGAGATCAGTTGCATTGTTTTTTTAATCAGGGCAGCAGTTTTCAGATTACATTGTGTTTACATAACTGCAAAAGGGTTCTCGACTGTTGTAGACAGAAGTGGCTGAAGAAACGCTTGAAATCCATGCTTTTTGGTCTAAACGTCATACCCAAATTAAAAGTGGTACAGCTCCCATATACTCTGACACTCTGGGGTGAGCCTGATATCATTGGAAAGGAAACACTCAAGTCTTTGTTACAAGTGTCAGGGTGATTCTAGGCCTGACTGACACAGAGTTACAGAGGCTAGAATGGAGGTTTTTATTTCCGTCCAAGTCATCCATCTGTAAAATGATTAGAATCCACTGCTGTAAACACATCTGACAGGTGACCGACAACACAGGGCATTAGCCACATGTCTCAGCTTACTACAGAAAAAATGAAACCAAAAGACTCAAAAAGGGATTTTATATGATTTTTTTCTACAGATATGTCTGTGCGTTTTTTTATTTCCATTTGAAAAGTGCAAAGAAAAAAGCCAAAAAACTACAAAATACAACACTTCTCAAATACACAAACGCACCCACATCAGTCACCTTTCCAATGATATCAGGCTCACCCCAGAGTGTCAGAGTATATGGGAGCTGTACCACTTTTGACCGGTAGTGTATTTCCAAAAACAATTACTCTAGATCATCTTTCTGACTTTTTATTTTCTTCTTTTGAAGCCTGTGATACAGGAGTGTCAGGCTTCTGCTGGCAAACTGCTGGCAACGACGAAGGCTCGTCTCGCAGTGACACCCACCTGCCTCGAGAAGACAGAGTGCCTTCGGAACACAACTTGGACCTCCGGATGGCTGAGAAAACTGGTCCACCTCGGCCAGAAACTGTCTGGTTCAGCAAGAGCTCGGGCTGCGATCAAGCAGCAGCAGAAGAGGAGGAGGAGGAGGAGGAGGAGGAGGAAGTGGAGGTGGACGTTCTGCTTTACTCCCCAGACAAAGTGCCTCAGACCAGAGAGTGTGAGAATGGACTCGACAACATGGAACTAACTCCAGAGGACGAGGAGGAGGAGGAGGAGGAGGAAAACATAAACGAGATTGATGTAACTGGAGACGAGGCAGAGTAATCATTGTACTTGTGCATAGTTTTTTTTTTTTTTTTTTTTTTTTACTATGTTGTGTGAATAGTTAGCAGGACTGGTTTTAAGTATGTTCATAGAGATGCCAGACAGAGTCCATTTTGCTGTGAAGCTATGATATGATATATGCATATATAGTTTTTTTTTTTTAATTTTTTTTTTTATGTCCTTCCTTTTCTGTTTTCACCGTCAGTTGGTGTCTGATTATAAGCTTTGTACATGCAAGAATCAATGCTGGTTTTGAGCCTTTTATTTAGTTCCATATACAAGGTTCAAATGGATGTTTAATTTCCATTAATAATACGCTACAGCATTGATGACAAATAAGAAGAAAAAAATTCTTAATGTTTACATTTGCCAATAGTTTTACATTTTCAGTCGTTTGAATGATCAGACTGATTAAGGTAACAGCACTGTGTCACTATAAGTAACTATTAGAAGAAAACCCATCTTGTTTTGAGCCTGTATTTGGCAAGCAGTGTTTTGTGTAACTTTCATAATTATGGTTTATTAAAAGTTTAAATCAGACAGTTATTTTTTTTTTTGTGACACCCCTACATTTAAGTAAATCCGTGGAAATGTACAGGAGAGGGTGCACTGTCTCTGACTTCCGTTTAAATCCAACTTTATTGACATCGGAAGTGCGAGCGGAAACAGCACACGTGTTTTATTCTAGGTTTTTGAAGGTTAAAGAAGCACCGATTTCTTCTTGTTGGCTGTCCGTTGCAGAGGGTCACCAGGACTGCGTGTTCGTGGCTAAAGCCGAGCGTGAGCAGGACTAAAGCGTAGACATGGATCCCATGAAGGCACAGCAGCTGGCGGCGGAGCTGGAAGTGGAAATGATGGCTGACATGTACAACCGGTAAAGCCCAACAAAAACAAGCTAACATTAAGCTAGCTATCTCCACATTATGCTCTCTGTGTCTGTCAGTACTAAAGCGCCTCAAGGCATCTATCTATTCATAGTCTTTAATAA